>OZ004715.1:50112395-50449895 GCA_963924515.1 Vespertilio murinus | reverse complement strand
AGCCCGTTATAGGAAAGGCCTGAGCAAGGGAACCTGTGTTACCTCCTGCCCCCAACACATGAAAGCACAGGAACCAGAGCTGAGCCTTTGCTGCAAATCCTCCATGAACTTCTACTCACTGTCCCCCCTTGAACCTCACAGTGCCCACCGGCTCTCGCCCCGGACCAACTGTGCTTGAGACACCCTGAGCGATCTTGCCTAGGTTAGGGCAGTGTTTGCATTCTGTCCCTTAACCGATTATCAGGGAGCAGCAGAAGAAATCAGGTGGGCTTTATACAAAACCAGCTGCTGGGTCCCAAACTCTGTGAAATCCATTCTCCTTTTGGACATTTACAAGCAACATCGAAGGGGAAACTTTACCTGAGTGGGCTGCTGTGGGTTGAGACTTATTTTTGGTGCTAAGGGCATTTAGGAAATAATGAGTGTTTGCGTGGGGAGTGAGTCACTAAAGTGTGGGACCAGTGGGATATGGGGTTTTAAATAACTCGTGGGTGCCTATTGACATTTGAGGACTTTCGTCGGGGTGGATTACAGACGTAGGAAGTACATGTACAGGCATCTACTTGGCATTTAATGATGCCAAATGGAGCACTGATACAATTTGGTGAACAAATCCATGCATTGACCCGTCCTCGTCAGGAAGATGCTGTAGGTTATGCTGCCAGTGTTTTCAGTGTTAGGGAATGTTTGTGGCCACTGAAAGCCAACCTTTTAAAAATACTCTACTTTTAAAACTGTGGGTTTTTTACTACCCACAGGATCATGTGAGTACCTCTGAAACCCCATCCCAGGAAGGCGAGTTAGAGAAACACCATAAGGCCCTCCTGGAAAGCATCTTTACAATGAGAGACTGGGTGTCACTAGAACATGTATGGCAAGAGGAGTTAGAAGGGCTGGGTGCAAATCCCTGCTTTACTATTAAAGCATTACCTTATCTGCATGGCTTACTCTCCATGGTCCAGTTCCATGGTCAGTGGGTGCTGAAGTTGGAAAATTGCAAAAACAAATAATTCATATGCTTTAAACTGGGTGTCATTCTGAGTCGCATGATGAAATCTTGTACCACCCTACTGAGTTCTGCCTGGGACGTGAAGCACCCCTCTGTCCACAGCCTCCATGCTGTGCATGCCACCTGCCTGGCACTCGCTTAGTGGCCGCCTGGGTTATCAGGTCCTCTGTCACAGTATCGGTGCTTGTGTTCATGGAACCCTTATTTTACTTAGCGATGGCCCCAAAGCACGAGAGCAGCAGTGCTGGCCATTCAGGTGTGCCGCAGGGGAGCCACAGAGCGCTGCCTTTCAGTGAGAGGTGAGTGAATACAGAGAGAGAGAGAGAGAGAGAGAGAGAGAGAGAGAGAGAGAGAGATCATACTTACATAAGTTTTATTACAGTATGTTGTTATGATTGTTCTATTTTATTATCAGTTATTGTTGTTAACCTTTTACTGTGCCTGATTTATAAGTTAAACTTCATTATAGGTATATATTTACAGGAAAAAAACACAATATTTGTAGGTTTTGGTACTTTCCACAGCTTCAGGCATCCAGAGGGGTCCTGGGACATACCCTCATTGGGTAAGGGGGCGACTGAACCTTGCCATGCAACATAGTCATGGGCAAGTGCATGTCATTCTGGTAGGTTCTGGTGATGTGTGATCAGAGAGATGAGTCCAAATCCTTCCTCCATCTGTTCTTAGCAAGACAGAGAAAGTTCCTGAACTTCAGTTTCCTTTTCCAGAAAATGAGAATACTGATAACAAATACAAGCCTTACAGCCACTACACATTGGGTTAAGAATGAGAGGGAACAGGCTGAATCTCAGAAGAATGGGGGGGGGGGTAGCGATGGGGAGAGATTAACTAGGGAAAAATCCAGTTCACAGCCCACTCTCAATGAGGTGCTCCAGGCAGGAAGCTCTTAACTCGCCCAGCCTGTTTTCTGCTTCTAAATATGAGAACTACGATCCACTCCCAACGGGATAGTTTGGCTTTTATTTTATTATTATTTTTTTTAAATATATTTTATTGATATTTCACAGAGAGGAAGGGAGAGAGATAGAGAGCCAGAAACGTCGATGAGAGAGAAACATCGACCAGCCGCCTCCTGCACACCCCCTACTGGGGATGTGCCCGCAACCAATGTACATGCCCTTGACCGGAATCGAACCCGGGACCTTTCAGTTCCCAGACCGACGCTCTACCACTGAGCCAAACCGGCTTCGGCGGCTTTTAAATGTATTTACTATTGAGAGTATCTGTTAGGACGTGTGTGTGTGGAGCTCTGTGTGTATTAACTTAGGATGCCTCACAGTTCAGTGGGTACAAATTATGATGTCCACTTTGTAGAGAAAACCTTTTGCTATTTCATGGAGACATTAGAATGCTCTGAGTTTGTCCTGTCTCTTTTCCATTTAGATTTACTCTCTGGAAGATGTCATCTGGCCTCAGGCTTCAAACATCATCCAGCTGCTGAAGCCTTCCAACAGAACCTGCCAAGCTTTGAGCACTCCCAGGAACTCCAGACCCACTCACCCACCCGCTCACTCTAACAGGCACCTGAAAAGGACCTACGCCAAGCATGTCAAACTCACAGCCCGCAGGCCACATGCGGCCCACAACAAATATTTTTGTGGCCCAACCAATATAACAGTATGTAAGACACGTATTAATAAAAATTTTGTAATTTAATTTTTACAATATCCTGTTATACCTAATTATCAATAATAAACTATAGTTCAATAATGACTGACTATAATCATGTTTCATTAATTTCCATTATGTGCCTTATGCTCAGACGCACCATTTCTCTCCACTAATACCGGCAGCGAATATTTTAGCAGCCGATTGCCATGTCATTAGTCTTGGACTGACTTGTTTGGTGTGCTCAGCAGGCAATATTTCACTTTCGGAGAACAAGAAAAATAGGTTTATTTGTGTTATGCTTATTAATGTGTTCAGTTATTCAGTGTCTGGTAACTTAATGTTCAAGAGAAAATATTACTTTTTATTAAAATGTTCTATTATTTTATGTTAACAATGACTCATTTATTTCAGCCCTTTGTATTCAGCATGCTTCTATCAAAATAAACCTACATTGCTATGAAATGGAAGCTTTTGGGTTTTTTGCTCCTCACATACACTTACACCTTGTTTATTGGCCTGTGTCAGCCTTTGAGCTTGACATGCTTGGACTAAGCCACACTCAGGAGACCCCCCTCCATGTGCTCCTTTTCCAGATGCACCTTCTGGGTAAATGGCACCTCTCTTCTTCCCCTTGCCGAGGCTGCAAACCTTGCAGTCATCCTTGACTCTTCTCTTAATCTGACCTCCCACATCCCACCCATGAAAAAAATCCTTTTGGCTCGCCTGCATCTGGGCCCCTGCATCTGGGAGTCTACTGCGACCTTATAACCCGTCACCACCTCCTCTCCCCCCCCCCCCCCCCCCCGCTGGATTATCACAGGAGCCTTCTACTGCTCCTGCTTCTGAGCTTGCCCCAGGGCGGTCTATTCTCAACACAACAGCCAGCGAAATGCCGTTGGAAAGGTAAGTTAGATTAGTCTCCTCTGCTCTACACGCTGATGCTGCCCACCTCATCAGAGGAAAAGGCAAGCCCTCCAAGACCTGTGAGGACTGACATGATCCGCTGCCTCCGCGTGGCCCTCTAGCCTCATCTCCTAGCAACCTGGTCCTCCTGGACCGTCTGAGGCCTTCCGGCAGGCTGGCTGGTTCTCCAACACGCTCATTTCCTCTCAGAACTTCTGTGCTCCCTCTCCTCTCGCATACACACCTGACTCCTCTCCTCACTTCCTTCAGGCATTTCTCGAACATTCTCCTAGCTCCTTTTTCTAATCACCGGCTCTGAAACTCCCCAACCCCCTTCCCTGATTGGTCCTTGTCCTTAGCACACATCATTCCTCAAAATATTACCCATTTCCTTTGTTTTCAGTCTGTCTGTCCCTCTGGAATGAGAACTCCACCGGGATGAACACACCTGTTTTGACACTTAGCAGGTGCTCAGCTCATCATTGTGGAATTGATTCAGAAGGGACCCAAACCTCACGGAGATTAAGCCATTACCTACACTCAAAAAGGTTGAGACAAGCAGTGGTATTTACAGTATCTGATGCGTAAGGGCTCTCTGAGATTGGGAAAAAGGGAATTCAGGCCCTTCGGGCGACGGTACATTCATTTCTGAGAGCCCTCAATTGTTGGTCTTGCCAAAAGGTGATTTTTAGAATTCTCAACAATGGTGCCCAGCCTGGCTGGCCGGGGGTAACCGGCTGACACAGCGAGTCCCGGTGTGCTGTGTCTAACCCAAATGCACAGCCCCTGACATGGCCTGTCAGCTCCCACTGCCTGCGGTTCTAAATTTGTGTGATCTTAGCATAATTAGGCTTGTTTTGTCATCCCACGACTGCTAAGTATGCAGCCGCTGTGGCGTGCCGAGGCTCCTCTGGAAGCAGGTGACATATCATGAAATATTTATTAAAAAACAAGTGCAGCCTTTCTTAATTTTCACTGCTGGCTGCTTCCCCTCAAAGTCCGGGATAGGCGAGTCTGCGCACGGCACCGCTGCCTGAGTATGATAATTCCCGTCTGATCCCCCTTTCCCTCCTGTGCACCCGGGCACAGTGGTCGGCTCTTTGAAAAGCTCCACTCAGCCTCATGGCCTGGGTGTTTATCTTCCCCAGTCTGCAGTGGCTTTTGTTGTATCATTTACATTTCTTAGGCTGTTTCAGATGAATATATATGGCCCCAACTGCTCTAGCTTAATAAAACTATTATTATTCACCATCTCTCTGTGCTAGACTTATCTGGAAAGTATGCACTGGTGTTGTTTCCTCTGTGTGTGTGTGTGTGTGTGTGTGTGTGTGTGTGTGTATTAATTTAAAATAACACCACTTCTTTCTCTGGGACCCCCTGCAGTATATTCTTGGAAGAGCAGAGACAGATCTCTGGACGTGAGTTACTGAGTTCAGGTCAGTAGAGAGGAGGCAGGAGGAGGTGTGGAGAGGCTGAGCTGCATCCACATGCTCAATTAATATTTGACAAAAGAGACAAGACCATATAGTGGAGTAAAGACAGTCTCTTCGATAAATGGTGCTGGGGAAATTGCATAGGTACATGCAGAAAACTGAAACTAGACCACCAACTTATATCACACACAGGAATAAACTGAAAATAGATTCAACAACTTAAATGGAAGTCGTGAAGCCATAAAAATCCTAGAAGAAAACATAGGCAGTAACATTTTAGACATCTCACATAGCAGAATTTTTGCCTATACGTTGCCTAGGGCAAGGGAAACTATGAAAAAAATAAACAAATGGGACTCACCATATCAGACTTAAAAAGCTTCTTCACAGCAAAAGAAACCAGCATCGCCGAAACCGGTTAGGCTCAGTGGATAGAACGTCAGTCTGCGGACTGAAAGGTCCCAGGTTCAATTCCTGTCAAGGCATGTACATTGGTTGCGGGCACATCCCCGGTAGAGGGTGTGCAGGAGGCAGCTGGTCGATGTTTCGCTCTCATCGATGTTTCTAGCTCTCTATCCCTCTTCCTTCCTCTCTGTGAAAAATCAATAAAATATATTTAAAAGAAACCAGCATCAAAATGAAAAGAAAACCTACTGTATGGGAGAATATGTTCATCAATGATACATCTGATAAGGGGTTAATATCCAAAATATATAAAGAACTCATACAACTCAATACCAGGAAGACAATATTCCAATTAAAAATGGGCTACGGGCTGAATAGACACTTCTCTAAAGGGGACATCCAGAAGGCCAAGAGACATATGAAAAAATGATCAAAGTCACTAATCATCAGAGAGATGCAAATTAAACTTAAAATGAGGTATCACATCACACTTGTCAGAATGGTTATCATCAATAAATCAACAAAAAAGTGCTGGGGAGGATGTGGAGAAAAGGTAACGCTCGTGCACTGCTGGTGGGAATGCAGACTGGTGCAACCACTACGGAAAACAGTACGGAGTTTCCTCAAAAAATTACAAATGGAACTGCCTTTTGACCCAGCAACCCCTACCCCTTCTTGGTATATATCCTAAGAAACTTAAAACACCAATCAGAAAGAATATACACACCCCTATGTTCACAGCAGTTTTATTTACAATAGCTAAAATCTGGAAATAGCCCAAGTGCCCATCAGTAGGTGAGTGGATAAAAAAGCTGTGATACACTTACTTCATGGAATACTATGTGGTTATATAAAAGAAGGACCTCTTCCTTCTTGGGACAGCATGGATAGACCAGGAGATCATTATTCTAAGCAAAATAAGCCAGTCAGAGAATGACAAATACTATATGATTTCACTTTTATGTGGAATTTAATGAACAAAATAGGTCCAGAGGCATGGATGCAGGGAGCAGACTGCCAGCTGTCAGAGGGCATCAGAGTGGGGTGGACTGGATGCATGAACGTGAAGAGATTAGCCAATAGTAAATGCATAACCCACAGGCACAGATATCAAGGTGGGGGACATTGTAATACTGTTAACAATTTTTAAAAAGAACTAGACAAGCACTGATACAGTGGAGTTCATCTGCAGATAGCACCAGAGCTAACCACTGCTCAATTTTGTGCTTCTTGCTTCTCTCCTTTTTAGAAAATAGTATTACTACATTTGTTTACATTTCTAAACAATATATATTTCATTTTTATTGTTTTAAAGTCCAATTAAGATGGTAACAGTTCTGTGATTTATCCCCCCCCCCCAACAATACAACCCACAACTCCATCATAACCAATACATGTAAGTCCAAAAAATTTCAAGCACTTGAAATGTGGGGCCACATTACTTCCAGGTTAATGAAGTGAGGACAGCAAGCCCGGGAAGCTGGTTGGCTTCTGAAAGTCTGGACCCACCATTCAAGTGCATCCTGGTCCTGACTGATCCGGGTGGCAGGTGCCTGCTCCTGGTGTATACCAGGGGGCACAAATCTGCAATCTCTGTCACCACTTAGAGGACAGCCATCAAGTGGAGCCAACGGAGCTGCACTGGACTCAGATGAGAATGTTTTCAGGTCACTGAGATTTGGGTGGATTTTGAGAACAGCTGGTTTCAGCTGTCCCAATCAATACAGCTTCTTTCCATTCTGAAAGACTCTTTTTGGACTTGTGCCTCTCTGTGTCTTCATCAGCCTCACTTGAGGTTTGTTGACGTTACCAGAACTGACTTTGCCTGAATGGACTATCTCTATCTAGAGGTGTTTTTATTTCACTTAAAAATTTTCCCCATCTGCTTTCCTTGGGCCAGTGGTTATTTCTTTTCTAACTCCTTTAACTAGCTGCTTAGCTCATTAATTTTCAGTCTCTCTTCTTTTCTTATGCAAGCAGTTAGAGCTACATGTTTTCCTGAAGTCCTAGTTGTGGTCCATGTCACGTCTGATTTGTAGCTACATCAGTCAGGACAGTTCAGATATGCTGCAGTAATAAACAGCTCCAAAGTCTCGTTTAGTCAAAACAACAACGGTTGTTTCTAACAAGTTCCAAGTTGATGCTGGTGATGCTGGTTCATGGACTACCTTTTGAAGAGTACTGCTTTAAATTAATTCTTTCCCTCTTACTAATGAGACCTGAAGCTAGTAATAGCTGTGAAATAAGCCATGCACCTTACGTGATGAATTAAATAAGTACCCTCCATTCCTGAAGTCACTTATTCCTTTCCATTATGTCTTCAGACATCGGCAGGGAGACATAGTTTGACAGTGTGAGCCCTCCTTCTCAGGTAGGGGAATTAAGGGGCATAAGAGTTTCCCCCCAAGGCCCGGGTGCTGACCTTACATGGTCCTATTCAATCTGTTGGCACCACAAGAAAGCTCGTGCATCGTGCCCCTGCAACATGTCCCGTCACCTTTCCTGACCTGCCCACCTTGAATGGCACGCAACAAATTGAAATTCCATCGGACAGGCTAGCTCTTACTTAAATGAAGTTTCTTCCACATAAATCAACATTGGGACATCTTATAATCCTCTCCAACCTTTGGGTGGGCCGGAGGTGAGCAGCCCAGTGGGAATGCTCTGTGAGACAAGAACAATGAGGTAACCAGACCACTTCCACCCTCACCTCCACGAGGCCCGTGTATCACAGTTCTTGTTCCTCCAATGACGCCAGGTTGTTAGACTCTTCATGGCCAGAAATGGTGGAATTTCTATTGTAGTAGGAGAGAGTTCAGAAAGCCCTTTTCCAAGCCTGAGCTCATAGGGACATAACGTTTGATTGTTCAAAAGGCAGTGGCATCAAAGGATAACAAGGGGCAGTTTGCCCCTGGGCAAAGATGAGTATTTTTAAAATGCTTGTGGGTGGTGATTAAAAAAAGCAAAAGTGTGGATTTTATTATAGTTTTTACTTTTTTTTTTTTTTTTGTAGAAAATGCACCCTCTTAGTTCCTGTGCTGGGGCTGAGTGTGCTCACCAGCTACCCTTGGAATGGCTAAAGGACAGGCCTCCCGGGTAGATGTCGGGGCTGGTGGGCAGCTCTGGGCAGCTCCCTTCCACAGCACCCAGGAAGGCAGACCCGTGCTCACTGTGCCTGTGGGGCCTGCAGCGTGAGCACCCATGGTGTGGCCCTGGCAGCTGAAATCCTAAGGGAGTGACTGCACCAGCAGCTCTGAATGAACGATGGGGATTTAGTCAGCGGGCATCCTAGCTGCCACCCACACGGACTGCGAGTACCGGAGGCTCTTCTCCACGCTCACTGGGCTTTCCGAGATTCCAGAGTTCTTTTTCTCCATTACTCCAATGTGGTGATAGGGCATCGGGGAAGGTTTGATTTAGAAAAATTAAGGAATATGGTGTTTCTTGTATTCATGGGTCAAGAACCAAAGTGATCTTGGTTAAGCTGTCTTGCTTATTGCCATATTTATTATTTTTTGTGGTTGTTGTTGTTAATCCTCACCCGAGGATCTTTTCCCATTGATTTTTAGGGAGAGTGGAAAAGAGAGGGAAAGACAGAGAGAAACATTGATGTGAGAGAAACACATTGATTGGTTGCTTCCTGCATGAGCCCTGACCAGGCCTCAGGCAGGGGAGGAACCTGCAACCAAGGTATGAGCCCCTGACCGGAAGGAATCGAACCCAGGACCATTTGGTCTTCAGGTCGACGCTCTAGCCACTGAGCAAAACCGGCCAGGGCTGCCATATTTATTCTTATAATAACTCTCAGAGCTTGAAGAAATATGAGTGATCTTTTATTTCTTGCAGATAAAAGGGAATAAATTGATTGAGAAGCATATTTCAAAACGAGTCCCCCAAAGAGGTATTTGCTGCTTCAGGTCAAGCAGGGAATTCCCTGGCCCCGCAGGAAGGCTGGGTCTCATAGATGAGTTTCCAGCCCCACTGCTTCCCTCAGTGGTTGTGGCCGCTCTCTGTCCAGAGTTGATGACACAGCCTGGGCCATGCAGAGTGGGAATGCCAGCCAAAGAAAGGACTAGTGGTTCCCGGGAGGAGGAAGGAACATAGGGAAAGAAAAAATGTGTTTCCAGAAATATAGGGTACCTTCTTCTATCCTCCCCCTAAGAAAATGGCTTGTTGGGAAGAGAAACTTTCCTCCATAACCTGTCTGTACCTTCTCGACAGCATGTTATGTCCCTTCCTTGGGGATACTTACATCTCTTGTCAGTTTGACCTATGTCCCCATAAACAACACCAATGCCTCCTTGGCCGTGAAGTCACCTTGAGGTTGTTCCAGAATCTTTCACCGAAGTCTCCCAGAAGCCCTGCTTGCCCACTCCGGGTGGATGGCTTTTTCTTCTACCACAGGAGGCAGGCCACAGAGGGTAGATCTTACCACTGAATGGAGTCCATTCAAGGCTCTGAGAAAGACTCAGTTCTCTCTGCGCCCCCTCCCCTTTTTGAAGCACTTCCTTCCCTGAGGGTACGTTAAGATTAGCCTGGATTGACTTCATGCTGGGACAGGTTCAAGGTTAGGCATTCATGGTTGTTTCATTCACCTACTACTACATAAAGTAACCCCAAAATGTATTGATTTAATCAGCAGTGGGGATGTTTTTTTCTCTTAGTTCCGGTTGATCACTTGAGTCTCTCCTGCAGGGGCAATCTGAAGCAGCTGGGCTACAGCCATCTGAAGGTTCACCACTTCCAACGTCACGCACAGGCCTGCGGGCTGGTGCTGGCCACGGGCTGGGGCTCCACAGCCTGTCCACAGGTGAGGAGTTTGAGTTCTTGCAGTGCCTGCCCCGCTGGCTTCTCTGTTCCAGCCTCGGGAGTCACTGCCACTTGCCCTGAATTCCACTGGTTGAGGCCATCGCAAAAGTCTGCTCAGACTCAGGGAGAGTGTGTCAGCCCCACCTCCTGATGGAGGGGAGTCAAGGTATCATTGTGAGAAGAGCATGCGCGATGGGGTCTGTATTAATGCAGCCAGTTTTGAAAAATAAAACCTGCCGTAATGGCTGATAAAAATTCAATGAGTGTCCCAGGGGCAATTGTTGGAAACACAGCTTTCCTAAATTTTGGCGGGTGCAGGCCTTACCACGAAGCCTGGATATACAGTGTTAGAAAGTAGGGCTGTCCCTGGAATGTGGTCTAGAGATTAAAAAATGAGTGAAATTTAGGGCCTGTCATGGGGATGTTGAGAATGTCCTGTAATGCTCTTCTCCCCACATGTGCTTAAAATAAAGGGGATGGGTTTTCCTTAAGGAAGCTCTGACTTGGTGAGACTTTGGGCGTTGGGGATGCAGAGTTGGGAGGATGGAGTGGGCAGGGTGGGTGGACAGGGAAATGGGGGAAAAGGAAGAAGCAGGTAAAGAGGTCAGGCCTGCAGCAGCGAGTGAGTGCCTACCCAGAGTGAGAAGAGAGCCCTGGCCTGGAGGGAGGGAAGAGCTGGGGGTGTAGTGGGAGGGGCCTTAGAGGACACCTATGCTCAGGGACTGAGGAATGAGGACTTCATGGGTTTGAACTGCGCATTTGCTGCTCTTTAATATCTTTTTGTTGTTGTTAATCCTCATCTGAGCGTATTTTTCCCATTGATATTTTTTTAGAGACAGTGAAAGGGAGGGAAGGAGGAAGGAAGAGGGGGAGAGAAAGAGACAGAGACATAGAGAGAAAAACACAGATTTGAGGGAGATACATCTATTGGTTGCTTCTCCCATGCACCCTGACCAGGCCTGGGGTTGAACCTAAAACCCAGGTACGTGCCCTTGACCAGGAAGCAAACCTGCCACCCTTCAGTGTACTGGCCGATGCTCTAACCACTGAATACACTGGCCAGGCTGTTCTTTCATATTCTTAATAGATTTGAGAAAAGAATGCCATTCTTTTCAAATTCGTTTTGCCAGCGAATTGTACTTTTGAATGAGATTCATCCTCAAGGCTGAAGCACTTGGGTATCGGAGTTGAGGAACCCAGAAATTAAGTGTGTGGGTAAAAGTGTGGTCTCTGAAATCGCACAGATCCGGACGCCATGTTGGCTGGGGCCTGGGGACGAGCTGTTCACCTCCTTTGGGCCTCAGTTTTAGCCCCAGTCAAATGAGGTCATGGGCTTCCAAGTCTCCCCTGGCATTTAAATGCTGGACCCGAGGCAGCCCCGAATCATACGACTTCCTGCCGCTTGGCACCCAGGCAAGAATCAGGACTTTGAAAAATAGAGTTCCCGAACAGAATAATAAGAGGAGTCGCTTAAAATAGAGGTTCTCCAGCAAATCCAGGGCACAAGACGCTTCGTTTAAGACAATTAGAGCTCCCAGCCCGCGGGAAACTGGGCCATCCCACCTGGCTCCTCGCTCTGCGGGCACAGCGCTCGCTTCCGGGAGTGGTGCGGGAGGAAAGCGGAGTTCTCTTTTTAAAAGTACACCCAATTCTGATTTAAACTTTCCTTCATAGTCATTTAAAGTGAAAATAAGGTGGAACCTGAGGCAAGATATCAATTTCCCCCAAAACTTAAGTTTTATTTGGGGAAATAGAGATTTTTATATTTTAAGATTTGATGGATTTCAGCCCCCATTTGCTATAAAGATGAGCAGTTTCAATGTGAGTCATATGTAATTTGAAATTATTTTGTAAGGTTCTATTTTTTCCTATTATTTTTTCAAACCTGTGGGTTTTCACCTGAAGCCTTTTGCTGCTGCTGCTGACAATGATAGTGGCTGATAGGAAAACCTGCAACATTCTGGACCCCTTTGTGTCCTCAAATTTGTTATTTTTCTTTTTTTTCTTTTTTCTTCCTTCTCTCTCTCTCTCTCTCTCTCTCTCTCTCTCTCTCTCTCTCTCTCTCTCTCTCTGTAGATCTTGTCTTCCATGACCATCTTCTCACCATTTTTTGAGCCAGTCATATTGCTTAGGACTTTTCCATATCCTGCCATTTGATTTTTATAACAGCTCTCTGAGTGTTATATTATTATTTCCAATTTAGAGGTGGGACAATGTAAACCCAGCATGGTGAATTCACCTGTGCAAGGTCCAACAGTCTGCAAAATGGCAGTGCTAAATTGCCTGATATTTAGCCAAAATATTTCTCATAACATAAAAAGTTATATTTTATTTTTATTCATGCAACTGTTAGCAACTGACCATTTCCTCCCCAAGCACACAGCTTGGAGTGTGATTGTTGGATCGTATTGTAGGACTGCTTGTAGCTTTGTAAGAAACTGCCAGACTATTTCCAGAGTGGCTGCACTACTTTTGCATTTCCACCAGCAATAGACCAGACTTCCTGATGGTCCACGAACTTGCAGATTTTGGTATCATCGGGTGTGTGTGTGTGTGTGTTTAACATTAGCCATCCTCATAAGCATACAGCGATATCTCAATGTTGTTTACTTTGAAATTTCTTAGTGATGTACGATGTTGAGCAATTTTTCAAAGATATATTTGCCATCCATATATCTTCTTTGGAGAGGTATCTTCAGATGTTTTGCCTATTTTAAAACTGGGTTAGTTTATTTCTTATTGTTGAGTTTCATGGATTCTTTGTCTATGGTAGATACAAGTCCTTTATCAGTTATGTGTTTGTCAAGTATTTTCTTCACCTGTGGATTGTATTTTTATTCTCTTATGCCCTATTGCTTTTTTAAGGGGATTTTTCCAAAGTATTAACATTTGAAAAAGTCCTTTGACAATTTTGCCAAATGATGCCAGGTAAAAAAAAATAAAACACCAAATCTTCTATGAAGAAAGTAAATCGTTTCCATTATACATATTGATTCAAACTTAAGCTGAGTCCCCAAACATTGCATATCTCCCCACCAGCACTCACTATTTTATCACTGGAGTATAAGTAGCATGAGGCCATGTAGTGCAGTCTTACAAATAAGTGAGTAGTTTGACCACTGCTAATAATAGTAGTTATTAGAATTGTTCCTGCTTGTCTGCAGTGAAATGTGATGTTCCCAGCTATTCTCAGATATTCTAAGAGGAGGCCTATCTATGACACTCTGCTTGTTCATTGTGCATTCGTTATCCCAAACCAACTGGATTATCTTTGGGAATTTCTATTTAGGTGTTTTGGTTGCCACCCACTCCCTTGGATTAGTCATCCTGGGCTAGATGGTGCTGCAGTGCCAATCCAAGTCTCCGAGGTTCAAAACCTGCATGCCCCACTTCATGTCTCAGCTAGTGCGCAGGCTGATAGAGGCGGGACCATTGGGCATGTTGCTGGTTGCTATGGCAAGGGAAAAAGGAATGGGGGATGGACCACTGGGTCCTAAAGTTGTCTTCCCAGAGCTGACACAGTTTCACAAGCCATATCAAGCCACATGACCATGTCAAACTTGAAAGGGGCAAGGAAGTAAAACCTATCATGTACGCAATGAGTGAGACCAGCCATATCTGTGAAGAACCCACAGTCTCCTGGCTGGACAATCCTGAAACATTTGGGCTATTTTTCTCAATTAAATAAATTTAAATTACAACTTACATTCAATATCATTCTTATTAGTTTCAGATGTACAACCTAGTGGTCAGACAATCATGTACCTAACAGAGTAGGCCTTCCAATATTTCAAGTGCCCACCTGGCCCCATAGTTATTATAATATGATTGGCCTTATTCCCACAGTGTAGTGGTTATCATGTTCACCTAATGTTCTGGCTACTATTGATAATTATCATAGAGCATGCATTAGGGGGTCTTTATGAGGAATTGGTTACACCCTGTACCTTCACATTCAGCCAAATGACAGTCATTTGTTACAGAATGTGCTGAGAAAGAGCAGGTTTAATAGAACTGCACTTGACTGACACTTCTCTTCTTGGATGAATACAAGTGCACAGGACTCATTCGGTTTTCCCACCCAAAGCATCGGGGGTAGGGTGGTAGTGAGAAAAGCATTTTTTAAAATATATATTTTATTGATTTTTTTACAGAGAGGAAGAGAAAGGGATAGAGAGTTAGAAACATCTATCAGCTGCCTCTTGCACATCCCCTACTGGGGATGTGCCCGCAACCAAGGTACATGCCCTTGACTGGAATTGAGCCTGGGAACTTCCAGTATGCAGGCCAATGCTCTATCCACTGAGCCAAACCCGTTTTGGTGAGAAAAGCATTTTTTGAAAACTTGTAGGCTTTGCAAGAAAGGAAGAGAAGCATCGTATTCCCCTCTGGCTTTCTCCCAGGTAGTCAGATGCACTGCTCATGCTGGCGCTTCTTGTGTGGGGTGAAAGGCATGACTGCAGTGGGCAGTGTGTGTCCCAAAGATGAAGCCAGTCTATGCCCACGTAGGAGTGGAGAAAACGTGAAAATTGGGGCCTCAGATTTGCTGGAGACCACTAGGTCTGGGGCAAACAGGCCTGTGGCAGAGGCATATGCCCTGGAGGCACCAACAGGGAGATGTGGGCCAATCCTGTGAGGAGTAATCAATGCCAGGGCAGCTGGCTGGGAGTGAGTCCCTCGCCTGGTTGGCTTTTGGGGTCTGCACAGCATATGCTTCAGACCATGAGCTATTGGCTTTCTTCACACAGAGAAAGACCAATCAGTCAATGTATTACTTTGATAATACTTTACAGAACTGGCTCATTTAATCTTCACAACTATCTAAAGAGGTGGGTGCTAATATGTCCATTTTACAGATAGGAAAACTAAGGCGCAGATCTTGCCCAAAGTCACACCCAAACCTTGTTGGACTCTTAAGCCTGTGGGGTTAGCTTTCAGTCTCCATCCCTCTGTTCATGTTCGCCTTTCACGTTGCCCAGGTTTTCTAAGCCTTTTGATTACAGCAAAATGAGTTGCTCTGCTGTGTCTTCAAAAAGCATATCAAACCTATTCAGAGCCAGGCCACTTAACTGAGGTTAGAGAAGCTCATTTTTCAGTTCTACAAAAGTCATCAAAAGAATGCTTGTAAAGGATGCTATCTACACACTGATCAGCTCCCAATAACTTATTAATCTATTAATCTCTCTCTCTCTCTCTCTCTCTCTCTCTCTCTCTCTCTCTCTCTTTCTATTTTATTCTCAGAGAAGCAGTCAAGTTTTCTCCTAGGGTGTTTTTTTTTGTGTGTGTGTGTGAGGATGAAATTTGTTAATTATTGCTTGAGAATTGGACCCTGAGAATATCAAAGCTAGGGGAGGGGCTGGGGCAGGAAGAGGGAGAGGCGCCCATCTTGCTTGTTTCCTCTTGCTTCTGAAATACCTGTTGAGCCCAGGGTCCTCTGGATGGAAGACTTTGCTTCCATCATAGCCTCGCTGCAGAACCGCTTCCTGCCCGTGCTGCCCACTTAGCCTCAAAAGTCTAGGCCCCCCATGGAGCCACCTCCCATGCTACGGTGCCTCTTCCTGGACTGTGCAGAGACCAGGTTAGTATGGAGAGATCTGGTTTAAGAAAATGTATGTGGGAATCCATTCTCTTGATCATACTAGACCCTAAATGTATTACAATTCTATTTCTCTATATTATGACTGCACGTTTATTTATCAAATGTACCTCAACAATAAAGCTGAAGAAGGTATCCAAGGATCTAATTGCAGAGGCGTTGGCAGAGCTGAGAGTAAAGAGGGAAAGATCAGCCAGCCTGGAGTTTACCAAGTGCAAGAAGGTGCTGCTGCAGCAGAAGCTGAGGAACTGAGAGAGGAGATGGTGTCAGGAGAAGCCAGGAGTCAGGGGTGCCTGAGGGAGTGGAACCTTGGAGGGGGTACCGGCCCAGGGGACCACGTGGCTGGGGCTTTCAAGTGAAAGCTGAAATTCAGGAGGAGTAACTCTCAGGTGGTCTGGGGCTGAAGCAGGGGTTCCAGAGCGGGAGGAGCACAGAGGGACTGTGTACCTGCAGGAACTGGGAGCACGCGGGAGGTGCGGGCAGTGACCGGCGCTTCCCGAGGAGAGAGGGGAGGAGACATATCCTGGCTGCTCCTTTCTGGCCTCCAGTCTTACGACATTGCCTCCCAACAGCAAAAGAGCCGGGAACAGTCGTTTTCAGCATTCTACTTCCTGAGATGCAGAGCAACTGGGCAAATGACCTGTACAGACGCTAATGGGAAATGACATGTGAGTGGCATCACAATGATATCTTACAAAGGAGGGGTCACCAAGTCTGGAAACACAGCAAAGAAGATTATCATACATAGTTTATTGATGTTACATTATAGTACATGTGTTCAATGACATTACATGATGTGTTCATGGTTTGACCCTCAGGTAGTGCACTATGAAAATCGCCACAATAATGGTACACCAATGCATTTCCAGCCCTCCCTGCACAGGCGTATGATATCTGTTGCATCCCATGACTTGCATCTTTGATTTTCATTGCACAGGCCTGCATCTTCAGCCTATCCCCAAAGAACTGCATTCAATCTGTTTTTAAAACAAGTACCTGTTTTTCCATCTGCCTTATATACATTAACTTGTTTAATTAGATATCATTGTTCATTAAACTCCATCTATAGCTTATTTCACAGAGAAGATCCAAGGCAAGCTACAGCCAAGAAAACTACTTCCAGTTTTTCATTCTCAGTTTCGTGACAAGTACCCGAGGGCCCGGTGGTCAGAATGAACTGGAGAAATAAATTGGGGATGAACTTCACTACGTGTTTCGGTTCCTTTCACAATGGTGGCTTGCAGTGTTAGAGAGCTAGAAATGTTACCCACCTGGCACTCAGGAAGTCAGGAAACCTGAGAAATACTCCTGGAGGATCATAATTTGAGCAGAACTGCAGATCTGAAGTTTATTCATTATCGATCCAGACAGGAGAATGCAAGGGCTGCAGCCAGGTTATCACATCAGATGTCCACCTCGGCCTCCCCAGAGACCGTGTCTGACACGCAGGCCTGGGAGCGGCTTCCTCTCCAGCCTCTTAGCCAAATATTAGTCTTCACACTCCGCCGGCGCTGTCCAAGCTGTAAACCTCAGGCTTCCTGGCTCCCGCTGCCTCCCACTTTCCTTGGCAACGAGTCCTGTAAATCCTATTTCTCATGCTTTTTATTTTCGGTCTGTTTTGCTCATACCCACGAACATGGTTTTATTTCAAACCCACATGTCCTTGTACCTTGTCCACGGCAGCAGCCTCCTAACCGCCTTCCAAGTTGGCTTTTTACTCATTTAATTAATCTTCCAGCCTCACTTCCATATGGCAACTGGAGTGATATTTACACACTCCTGGTCTAATCATTGTGACTCCTCGGTTAAAACCTCTGGTGCTCCCGGTTCCTCTTAGCCAAGCTCCACTGCAAGTTGCCACTGAACAAAGGAAAAAACTAGAAACGCTTTAGCAGGAGTCTGAGACCGACCCTGCCTGATGTGACGTTGACCTAATGTGCAGCCTCTCCCAGCTGCTCCTTTATCGAAGGCTCTTTGCCCTTTGTTTAAGGAACAGACCCTATGGGAAGCGGTGCCGGGTGGGCACCATTGTCAGGCCCCTGGTTAAGCTTTAATGCTATTGGCCAAAGTCCTGGTCCTCTGCCTGTGGGTACGTGGTGGGGCTGCTCTTCCCTTACGGTGGTGGGTCTGTGTGACAGCTCGGCCAGTGTGCTTCGTGTGGCTGAGATGCGGGTCCTTCTGGGCTGGAGCAGTTAGTTGCTGGTGCAAGGCTTCCTGGCTCCTTCCCTTTGCTCAGCATGAAGGCCGCTCTGTCAGCCTCCCTCCCAAAGGAAGGAGACTTGATGCAAAACTCCATAGGGATTGTTGGGCATGGGCAAAAAATGAACCTTTCCTGCTAGAAGTTTCTCCGATTGGTGGTGGTTGTTGCTACAGTACAAGAGTTGGCAAACGTTTTCTATAAAAGCTCTGTAGGCCTCGCAGGCAGTTGCCCCCTTTGTCGTCCTCCCTATGACCTTCCATATTATAAAGACAGACCCAGATTGAATTGTGCCAGGGGCCATGATTGCCATCCCTGCCATAGTAACTGAAGACAAAAAGCAAAACGTGGTCCTTCCATCGCTGCTTTTCCCTGAGAGCCTCTTCAGCTCCCTCACCTCTGGGCCAGTTTCCTCTGCTCTGGCCTGGCACACGGCCTAATGTAGTCCCACAGGCGGCTCAGCATAGCTGCCCAGGCCTCAGCTGTTCAGCTTAAGCACCTCTGATCTAGCAGTTCAAGTTCTCTGGGGACCATTTGGCAACTCACCTACGTATTGGGTAAGCTGTCACCTTTGCTCCATTCAGCGTGAGCGGAGCAGGTAGAGTCTCTCCTTTTAGGAGCTGAGGGGTGACAGGCTCTCCGGAAGGGACCATAAGCAGGGAATGCTCACAGAATTTCCTGCAGAGCATTCAAACATTTGGCACGAGCCCCTTCCACGCCCTTGTTTAGTCTCTGTGGCACATGCTCTCTGCCCCTGCTCTTCGCCCGACAGTCTCTGATCCATAGCCCAAGATTCAGCCTAAACATCTCCTCTGTGCGGTCTTTCATTGACCAGTTAGCCCAGCTGGACACAATGGATTGCTTCTCCTTTCTAGTCCCACAGTGCCTCATATAAACACACCACACTAATATAGTAATGTGAGGAGTGCATGCATGTCTCCCGTAGAGGGGCCCCTTGATGAAGAAGCCGTGGCTCAGTCACGGTCACAGCGGCCTTTTTGGCTGCAGGGATGCTACCCCCTTGGCCTTGAGGGACACTGTCCCCTGAGAATGTCTATCATTCTAAGTTTAGATTTGTTTTTGGCAACCGTATCTGAGATCCTTGGTAACAATAATTATGGTCCCTGTTACCAATTTCAAAATAGATTCAACAAATTTACATTTTCCTTTAGCAGAATATCATCTAATTTTTATAAGAATTTTTTTTCAGAAGGGCAGCGATTGCAACATCCACAGGAACCCATGCGTAAAATGTAGCCCCCCACATACAATCCTAGCCTGAAGGTTAAACAAGAATTAGATTGCTGCTGCTTACGGTCACGTGACAGCTTTCTTGCCCCCAATGCAGGGCGACATCACAGACGTTTTAGCAAGTTGGGATACAGTTTTAGTTACCAAACCGCCACCAGCTGGTTTAACTTTAATAAAACATGAAGTTGCTATATATGCCATGCCTTTTTGGTTACAACATTTAGTACATGCACTGCTTGCTTTCAATGTCAGGAATACAGAAAGTAAATAGAACAATGTGTATAAAGTATTGTTTACTTTAAATTATTATTTGGTGATATTTAAATGTGACAATGTCACTTTTAAATTGCCGAATTCATTTATTAGCTCTACTAGTTTTTTTGGGGAGTATTTAGGGTTTTCATATCATTTGTGAATAATGACAGTTTTACTTCTCCTTTTCAATCTGGATATCTCTTACTGCCATTTGACTCAATGATCCCACTTCTGGAAATATATCCCAAGAAACCCAAAACACCAAGAAGAAAGGATCCATGTTCCCCTGTGTTCAGAGCAGTGCTATCTACAATAACTAGGATCTGGAAACAGTCCAAATGCTCATCAGTGATGAATGGATGAAAAACAACCACGGTACATTTACATAGTGGAATGTTATGCAGCTGTGAAAAAGGATCCCTTACCCTTTGGGACAGTGTGGCAGGACTAAACTGTGGCTTGCGAGCTACAAGCGGCTCTTTGGCCCCTTGAGTGTGGCTCTTGCACAAAATACCACAGTCTGAGCGAGTCTATTTTGAAGAAGTGACGTTACAAGAAGTTTAAGTTTAAAAAATTTGGCTCTCAAAAGAAATTTCAATCATTGTACTGTTGATATTTGGCTCTCTTGACTAATGAGTTTGCCGACCACTGTGCTAAGCAACGTAAGCCAATTAGAGAAAGACAAGGATCACATGATCTCACTTACATGTAGAATATAATGAACAAAACAAACTGATGAACAAAATAGATCCAGAGACATGGATGCATGGAACAGACTGATGAATCTCAGAGGGAAGGGAAGGAGACAGGAAGAGATTAACCAAAAAATTTATATGCATACTAGAGGCCTGGTGCACAGAATTTGTGCACTGGGGAATGGGGAATCACTCAGACTGGACTGTACCCTCTCACAGTCTGGGAGCCCCTAGATGGATCGTCCCTGCAGAGGCCCCACCCCACTTGCTGCAGCACTACCACCAGGTAACCTCCCTCTTTGGGGTGATCGATTGTGGGGCTCTCCATCAATCACCCCAAAGAGGTAGGCCCTGCCCACCCAGCTGGGGCTTGGCAATGGATAGCTCCCACAGAGGGATGCCCCGCTCACCCACCACACAACACCGGTCAGTGGCCTGGGCTTCCCTCTGAAGAGTAATGGCCAGGCCCCCGACCAATCACATCACACCTGCCTTGGCTGGCCTGGCACCAGTGGGTGTCATAGCATGGTCATCTGGATGGTCATTCAGCTGTTTGGTCATTTGGATGATTTGCATATTATGCTTTTATTATTATAGATTATTATAGATTATTATAGATATGCATAACCCACGGACACAGATGATGGTGCAGCAGCAAGTCTGCGCAGGGTTGGGGTGGTCAAAAGGGGGGGGGGGATGGGAACATATGTAATACTTTAAATAATTAAGATAAATTTTAAAAATGTTAAAAAAAAATGAGTGGAGGCGATAGTTTGATGGTGTCGCTGGAGTTTGCTGATACCACAGGAAAGGTCTGAAAGAGATTTTTCCAGGGCAACAATGGAAAGCTCTCAGATCACAGTGTGAACTCTTATCTCAGTGGAAATGAATCCAAAGCAAAGCATTTCCCCTGAAACGTGAGGTCCACTGCCTGTCCCCAGAGCAGCAGCTGGCCCACAGCTTGTGGGCACCACTGTTTCTTGGGCTGCCCTATCGCCAGATGGCTGGCACCGAAGGGCTTCTATTTTTCTGCTGAAGAGAAACAGATAAAATATTGAAGATCACCCCCGCATTGTCTGCTCGGGCCTCCTGAGAAGACAATAAAGAGAGGCTGCTGTCCAGCCTTGAGGAGCTGGTGTTACTTAGGGTGAGCTGTGCTCGGTTGAAGTGGCTCTATAAAGGAGCAGGGATAGAGTCAATGTCGCTGTCTCTTCAGGACCTCGGGAGGGTTTTACCCTCACGGCCAGGTCTCTTCTCAAAGATGACCCTCACAAGATGTTATTCTTTAAGCTCTGATTTCCTTTTCTGCATCTTGCTTCTTCAGCCCTAAGGAAAGCAACCGTCCCACTCTTGCTAACCCTGGGACTCTGTGCTGTTCCTTGTGGTTTCCCTGCATCTGCCCACATCTTTTAACTCTTCCCCTCATTAAGTCCTCCATAGATTATCCGGATTTGAATGAACCATCTGTTTCCTGTGGGGAGGTTGGCTGATAGTCTTATTAATGTATGGGGAGAATTTTTGAGTTAAATATTTGTCATTGATATCTATTTTAATTGTTAAGAGGATGTAGTCTGTGGAATGCAATTTCTAATTCCAATTCTTTGTGGAGGTTTTATTTTTGCATTTGTGAGTTGTGAGCTAGAATTGTTTCATTTTTATAAATGATTCATGAATGTTTAAAAAGTCATGTTCTTTATGTGGGAGGCAGGGTTCTACCACAGATTCATTATATTAAACTTAGGGGGAAAAATCAGACTCACCAAAAGTCATGAGAGATCTCTGAAAATACCCACATTTGAGATACTCCTAGAACATGATCTTTCTCCCACAAAATGTAGTCATGTTTATGATTGTCTTCCACAAAATGTAGTCATGTATGACTGAAAAATGTAAGTTAGGCCCAGGCCCCTAGAGAGGGAGGCCTCATAGGCTCTGGTGAGTAGAAAAGGCGGCCAGTGGACAGGTGGGTGCAGGGCTATCCGCCAAGTTCACTGATCAGCTCGGTTCCCTGGGGTCAGACCCTCTGAATGCGTGGCTGGATTCCGGAGACCGCTGGAGCTTTCCTGTGTGATGAGCCCTGCAAGTACGAAATCCATGAAGACCCAGGAACTTGTGTCCCAGGAATCCAGTTCACTGTGCCACTGGCCAACGCACCAGCGCTGTGACCCAGGCACAGCCACGGTGGCCTGAGGACAGAGAGCACTGTGTGAGTGTGCGTGTGTCGGCATGGAGATGATGACAGTGTCTGTGTGTGGAGCATAAGACATGTGTGTTAGGGCTGCAAGGGGCCTATGAGGACAGCATGGTTGTTGCTAATGGAAACCGTAGAGAGATGGAAAAGGTGAATAACTCAGAAATTTCTACAGCTCTCTTGCTCTTGCTCTTTGTTTTATGATGTTTCTGTAAAGCTAATCTTCCTATATAATAAGAGAGAAATATTTTAATTAGCCCGGATATGCTAATTAGATACCACCAGTCAGGTGCAGCCCTGGTGGGAGGGGCCACCTGCGCTCCCGGTCCCTGGGCCGGACAGAAACGCCGGGACTTCAGTGAACAGGCCACCAGGTCCTGCATGAGTGTTTCTATTCCCCTGAGTAACCGTATCCCAGTGAAGGGCTGAGGAGAGCTCACCGGGAAGTGTGGCATCACCATTGCTCAGGTCTCCAGCTGGTTTGGCAACAAGCGGATTGGCTATGAGAATAATATTGGGAAGTTTCAAGAGGAGGCAGACATCAATGCCATCAAGACCACCCGGGGGGCCACAGCCGCAACAGCTCCCGACACCCCCTTCCTCCGCAGGCTCTGGCGGCTCTTTCAACCTCTCAGGATCCGGAGACATGTTTCTGGGGATGCCCGGGCTCCACGGAGACGCCTACCCTGCTCCCCAGGGGAGTCACTCCCACACTTGATGGGCCCAGGAGGCTCCGGAGAGAACCTCAGGGCGGCCAGATGGACAGCCCCGGGGAAATGAGGGCAAGAGGCTGTGACCCCGTCCTCAGTGACGTCCCCAACAGAAGGACCAAGGAGCGTTCACTCTGTCACTTCCAGCTGATCTCACCCCTCAGGGCCACAGGTGGGGGCTCACGAGGTGACTCTTGAGAGGACAAAGGCATCCAGAGGACAAGCCCCAGCACAAGATGGAGAAGGGCAAGTGGGGTCACCCTACCCCAGCTGATTCAGTGCTGGGGTTGCTGACTACATGGCAAGGACAAGGGGGTCCCTTAAGGGGAAGGTGGAGTCTGTCTCTCCTTTATTTCCCTTCTTCTCAATCTTTTTCTCGCCCCATTTCGTACACAGAAACACACCCAGAACTGAATCTTTCAGATCCTCTCTCTCATAGACACATACACAACTATTGTTTCTTTATAGACTAGTGGTTCTCAACCTTTCTGATGCCTCGACCCTTTAATACAGCTCCTCATGTTGTGGTGACCCCCAACCATAACATCATTTTTGTTGCTACTTCAAACTGTAATTTTGCTACTGTTAATGAATTGTAATGTAAATGTCTGTGTTTTGTGATGGTCTTAGGCTCTACAGCAGGGTCACCTAAGACCATCGGAAAACACAGATATTTACATTATGATTCACAGGTTGAGAACCGCTGCTGTAGAGCCTAAGACCATCGGAAAACACAGATATTTACATTACGATTCATTAACAGTAGCAAAATTACAGTTATGAAGTAGCAACAAAAGTAACTTTATGGTTGAGGGTCACCACAACATGAGGACTGTATTAAAGGGTCGAGGCATTAGAAAGGTTGAGAACCATTTCTATAGACACATATACATGCTCTCTCTCTCAGATACATATATTACTATTCCCTCTCTCTTTCTCTCCTTCTCTCTCTCTCTCTCTACCCATTCTCTCTCCCCCACCCATCATCTTATCTGGGATCTGTGGAGACACCAGACTTGCCCTACCTACCAGAGATGCCAAAAATGGGGACACAACTTCTGGACAGATGACCTGGCCATGCACCTGGGCCTCCCCTCCCCCTCCCCCTGCAGACGGCTTTATTACCTCATATGCAGTTCATCTTAAACCAATAGAATTGCTTGGTGGGGGAAAAAAAGAAGGGAAGGAGGGAGGGAAGAACTTTATAAAGGAGTCAGCAGACAGCAGAGTTAAAGAAGGAAAGAGAATGTATGAGTGAACTGAGGAGCTATAATGAAAATCAAGTATAGTTGTGTACTGGGGACAGATTTTAAAAGCAGGAGTTAGAAAAGAAAAGAAAAAGATAAATGATATTAAATAATTAGGCAGGTAGATAGATATATTAGAACAGTGGAAGTAAGTAGAGAAGAGGGCATGGGATGAGAGAGAAAGAGGGAGGGAAGAAAAGTTTAAAGGGTAGCCAGTAGAGCTTAAAGGGAGAATGGGAAGAAGGAAGAAATGGGGAAGGGAGCAAAGCAAGTTTGAGGGAGGAAGTGAAGAAAAATTTAAGGTGGGAAGGAAGGGAAGAGGGAGGGAGGGCAGGGGGAAAGATAAAGGAAAGAAGGAATGTGGGGAGGGAGGGAGGGTAGGAGAAAGATGGGAAGAAGGATGATGGGACAGAAGTAGGAAATAAGGAGGAAAGAAAAGCTTATAAATGATGAGTCAATAGGAAAAAAGTGTTACATAAAGGAGAGAGAAAATTGTGTGAGAGGGAGAAGCCAATAAGGAAGTCAAATACAATTGTGTGTGAAGGGGTTAAAATTAAAAAAGAAAGTTAATAGGGGTGACCAGGCCAGTAGGGGAGGGTGGTTAGGGGGATCAGGCTGGCAGGGTAGGGTAGCTAGGGGGATCAGGCAGGCATGCAGAGTGGTTAGAGAAGGCAAGCAGGTGAGCAGTTAGCAGCCAGAAGTCCCAGATTTCGAGTTGGACATCCCCCCGAGGACTCCTGGATTGGAGAGAGTGCAGAAATTTCTTGCACTGGGAATCTAGTATACAATAAAAGGCTAATATGCAAATTGTCCCCTTGACTGGGAGTTTGACAGGAAATTCAACCAGGAGACCAGGGGGCCCCTCCCCCCAGCCAGCCTGGCCTGATGGCCTTATCGGGCAGGCCAGCCAGACCCCACCCTTGTATGATTTCATGCACCAGGCCTCTAGTGTCTAATAAGAGATCAACATAGATTAAACTTTTAACTGGTAAACATTAACTTTTAACACTCTAAGAATTATTTTAATAATTTTGTCTGCTTGATCTACTAGTGACTGAAGAGATGTGATCAAATTTCTCATTATGATTGCATTTGTCAATTTTTGCCTAGAGTTCTTTTCTTCATAAATGTAACTTCTCTGTCATATATTCCATTTTCTGACCTTGTTTCTCCAAGGTAACAATTATCTTTTCATTAATTTACCTTAAATTATTACTTATTGGTAATGAGTTAATGTGTTGTCTGAATCTATAGGCCATATTTAGAAAGCCCCTTATTTACTGCCTTTTGAGGCCATATTTAATGAGCTTTGGGTCTGATTGCTTCTTTGCTCATATTCATAGCAGTTTGCATCAATGAGTTCCCATGATCAGAATGCATGATTAGAGGTTTTTTTGTATTTTTATTTTTTTTTGTTAATCCTCACCTGAGGACATTTTTTTCATTGACTTTTAGAGAATGAAAGAGAGGGAGGGAGGGAGGGAGGAAGGGAGGGGGAGAGAGAGACATAGATGTGAGACAAATACCTTGATTGGTTGCCTCTTGCATGCATCCGGACTGGTCTGGGGATTGAACCTGCAACCCAGGTACGTGCCCTTGATCGAAATTCAAAACCACAACCCTTCAGTGCGGGGGCCAATGCTCTCACCACGGAGAATACTGGGTAGGGCTCTTCAGTATTGACTTAGATTTTATATCTATTCTTCAAGGAGGAAGAGCTGGAATGAGTGTTGAGAGTCCTGGCAGACGTGAAATGAGATCCCCTTCAAGAGAGAGTCCTGCCCAGCTGCACGATGTGTGGTGTGCTGATCCCTCCAGCTGGGCCGTCCTCAGGGGCCATAACCCTGCACAGAGCAGCACAGAGATGCCAGGCTTCACTCCTCTGCCCAGCAGGAGATGCCTCTGACGGGCAGGCTGCTCTCTAAGTCCTGTTGGCTGCTGGTGGGGCTATGTATGATCTGAAGGTCCTCCTACCCAATTCGGCTTCTCCCTTTTCCTTTCACAAATGTTACTTCCCCCAAATCTTCTGAACTCCTTACTCAGTCTTAGCATTTACTTCCCAGAAGAACAAACTGATACCAGACCCAAATATGTCCATTCCAAACCAATTCTACTTTCTCTCTATGCTGTTTCTGTAATTCTTCTAGAAAGATTAAAGATTTTATTTCAATTGGAATCAGTTTTATTTCAACATCTGAGGTACCCAACGATTCATCAGTGAGTTCAGTACTCCTTCAACTCTTGATCTGTTCACAGTATTTTGCCTAAGTAAACTCAATGCCACTGAGGCACAAATGTCGCGTTACAGACACCATTGATTTTCTACAAGGTACTGTAAGGAAAGGATCCATCGATTCCACCCAGAGGTGCCAATCTGCATCTACGTAAAGGAAGACCAGGCAGGGAGGAGCAGTTTTTGAAAGCCATTATGGAAAGTGTTTCTTTTGAGAATTTTGTCTCCATTGATACTTTACTGTTTGTTCTTTTAAAATGTTGTACTATGAGAGGGGGTGCTTGGGCAGGAAGGAGGCAGCAGAATGAAGCAAAGTGAATTTGCTACGAGACACCTGCACAGCAAAACTGAGTGAAGAAATGAAGATAGTAACAGTAAAATCTCTCCTTTAATTACCTGAATCATTCCGAGGAGTTGTATTATGTGGCTTAAATGCAGATAAGGTTGTTCTCACCATCTATTTTGTATGAATCTACAGATTCTTGAAATTCCAGCTCACCAGTACTATTCTAGCATAATTGTGGATTGGCGTGCATATACAGGCTAGGCGCATATTGTGAAATGGGGCTGCATGATGGTATAGGGCTAATGCTGATGGCATGCTGGGCCACATCCGATGTGCTTAATGAACCCCTCATGGGGCTCTAAAAAGTGGGTCAAATATTTGTTCACCACAACCTATCCTTTTGTTCACAGCTCTGGGAGGGTAACCGGATGCATGGACATCTTTAAGCTTTTTTATTTTAGTCTCTGTGCTAAGCCAGTTCCAGCTGGACTGTGATTCCTTTCTAATAGGGAGCAGGGTGTGTGTGTGTGTGTGTGTGTGTGTGTGTGTGCAGTGTTAGGAGTGATGGTAAGTTGTATTTGTAACAAAGTGAAGAATTCAGTAAACCTTGTGGGAGGGAAGGTTTCTATACAGGTGTTTTGGAACCAATCTCATCTCTCTCGCCACATGTCCAGATGCCCAAGTAGGAAAGTGCCTGGGAGGAGTGAACTGGTCATCTTCCCGCCACTTATGACTTGCAGATGACGGGTTTCCAGAGCTCCCTCGGTCCTGCCATGAGGTGATCTACAGTATCTCCCAGCAACGAGGAGAGTGAGAGCTCAGCATCTCCGTAGGCATCTTTTTTCCTCCAAACGTCAGCCCCAGAGAGCCATCCTGAGGAGGAAAAAAGGTATCTCCAGCAGCTCCTTTCAAACAAAAGCACCCTTTGCAAAGGCATGTTCAAAAGAGGATTGCAATGCTTACTGATTGTGATAGGTCTTGTGTAACATGGAGATAGTGTGTAAATAGATAGTGTATGCTTGCCTCCTCTACCTCAAAGCATTGTTTTTACAAGCCCTCCCGTGGTGTGTCATTGTTGCTTCCTTATCATACCTTGCACATCAGCATTGTCCAAATGAGTTCCATGAAACACAGGTCCTTTGAGATGCTCATGAAGGAACAGGCGTGGTCTTGGGAAGAACTGACAAGCAACCTCATTCTTAAAGATTCACGGTGCATGTTTCAGGACCTGAGGGTCTCTGCTGTTGTCTCCTCAACGGGAGCCTAGATGAAGGCTGGGTGAGCGGGAGTCTAGAGTTTGTGTCCCAGAGGGCGGGGCCATTGCTTCTCCCAGGCTGTTGTTGCTGGGAGGGGCTTGGGCTGAGCTGCACAGTACTGGGGTTGGGAGCTGACCAAGCACAGGCATCCCAGCAGCCGCTCCTCCACATCCCTCTCCATGCCTCCCACCCAGCATCTCCTCAGGCGACTCCAGTCCGCACCTCCCTCCTCCACCACAGCTCAGTGTGGGTGGCTGTGAACAAAGCTCCTGTGCTCTGGCCTTTAAAAAAAAGGTTTGTTTCTGGCAGGCTCTGTCTCCCTGCCTCTCACAGCCGGATGCTACGTGGGCAGCTGCTCCAGGGGGGGCACTCTGGGCTGGGGAGCCCGCCTGGGGTTCTGGCCTCACTGCTCTCAGGGTTCCCACCCTGCAGCTGAGATTGCTCTCCAAACCCGGTCTCCTGACTCCGCCCTTCCTACAGTCTCCAGGTGGCTCCTGCCCTTCCTTGTGTAAAAGTCTCCTCATCAGCTGGTCTTATGTTGGTAATTCAGGGTGAATATTCCCCAATTTAGTTTTATTTCCAGTTTGGTCCTGGGAGGAGGTGTGAGAAATATCCATCCGCTGTGCCACCATCTTGAAATCCTCTATATGTTTATTTCTTCACTTGGAAACTTTTATCAGAGCATAGCATGCCTGCCGAGAGAGCTCAACGTTTAGTGCCTGGCCCGATGGCTTCCGCAGGGTGGCTCACCGTGTGGTGTGACCAGCTCCTGACCCGGCAATGAGCATCGCAGCCCCAGCAGTCCTGGGCCCTTCCAGCAGAGAGGGAGACATCAATGTGAGAGAGAAACATTGAGCTGCTGCCTCTGAACGAGTCTGGAACAGAAAACGAACCCACAACCCAGGTATGTGCCCTGACCGGAAATCACATTCTTAAACTTTGGGTGTTTCTCCAACCAACTGAGTCACGTAGCCAGGGCTGTAAGTGAAGTTTTACTGGAACATGCCCGTGCCCAGTTGTCTACATATCGGCCATGGTAGAGTCAAGTAGGCCCAAAGGAGGAGACCTTTAGGTCCGCAAAGCCCAAAATAGTTACCATGTGGCCCTCTGAATGAAATGCAGTATGGAGAAAGAGGAGTGCCAATGCGAGTCCAGCCTGTGTGCGCCCAATGCTGTGGAATGCTGGGAAGGCCAATAGTGAGCAAGTAGCTCTACCAACAAGTAGTCAACAACGCATAGTACAAGTTCTCTGAAAAGGAAGCCCTCAGGGTCATGTGGGGGCAAGGGGACCCTAGAGGCCATCCACCCTGTGCCATCACATTTTTCAGGAAATGTGGCAGAGACACATTGGCATACACGGGTTTTGTTTCACTTGGATGGGGATGGATCCTGGGGAGCTGTGATTGAATGTGGGTGAGCATCCTGGGAGAATCATTTTCCCACACCCCCATTGGGGTGGGAGGGGAGCTGACTCAGAGCCCCCTCCCCACCTCCCAGCATTTCTGCGTGTGTCTGCTTGATAATGGGGTGTCGCCCTGGCTGCTGGCCTTTAACCCTCCGGCCCAGACCTGCTTCCTGCACTTCATTCCCCGGTGGCCTCTCCCAGCAGCAGCCTGTGAGCTGCCTGCCAGGTGTGATTCTGATGGGGCGGCAGGTGCATGCTTCGGGGATCCTGGCAGTTTACGTGTGATATTGTTGGGAAAGGTTTTATTTGATTTCTGCCCCTGTGGAGTGTGCAAAGCGTGAACATTTGGATTTGTTTGTGAAGGAGAAACGTTGCAACGACTCTCCACCTTGCCTCATCTGGAATAGCGTGAGAACAGGCCTTTGGGGGATCAGACCTGAGACAACAGCAGGGCACTGGGCTGCCGCCCACATTCAGCCTCCAGGCCTGCGAGGGGCTAGCTCTGGGGTTTTGTGGTGTAATTAGTTTTAAATGATCTCCTTTCCCCTCTTCATGATCTCCTTTCCCCTGTTCCTTCCTTCTTCTTTCCTTCCTTCCTTCGTTCCTTCCTTCGTTCCTTCGTTCCTTCCTTCTTTCCTTCCTTCCTTCCTTTCTTTCTTCCTTCCTTCCTTCCTTCCTTCTTTCCTTCCTTCCTTCCTTCCTTCCTTCCTTCCTTCCTTCCTTCCTTCCTTCCTTCCTTCCTTCTTTCCTTCCTTTCCTTTCTTTTCCTTTTCTTTCCTTTTAAATATTTAATCAAAAAAGAAATGTATGCTCACAGGTGGGCATTTCAGTCCCTTGAGTGCGCTGGTAGTTCTGAGAGACTCATCTTCACAGCTGGTTATTGGAACCCCATCAGCCCCACCCCCACCCCCAATCACAGGCGAGCAGCCCCCAAGCTTTGCATGTTCTTGATGCATCTGCAACAGCAGAACGTGGTCTTGCACATCTGAGCTGCCTGCTGAAAAGAAAATAACTTGGAGATGGTGATTTTTGTCTTTCTTTGAATAAGAGGTCTTTGAAAGACTGTCAACACTTACAAGAGAGGCAGATGTTTACAGAAATGAAGCATTCTATAAACCAAGATGGCAAACCTCCAGACCAATTCCCGTGGACATAACTGAAGCCCGTATCAGAAGTCAATAGCAATCACTACGCTCCTTTGTGCTGAGCCTGGCCAGGCCTGACACTATATGTCAGGCAGCTACTATCAGGAAGTAAATGCAAACAAACAGATTTACTGTTCCTGATTTAAGTAATTACTTTTGAGAAACATATTGTCAATAGTGATAATAATAGCTAACGTGTATTAAATATTTATTATGTGCCAGACATTGTCCTAATAAGTGCTTAACATGGATGCACTCATTTACTATAACACACACGAGTATATACTTTGTTTGGATTGTTGTTGCTTCTCCTTATTCTTCTTTCTCCATGCATTTTGATATTCTAGAGAGCCATTCGTCTCTGAAGCCAACAAGAGAAGAGCAGGAGGTGACACTTCATGCGGATGAGGTTTAGACAGAAGACGTAAGTGGGGGCAGCCGAGGGGCTGTGCGCTCTGGGCAAGGGCCGCGTAGGAATCCAAGCCAGCACTGCCAAATCTCATATTTCAATAGAACTCAGAAATCTGAGCTTTAATATAAAAATACCAAATAAAAATATCAATATGAAGATTCCCATCTATAAAATGTTAAGAAGCAAGGCAGTTTGATGGACAAAAGTAAACAAAGCATTGCAAGTCAAATAAAGTATCTCTGTGTGCTCAGGCAAGCCCCTGGGTGCACGTGGGCACCCTGGGAGAAGCAAACTGCCGGCAGTGAAAGTGGTGCTGACAACTGAGCCTGCAGTTCTGGTAAAAATGAAAGCCAAACCCCGTGATGGAGACAGTTGTAACTTTATGTTAAAATTTTAGAATGGGGGTGTTTCTGGGAAATACAACCACAATAATGACAGTAGCTCAATACTTTTGCACAGTGCTTCATATTTTTCAGTTTGCTCCTATATGGGTATTCGAATCTCCCTGAAAATCATTGTGATGGCTCAATTACTTGGTCAATATTAAGCAGTGAGATTCAGGATCCAAACACTGATCTCCCAATTCTCAACCTGATTTGCTTTTAGCTTCACAGTCCCTGAAAGGAGATGACTTACTACCAACGCTCACGATTCTTACCGGCCTGCGCCTTTTCATCTTAGAGATAACCAAGAAGTGAAAAAACACCCTATTATAAAATAGGGAGCTTCTGCCCAGCTCCCGCTGGATGTTCAGAAAGGAGAGAAACAGGACAACCATTTGAGGATGCATGCATGATTGCTAAAGCGTGTTATTCTTGGCAGATTGAGGTTGTTGATTTCCATTTGGTCCTTCCCAAATCATCTCTAATTACAAAAATACGCACCTACCAAATGCTGGAAAAGGAATGCGAATCTGTCCTAATCATGTGCACAGTCCCAAGCACTCGCTAACAACTCAGCAGGTGGGGCTTGCTCCCCCGAGTGCGGGCGCTGCCAGCAGGGCTGAGACGTGGCATGTTTGCCGTGCTCCGTGGAAACCACTGTAAATGGAGCAGATGTGGAAATCCTTGCACAGAGAGGAGTGTTTCTGATCCCCGGTCCGTGTGGGCCCCGAAAGTCAGTTCTGCGCAGGAGGGGCTGCTGGCGCTCTATGCCTTTCTGCCAGGGTGTGTATGTGACAGCTGTTCTGGGCTGGCTTTTCCCAGCCACTGGCCCAGCTCCTGCCATAAAGCCAATTAGGGTTGCAGGCAATTAATGTGATTTTCCTCAAGAGCTCCTTATATTATGTAGCACTTGGGCTTGAAATCTGTGACCTTTGCAAATACAAGCACGGGGAGCAAATCAGCCTTGCGATGCCTGAGTGCTCACTGCGCTTGACGCAGGCGGGAGCACAGTGTGGTTGCTGGGGGCAAGGCTGTCCGTGGAGCACTCTATGCCTCGGGATCGGTGGAAACCAGATATATGGCCACGCCACACCCTGGTAACCCAGAGGAGGGTATAGGTGTAATGAGCAGCAAAGCATTCACGTATTTTCAGCAAATTAGTTAACACAATTTATGGATTGTCACACATTCATAATGGGCCCCTTAGCTAGTACTTCACAGGTGTTTTGCCACATCTTATGAAGGACATTAGTAAACTGAAAATGAAAAGAGGATGCCTGGCCCTTTAGGGGGGGTTGGAGAAAATGGGGTTGCTTGATCTAGAAAGAAGACCTGGAGGAGTGACCCTCCTATAGGTACAATGAACCCCGCCTGAGAAAGCTCCTCTGATTCCTGGGTTATCCCCTGCGAGTCCTGTAACCCTCGCCCAGCCCTTGGTATTTTGTGGAAGAGCCACACAGTCGGCAAACTGTGGCTCTTGAGCCACATGTGGCTCTTTGGCCCCTTGAGTGTGGCTCTTCAAAGAATTGTCCCTAAATGGGGTCCCCTAAGATTTAGACAATGGACCCGGGAGAGCTGGAGAGGCAGCGAGAGTGAAAAACAAGCCCCCGGGTTCAAACTCAAGGTCCCGTGATTGACAATGCATCTCATCGGGTCCCAGAGGCACTCAGGGCTGCACCGAGCCCTTCGCCGTCGCACAGATGCTGCACAACCGCACTGGGAAGGCCAAAGGGTCGTATTTCTCATCAGGAAGAGAAAGGGGAAAGTGTTTGGGGTGAATTTAGTCCATACTCACCCAGCAAGTGCTGAAGACATACCCGAGAGGCAGGAGGGGCCACTCCCGGGCTGGCTAGCTGGCTGAGAGGCCGTGTTTCCCTGTCTCCGGTGCCGCAGCCAGTGGCAGGATGGTGTCCTGGGCCACACGGGCTTTGATCCCAGAGTCATTGTCAATATGTCAGGCCATCCAGGCAGATGGTGAGCGGGACGATGCTTCTGAACCTTTGGAAAATATAGAACCGGAGCGTCCAGTGGGAGAAATGCCGGAAATGTAAAATAACCTAATAGAATATTTGATTTGCCACCAAGACCTAAGTTGGGAAGATTAACCATGGAATGAGAGTGGCCAGCGTGGATCTCCCAGCTCCACCTAGTAACGGCCTCTCAGGTGACTGCGTCCTGGCCTCCCACGGGGCCCAAAGTATCCATTTGCCCTCTCCCTCTCCCAAACACTACACATCCACGAGCACACCCCAGATCAGGTCTGGAGCTATATCTAGAAAGTTGTAACATCAGCCCAAGAACAGAGGTTGGGCCCGAGGTCAGTGGGTGTTCCGGAGGGACTGTGGTGGTTGTCAGAGGGGATAGGAGGGAATGGAATGTCATTGCCTGTAACTCAATCTGCTCTTCTCCCTGCTGCCAGCTACCGACCGTGCCTGCCTGGAGTCAGAACCACCAGGCCCACTGGAACCTTTTTGAACCAGCATACCTCCATCCTCCAGGGTGAGCCTGTCCCTTGTCCACTCACATCCTGCGTCTCAGAGTAAAGTACCTGCCATTTCCTCCCAATAGTCTCATAAGTTCTCAGACATTTCCTCGGTCTGCTCCCCACCACGGAAGGCTGCTTATTATTTTACAGGCCCGAGATTCCCTGCCCTTTCGGCGGAGGGAACACTCTTGGCAAAGCTGAAGTGCGGGAGAGTGAGGGGTTACACAGCCAGCCTCAGCCACGGCGGGCGGGAAGGTCAGCTCCTCTGCCTCATCTGGGACCAGTCGGAAGGGCCCGCCCCTCCCCCTGGTCCCCGGGGGGCGGGGGGTGAGCTCCAGTTGTTTGCAGTGGTATCTGAATGGCTACCACGTGGTTTCATGTGCCTCATGCCTTTCCTGTCACCACCCCACCTCGCTGTCTCCTGGCCCCTCCCGAAGTAATTGTTCACACCAGAATCCCCTCTCAGCACCTGTGCTAGAATCCAGACCCAGTGGTTAACTTCTGTGCAGGAGGGAGGCTGTGCAATTAGACTGTGAGCTTGTCTTGGGGGCTGCCTTTGGCCCCAGGGCTTGCTTTACCAGGAAGCATTGCTTTTCCCTGGAAAGCATACAAAAATCAAAGAAAAGTACAGAAAAATCTAGGCAGTTGAGCAATAAGAAGGAGAAGGTTGACACTTTTTAACGTGCAAAGATGGCAGCGTCATAATTCTTGGTTAAGGTCTATTTCCCACCATGAAGTGTTTAATTTCTGAGAGGATGGGGCCATCACAGCTGCTGTTCACCAATGTGTTCCCTGAAGGCAGACACACACTCGTATTATTCTGCACTCGCAATAGTAGGGTGCTTTCCAAATCTGTTGATAGCACAGCTCCCCTGGCTAGTGGGGGTGCCCAGTCCCGTGCTGAGGTATGAACAGGGGACCAGCAGGGCCCTTTCACCTAGGTCTTAAAAATATTAGTAGTTCAGGAGGAAAGAAGGAGAGAGTGGGGTCACCTAGTCATTCCACAGATGCATCATTCGTACCAGCTTGTGGCGGGGACTCTGCTTGGTCTGGAGAGGCAGCCGTGAGTAAGGCAGACAGGGATGCAGCCTTCTTGGGACTTGAATAAAGCTCAGTCCACACGCATTCTCTGGCCTTGTGTTGGCTGTTCTGCAAGCCAATGATAACCGAAGGGGTCCCTGGCTTTCCTGAGAGAAAGGGCTCATTGAGCCATGTGCTGGCCAGAAAAGGACCATCCTGGTCCCACCGCCACCAGCAGCGACGGGCGGAGAGGCAGCGTGCCCTCTTGTGACAGGGAGTGAACTTTATACTATCCTGACTAACCAGAGAGCAGAGCTAAAATAAGAATGCAAGAACAAAGCAAACATAAAATAAATTTATATAAAGCAGGTCAGATTAATCTCAGTAAATGTTAAACCCAGCTTATTACTCTGACCTGACATTGTTGTTTTTCTTTCTAAGCATTCTCTACTAGATTAACATTTCAGTTGCTGTGTCAACCTAAGGAGCAGGCTGGCCTCAGGTCCTACCAGATGCCGACCCCCCAGACCAGGAATTCAGGTGATAAAAAACCCGATGGCCACCTCAAGGATTCTGGCCATAAAAGGCCTTGGGAAGGGGCCCCACACATCCTGCACACCCACAGTTTTCTCCCCCTCTTCCACCCCGAGAGTCCCTGGCTTGACCAGAGCCCTGAAGATGGTCTTTGGGAAGAGAATCCCCATCTTCTCTGTTCACCAGCTCCTGAATGAACCTCTCTTGTTTTCCAACAGCACCTGGCTCTCGAGTGTGGCTTTTGTTGTGGCTGACAGCCCAACCTGGGTTCGGCTGCCCCTGTCTTGAAGTTGGTGGGCTTTTTTTATACACCAAGGAGGGGGAAGGAAGACACAAGTGGTTTTGAAGGAATTGGCATTGGCTCTAGCTAAAGAAGCTGGGGAGGTGAACAGGGCTAGTTCTGGGACAGGTGCAGGATCCAGGAAGAAGTGTTTGCTCCTTTGGGTCTGTTGTGGGCAACAGTCAGGGAAGTTTATGCGTAAGCAAGAAGCAGAGGTTCCTGGGAGGCGGGTGTGCCTGCCTATTCTCTCTGGACAATCAGGAAAATAGCCACCTGGGAGTTGAAGTTCCAGCATATACTCAGGAATGTGAGCAGTCTTTGTTGGTGTTGCTTGCACTTGTTAACTGATTAACTCTTTTTGTCTCTTCCTTCCACCATCCAGCCTGCTGTAATTTCATTCAGGGCATCTCGGAATGCTCTCCTTGTCAATAGCAAAGAAGTAAAGAAATACATAAAACAAGTAAAGTAATAATAAGGGCAACATAATAGAGCAGCGATTTTCACACTCATTGGCATCTGCCTCACGTGGGAATCTTAATGAAATGCAGACTCTGACTCCCTGGAGTCCACACTTCTCACCAGCCCAGGTGTGCCGTGCTGCTGGCCTCGGCCCTCATTCAGAGGAGCACACTTGGTCCTCACCAGGCCTGTGCACCGGAGAGCCTCAGGAAGCTCAACCACTACCCGTGCCTGATCTCACTCCCCCAACTTTTATTTAATTTGACTGAGAGGGGCACAATGGCTGAACCAGAACTTAGCGTTTTTCAGGGCCTAGAGTTGCGTTTGTCTTCTGGGTTAGTTTGATGGATTGTTTTAAAAGGGCTGGTATAGTCACACTGTAACACACACACACACACACACACACACACACACACACACGCGCACGCACAATCATCAAGTGTGCTGAGAAGTGGTATCTGTGCAGCTTCTCCTTACCAGTCCTGCCAGGAGCCCCATAAATCACCGCCAAGTTAACTGTTATGTCATCAGCAGGCGCAGGGGTGACAGATAATCTGGGGCAGCTTCATGGCATCTAAGGAGATGGTTTTCTTGCTTGGGTCAACTCAGATTGAGAGACTTGGAGGCAGTGCTGAAGGAATGCCTCGCCTTCTAAGCCCCCTTTGCCTTTTTATGTGATGAGAAACACATGGGACCAGGAATTAAGATACATGGACCTAGAGCTCTGTCACCGCTGGTTACCCGGTAACCAGTAACTGAAAGAAATTGGAATGGATGGAATTGAATTGAAATAATTTATTTGACTCTGCAGTTCTATCAGCTAATTGTCTGGGACCTGGGGGAAATACTACTAATATCAAACATTTATTGAGTAATTAGCATGCAGTGGTATTCTAGTTTCTGCACACATTGTCACATTTAATCCTCTAACCAATCTGTGGAGTAGGCACTGTAGCATTTCCATTTTGTAAGTAAGGAAACTGAGGTTCAGATGTGGCTAAGCAATTTTTCAGGGTCACACCACCAGGAAGTAACACAATATGATTTGAACCCAAACAATTATTTTGTCTGTATCCATGGGCTGTGCATATAAGCATATATGGGTTTTGGTTTCTGTCTTCTTGTCCCCTCACTCCCCCCCTCCCCCCATTGAGGTAGGTCAGTCTGCTCCCTGCCTCCCTGCTTCGGGTCTTATTTTCTTGGTCAATTCCTTTTGTTCATTAGATTCCACAAATAAGTGAGATCATGTGATTATGGTTTTTCTCAGAATAGTTTATTTCACTTAGCATAATACTCTCCAGGTCCCTCCATGCTGTCCCAAAGGGTAAGCGATCCCTCTTTTTCACAGCTGCATAGGGCTGCATAGTGTACTTGTCCCACAGCTTTTTTATCACTCACCTATGATGGGCACTTGGGCTGTTTCCAGATCATAGCTATTGTAATAGGGCTGCTGTGAACATAGGGATGCGTACATGCTTTCTGATTGGTGCTTCTGGGTCTTTAAGGTATATTCTCAAAAGTGGAACATGGGGCCAAATGGAAAACATCCCTCCTGGGCAGTGTGAGCAGGTGCACCTCCCGGCAGGATGGGCCGCGACGTGGAAGGGTGCTCTGAGGCTCCGTATCTGCCTGTGCCTGAGCCTCCCGACTTGTCCTCCCTACGACTATCTGCTCACCTTCCCACGAACACTTCATGCTACAGACTCTGGCTCTTAGGGGCACTACCTCCTTGGAATCTCACTGAACTGTGAAGTCTTCTCTCACTTGGTTATAATTTTTATTACATATGTGCTTTTATGTCTGCCTTCCCTACTGGGTCCAACAGAGGCTGGATGAGTGAACGAGTGAATGAACAAAAACATAAAACTCATCATCTAAAAGCGCCAGTTAGTGCCCTGGACACCCACAGTGATGCTAATGCTAATAAAACATGGTCTTTTTTCATTGCTTCCAACGCTGCATTTGAAGTAACTCCACCAGACCAGGTCGCCAGTGGCAGAGCCGGGGCCTGAGGTTCTGAAGCCCAGGTACAAAGCCACTGTGAAAACTCCTCGGCATTTGACCTTGATTTGGAGATTCTGGGGCATGATAGGAAAGATCCGCTAACCAGAAGTGGAGAAAGTCACTCATTTGAGGACGTAGGCATTTAGATTTGCCATGTAGGCATCTGGGACCTAAGGTGACATGTCCAAACCTGGACTGTGCAGTAGGGCGGCAGCAGAGCGCTGGGCTCGGCGGCAGGGAGGCTGGACTCTGCTTGCCTTCTCCCAGCCCCCGTTTGACATGGCAGGAGTTTTGTGTGTTTTTTAGCTTCCTTGGCCCTCAATTTTGCAAAATGAGGAATTAAACTCAATGACTTTGATTTAATGCTCCTTTAAAGCTTATTTATGAATGGCGAGCCTGAATGTAGACAGAAACATGTTACTGTATTGACCCAACATGTGAACATATTCTGGGCCAATCTTTGTGCCAGCTCCTAGGGAGGGAGGGCATGATGATCTGGGCAGACTCATTGGTGACACTTCTCCGGAAGTCCCACTCACCCTTAGTGAAATCATATTTAGTAACGACCTGCCAGAAAACTGAGTTTAGAGGTTAAGAGAGAATTACAGTTTCTGCTCAGCTAGGCAAATGCATATTTAATGACTAATATTGGGTGATTATTTTTTTTAAGTAAAAAGAACAAAGGACTTCAGTTTGACCTTGGAAGCCCCCTTAACAGCGCCTTTGATCAGCATTTTCCCCAGGGCACTCTGTCCACTTCCTGGAATGTCCTCCCTGGCCACCTGCCTCCAGGCCACAGAAAGGGAACCTCTCAGGCGCTCCTCGGCTTTGGGGAGCGTGTTTCAGTCATTTAATTATTAACCAGCGCTGTGCCCGCTGGCCCGTCCCAGCTCACTGCACTATCTTCCTTGGGGTTTTCACTCTGTCCTCTTGGTTCCGGGGGGAAAGGACATGAAGATGCAGGAATAGGTGCCACAGCAGAGCTCACCAACTGCCTACAAGTCAGACAACTTCCCACTGCTTCTGGCCCCTTGCAATTCAGTTAGTTCAACAATTGTTGAAAAACACTGACTTCCTGTCTTGATGGAGAGTGGCAGCGGACTCGAGCATAATTTCCCACCCCAGTCTGTGTTATCTGTATTATCACTGAAGAATGTTATAATTTTGATTTTTTTCAAACAAACAAACAGACAAACAAGGACATGTGTTTTGTATATCTATCATACAACCTCTGAACAGCAAAATAGGTGTCTCCAATTAAGTACTCTTGACTATCTTATCCATAAATTGCAAACTTTACATTTGCATTCATATTGTGATTACTTGCTTTTTTTAAAAAAAAAAAATCCTCACCCACAGATAGGTTTTTATTCATTTTTAGAGAGCGAATAAGGGAGACAGAGAGACACATTGATGTGAGAGAGAAACATCCATCGGTTACCTCCCATATATGCCCCCCACCCCCTCCCAGGGATGGAACCTGCAAACTAAGTGTGTACCTGACTGGGAGTCAAACTCACCACGTTTTTGATGTATGAGACGATGCTCCTACCAACAGAGCCTGTGGCCCAGGCTTACTTGCTTTTATTTTCATGCCTGCATCTGTTTACTCACAGGAGAATGCTCTGCTGAGGTAGAAAGTAGAACAGGTGTGGTGTTTATAGTCGTCTGAAATATCTAAAGCATAAAATAGACCATGATGTGACTGTGAGGTTCTTCCAAAGGCTTCTGCAAACAGCAACACCAGTAAATGGCAAGTAATTTCAGGACAGAATGAAACTTCTTGTTTTTCAATTCTTTAATCCCTTATTCATCATCCCTTGTGATGATGAATAAGGAATGGAAACATGTATTTTAAAAATATTTAAAAATTTTTATCTGTGGTAAAATTAATAAAAACACACCTAGGAATTCAATTAAATTTTCCTGGTTAAGAATAACTCCTTTTGGAAAAGAAATATCCTATATCACACAATGTTGTGTTTACAAATACAGTTGTTGGCCATCAGATTCATGCAGGTGACAGTTTGTTCCACTGATGAGGGGGAAATAAGGAAGAGCACAGTGTGTGATTGTTTAGTGTGAACAACTGGTCACAGGACACTGCTGTCTTCACCCCAGCCATTCCCCAATCACTGCTCATAATTCCTCACTTTCTTACCCAAATTACTGGGACAGGTGCTTACCTATTCCGATTTGTTCTTATTAATAGATGTGAACTTTATAAAGAAAAACTGTGATGATTTTTCTCACAAAACTTTTTACAGTACAAATTCTTTATCTTTAATTTTTATCTTTAATTCTTTATTTTCAATTGGAAATGTTCAAGTGCTCTATAAAGTGTTGGGTTAATCATTGTTTTTTATATTCTTGTTCCATAATATCATGTTATAGATTGTCTAAATATTAGCATTTTTATTTGGGAATCTATTTTCATTGTGAGTCCATGAATAAGTCTTAAAACTCCGTTTTAGAATGTAATAAGCATGAGATGGCACTATTATTTAATTAATGCAAAACTCAGCAAAGCCCCTATTGGTCAGGGTTATCCACAGAAACAGAAGCAATAGGATATTTATATCTACATCTATCTATATCTATGTCTATATAGTTGAACCTTGAATAATGCAGGGGTTAGAGGTGCCAACCCCCCTCCCTCCAATGCATTTAAAAAAATCCACATATACTTTTGGCTCCCAAAAAACTTAACTACTAATATCCTACTGTTGACCAAAGACTTACAAATAATATAAGCAGTTGTTTAATACATATCATACATGCTAAATATATATATATTATTTACTGTATTCTTATAATAAAGTAAGCTAGAGAAAAAAATGTTAAGAAAATCATAAGAAGATGAGCTATATAGATACAATGTAATACTACTCAACCATAAAAAAGTTGAGATATTGCCTGGATATGTGACAAGCTGGATGGATCTTGACAGAGTTATGCTAAGTGAAATAAAGTAAAATGAAAAAAACCAAAAAAAGTATGATTTCACTCATATGTGGGATGTAACACCAAAAGCAACAAACTCATAGACACAGACAACAGAACGGAGGTTACCAGAGAAGAAGTGGGATAGGGAGTGGGTAAAGGGGGTCAAATTTATGGTGACAAGAAAGAGACTCAACTTCAGGTGGTGAGCACATAATAGTTCGCAGGTGCTGTACTATAAAGTTATACTCCTGAAATTCAAGTGTTATTAACCAATACATGTAATAACACATAAAAACAAGTAAATACATTTTTAAAAAAATACAAAAGGAAATCTTAAGAAAGTGAAGATACTTTTATAATAGTTATTGAAAAAATAAATGTACATGTGATCCCATGCAGTTCAAATCCATGTTATTTGAGAAGATACATATTAGAAATTTATTACAAAAATTAGGTTTCAACTAAAGATACACGTAAGAGATTTATTACAAATATTGGCTCACACAGTTATGGAGGCCGAGAAATTCTACAAATGCCACTTTTGAGCTAGAAAAGCAAAAAAGCTGGTGGTATAAGTCAGTCTGAGTCCATAGGCCTGAGAACCTGGGGAGCGATGGCATAACTCCCTGTACCAGAGTGAGGCCTGGGAATAGGGGGCTGCTGGTGTTCGTCCTGGGGTCCAGGAGCCTGAGAACCAGGAGCTCCGATGTCTGGAGCAGGAGAAGATGGATGTCCCAACTCAAGGAGAAAGAGAGGTAATTGCTTTTGCCTTTTTGTTTTACTTGAGCCCTTAATGGATTAGATGATGCCTGCTTGCACTGGGGAGGGAACATCTCTTTATTCCATCTACTGAGTCAAGTGCTAATAATTTCTTCTGGAAACATCTTCACAGATTCAATCAGAAATAATATTCTACCTGCTATCTGGCCTTAGTCCAGTCAAGTTGACACATAAAGTTAGTCGTCACAATCGCTATATAGTTATTGCCAGTAATGGCCTTTACGATCTTATTGGGTTAGATGGCCTGTTCATCTACCCTGCTATCTTTTCAACAAACCATTACTGAGAAAATGACCATCAGAGTCAGGTAATATGATTGCATCCTGAGGATACAACTTCAAAAGTGATTGCTCCTGCCTACTAGGAGCTTAGACATTTTCTTTAAAAAACAAAGATCGCTTGGCCAATGTGGCTCAGTGGTTGAGTATCGACCTATGAACCAGGAGGTCATGGTTTAATTCCCATCAAGATGCATGCCTGGATTGTGGGCACAATCCCAGTAGAGGCAGCCAATCAATGATTCTCTCTCATCACTGATGTTTCTTTATCTCTTGCCCACTTTCCTTTCCTCTCTGAAATAAATCAAAACATGTTTTTAAAAGTAGCAACAAAGATTACCCCCATTATTCACAATAGTCAAGATATAGAAACAACCCAAATGTCCTTCCATAGATGAATGGATAAAGAAAGTGAGGCATATAGTTACAGTGAAATATTAGCCTAAAAATAAGAATGGAATCCTACCATTTGTGACAACATAGATGGATCAGAAAGACAGGCTAAGTGAAATAAACCAGCCTCAGAAGGTCAAATACTGTGTAATTCCACTTATAGATGTAATTCATAGCCAGAGAATGGAATGGTAGTGGTCAGGGGCTGGGGTGGGAAAATGGGGAGTAGTTTTTCAATGGTTATAAAGTTTCAGTTGTGCAAGATGAATAATTCTTAGAGATCTTGGTCCAACATAGTTAACATAGTATCATGCACTTTAAAATTTGCTAAGGGGGTGGATATCACGTTAAGTGTTCTTAACACACACACATGGTGGGGGGAGAGAGAGAAAGAGAGAGAGAGAGAGAGAGAGAAATAAGCTTTTGGAGGTGGTGAATAAGCTTATAACCTGGACTGTTGTGACAGTTTCACCACAATGATACTATCATTACAAAGTACCCCAATGCTATTAATATATCTAAGCTCATCAAATTGTACACATCACACGTGTGCAGATTTCTTTTTGTTAAAAAACCCAAGGGTGATATCTGTGAGGTGAGAAATGACTATGGCAGGAATAAACACTTCAGAAATACATAAGATAAAAAATCGCTTTGGGCCGGGGTCATCCAAGAAGGTTTCTTATGGGGAGAATCGAGTTGGAATTAAAAGATGCTCAGGTTTCACACAGAAAGGAAGATGGCAAGGAGGTGAGCCAGCAGGCGTGTCTGAGCACAGCGATGCGTGCATCACAGAGGCGGCTGGAAGGAGGTGGGTGAAGCGGTTGTGGGGAGCCCACCCAGAAGAATTAGTCAGGCTTTATACCTCAGCCAAATGAATGCTGAACTTTAAAGTGAATTATGTGAGCAATTTTGTTCATGTTAATGAAATAGAATGAGTACTACTGCTCAATTTTTTCTGTCATGTTTAAAATATCTGCATTGGTGGACATGAAATTGTTTTCCATTTGTCTCAGCCAACATCAGTGCCTCAACGAGTTGGCTGTAGCCCACACATGCTGAGTCAAGTGTGAGCCTGGAACAGCCATGGTGCAGACGGGGAATTCCATCCTGAAGATCCACTCTTAACAGCTGCGAGTCTGCACTACGGCTTGTAAGGCAAAACTCTTAGATGTGTGGGCAGTAAGACAGTGATACGGCTCTGGGCAGTGTGGCTGGGTTAGAGGGTTGGATTGTGTACCACCAAAGGGTCAGGGGTTTGGTTCCTAGTCCAAGGCATGTACCTGGGTTGCAGGCTCGGTCCTGCCATGCAACCAATCAATGTTTCTCTCTCTCTCCCTCCTTCCTTTCCTTCCTTCCACAGGAAAAAAAATGGGGGGGGGGATGACCTTGGGTAAGGATTAACACACACACAAAGAGTGATTCAACATTTTTTTTTATTAATTTAGCTAAATGGTTGATATTTAATTAATTCAATCTAACATTTAAAATGTTGGTACATGTCAACACAGACTAAAAGACTAAAGAGCTGCTCCAAAACCCTGTACATTTTCTTTTATTCTAAAACCTATTTTTTAATTAATTGAGACAACAATTTTTATCTATCTTTCCCTTCACAAATGATAAGAAATGATGTTAAAAATAAACCTACTTAAAGATGTCTCCAAATTACTAGCATGAATCATCAAGCGTTCCTAATTTTAATAAGAAAAACAACCATCACTTGGTTTCATTAAGTCTGAATGAGTGTACGTCCCCAGCCCTTCATCTCGGTCCCCCTGGCTACCTTCTCCTTTTGGGGAGATGGCAGAGAAGACAGCCACTCCATGGTTCATGAAGAAGATGTGGGTAAGACATCTCTCTCTGTGGAAACATAAGAAGTGCACAGATCCATGAATCCCATGTCTAAGACAAGTTCTTGGTGCCCCCTGTAGACTCTCTGGGGTTGGCGAACTACAGCCACGGACTGTTTATGTAAATAAAACACAGCCTAGGCCGCCCTCACGGCTTTGTGTATATGCATACGATTGCCATGCTACTTGGAACAGGGAGTTGTGACAGAGACTGCATGCCCTTAAGTCTCTTTTCAAAATAAATGCACTGACCCTGGACTAGGTGATCACATAGCATTAGTGTTGCCGTCATTGAACACCATTTTGACCTCATACAGTACACTTCAGACTTCCAGAGCACTTTCAGAGACACTTCATTGAAAGGGTTCCTAATGTGACATATGCAAACGAGTTGCTTCAGAACTGAAAGGACTTTCCCAATGGGCTTGCCTGCCTCCCATTTACATCTAAAGCGAGGGTGTGTAGCTCTCCTTTCACAAACCAGCAAGCTAAAACTAGAGGACACTGCTGTTCACAGGACTAGATGACACAAATAGACCTCATCTCATAATCTCTGCCAAGGCTTCATGGGGTTGGGGTCCCCGAGCCATGTCCCAGTGAGTTATTGATGAGTGAGGGGAGCAAAGGGCTCTTCCATTGTCCGAAAATATTTCTTTCCCTTGACACTTTCTGCAGCTATAAACATTCATACATGCAGGGTCCTGAAGAAATCCTGTGGTGAAGAAACCCAGTGAAATGTAGAGTCAGTTTCTAATATTTTAGTATAGACTAATCTTTTCCCCTCCACCCAAAAACAAACATTTCTGCACATCCCAGGGAACCAACTTGGGACACTTTGCTATATGTACCCATTACCTCAAAAAAGAGTTGATATTAGAACCCACTTTTCCCTTTAACCCCACCCCTCAAAACAAACAAAAACCAACCAACCAACCAAACAAACAAACAAACCTTTTCTGCTGTCTCTTCCAATGCACGATTTCTTCTTTCAATGTATAGGTTTGCCACAACAGGCAACCATGTGCACCTTTTCTTAAGTATATAAGTAAGGCACTTCAGAAAGTAAAAAGTTGAATAAGCAAAGGGTATTATAGAATACAAAAAAAAACCCCACTATCCCCTGATAACACCTATTCCCTTTCAATATAAATTATTTCAGCCAAAACCGGTTTGGCTCAGTGGATAGAGTGTCGGCCTGCTGACTGAAAGGTCCCAGGTTCGATTCTGGTCAGGGGCATGTACCTTGGTTGTGGGCACATCCCCAGTGGGGGTGTGCAAGAGGCAGCTGATTGATGATTCTCTCTCATCAATGTTTCTGACTCTTTATCCTTCTCTCTTCCTCTCTGTGAAAAATTAATAAAATATATTAAAATATATATATATAAATTATTTCAAAGTATTTGATATAAAAATATTGGCCCTAGTCTGTTTGGTTCAGTGGATAGAGCATTGTCCCGCAGATTGGAGGGTCTTAGGTTTGATTCCAGTAAAGGGCAGTACCTCTGTTGCAGGCTCATTCCCTGGCCCATGCTAGGGTATGTGCAGGAGGCAACAAATCAATTTGTCTCTCTCACACTGATGTTTCTCTCACTGTGTCTCTCCTCATTCCTTTCACTGTCTCTAAAAATCAATGGAAAACCATCCTCAGGTGAGGATTAACAATAACAACAAAATTCCATTTTATATAAAAATTGGATTTTACCAATCACACTACTGGTTAAATATATAATGGATGTCATTTAAAGTAAGTAAATATAGTCCTTTATCTTCTTTTTTAATGGTTGCAATGCAATCCATTGTGGGATCTAATGTCATTTTTAAGAAAATCCCCCATGGTTGGTATTTGGGCTGTTTCTACCTTTATTCAACATTTCTCAGGGGTGGCACTGCCAGGTGGGAGTGTTTGCGGTGAATGTTATTACACAAATGCTTGTCTATTCTCATCAAGATCTGCAGCCTCGGATGAGCACTTGCCCATCTCCCTGGGCCTCACAGCATTCACCTCCTGGGGCATGTGGACCTAATTCTCTCTGGGCCTCCACACCTCCTCACACCTGGCCCCTGGACAGCCAGCAGCTTTATCCATCCTTTCCCCTGGCAGTGCTGTCTGAACAAGATTGTCAACTGAACCAGTTCTTTCATTTGGGGATTGAAAAGTGGTATTTTTTTAAATTCTACCACTTGGTCTATGACTGGTTTCAAAAATAGCATTATACAAAGAGAAGACCTTTCCAAGAATGCACAGCTTAAGACAGTAAGATGTTAAGCCTGACCTCTGGGAGAGTGGCCGATGGCTTCATGAAATGATTCCACACAGGTCAGTTGCCCCAGAAGGCCAGGGTGAGCCTTTCTCAGCTTTCTGTCCAGCCATGGCACCAGGCTTTGCTTGGCAATGTGGTTACCATTAAGCAAGGACCTGGCCACATGAAGCTAAGGGCACTTAGCTGAAGCCTGCATTGAATAGGTGGATGAAAGACAAACCCAGAATATTCCATTGTAATTCAAGTCAAATAACAAAGTCTTAAGAAAATAACGTTGAAGTTTTGTGCAAGAGACCTAGATACAGATGTGTGTGCATGCACTGAAACAGCGCTATCCTTGGGTACCTGGGGACAACACTCTGACAGCAGGGCCTGTGAGAGCAAGGCCATGGGTTGTATGGCTGACTTTTCTCATGTCTAATAATTTGAGGAAACAACCACTGTTATATTTACCAGCCAAGGACTCTTAACAACAACTTTTATCAAAAACTCCAATTACCCATGATCTTTGAGTCCCAGGGTGGTAGGGGAAGATTTCTCTAGGCAGAGAATGGCCCAAATAATCACATGTTTCCCAAGTCTAGAAATTTTCTTCCAAATGAATTTTGTCTGAAATTAATGTGTTTTTCCAAAAACAACACATTCTACTTTCTCACATCTATATATATGAAAGCCTAAGTGACTGTCCGACTGTTCCACCATCCAACCAGTAGCTATGATGAACACTGACCACCAGGGGCTAGACACTCAACACTAGAGCTACTGAGATGTGGTTACTTGGCAGCTGTGGTTTCATGTGACGCACCAGGAACCAGAGAGGAGGGAGCCTGATTCCAGGGTGTATCACTTGAGAACTGCCTTTTAGCAATCCAGAACCCCTCAGAACCCTCTGAGAGCCGGTTTCTACCCAATCCCTGCAGGCCAGGCTAAAGGACCTCACCAATGCATGAATCCATGCACCGGGCCTCTAGTTTTTAATAAAAAGCACGCGCGTGTGTGTGTGTGTGTGTGTGTGTGTGTGTAAAACATCTTACTATTCTTGCTTCATTTCGTATCATCTTTATTGAGGACTGACTACGTGCTGCTTCCCTCAGTCTAAGCTACCATCATTTCCCTCATAGACCAGAGGAGCAGTAGCTCTACTTATACCTCCTAACTCCTTCTCTTCACACATGCTAGGTGATCTCTTTCAATTCCAAAATCACCAAGATTCAGACATAGTTGTTTCATATACCTACCCTTCCACCCCAACTCCAACCTCTAGAGTATTTTAATAGACATCCCATCTTGTAATACAGCTATCTATTTTATTATGCATTTATAAAAATAAGGACTTTTTACATAAGTATGATGCTACTACACCTACTACTTAATTAACAATAATTCTGTGGTACCATCTCATACTTAGCCCACATTCAAGTTTTCTCACTTATTTAAGAAACGTTACTGTTGGCTTGTTTGAATCCAGAGACAAACAAGGCCCACAAATTACCTTGTATTGCTTCTTAGGTCTCTGACTATTTCATACTCTCTTGTATTTTTCCTTACTGTTGAGTTGTCCTGGAAACAACTTGGTTTAACTTCTTCCCCTACTTTCTATATTCCCTGCAAACTATAAGTTAACTGTAAAAGTTTGAATAATTTCCAATTCATTTTTTTGCAAAAACACTTATTTTGTAGTCTCTAGGTACCTCATGCTACATCAGGACACTGTGGCTAAGGTTGATTAGTGGGTTCAGACAGTGGCTGCCTTATTATCCCTGCATAGAAATGGCTCCACACAACCTTTCCTGGAGTAATTCTGTCCACTGGTGACTTTGTCTGAATTTATTTCATTTTGGGGCTGAAAAATTAGATTTTTATAATTACCCAACTTCATATACATTTAATAACTAAAATTCTTCCGTACAGAACTTTTTTCATCAACTAGGGCTGCTTGATTACTCTGAAATGAAGTTCAGACAGGAAAAGCAGGATAAGTGCCTGCATATTTTCCCTTCGTTGCTGGCTTTCAGAGTTGGTCAGCATGCTCTTTTTTTTTTTTTTTAAGAATTAAATTGGTTCATGTCTATTCTATCCTTGCCTAAAACCCTTCAGATATCTCCTTTGTCCTGCAGATCAAGTTTAAGGTGAATAGCATGACCCATGCCCATCTTTCTACCTCATCCCGACCACTCTCCCCCTTTCCTGCACAGGAGGCACACTGGGTGTTCTCCAGACTCCTCACACACTTTTCCACCTGCAGGTCTTCACGTACACTGTTCCTTCTGTGTGGCCACTCCTTCTGCCCAAGACATGGATAGCTTCATCTCAACTACCAGGTCCCGGCTTAAATGAAGCCTTTATAGAGAGGCCATTGCTGATTGTCCAGCTAAAGTAGGTTTCCTCCCCCTTGTATTGTTCAACCCAGACCCTGATCATTATCACCATAGCATTTACCTATTTCCAACATCTTTGCTATATGTGTGTGTGTGTGTGTGTGTGTGTGTGTGTGTGTGTGTATGTGTATGTGTGTGTGTGTGTATGTTGTGTGTATGTGTGATGTTATTGATTTCAGAGAGGAATGGACAGAGAAAGAGAGAGAGAGAGAGAGAGAGAGAGAGAGAGAGAGAGAGAGAGAGAGAGAGAAACATTAATGATAAAGAGAGAATAATTGATCAGCTGTCTCCTGCAAACCCCACACTGGGGATTGAGTCCACAGCCCGGGCATGTGCTCTGACAGAGAATTGAACCAAGACCTCCTGGTTCACAGGTGGTTGTTTAACCAGTGAGCTACACCATCCGGCTTGCTTCACTTCTTAGTGTCTATCTCCCATCTAGATGGGAGGCTCCATGAGGGTATGACTCATGTCTGTTTTGTCCACAATTTACCTTCCAGTGCCTGGTGCACAGTAGGCCAACAGAAGGCTTATGCGAATTAGACATAGTTTATATCTTCCCCTGGAATTTCAGATTAATGCGGATCCTTATAGATACACATATCATGTCATGATAGGCATAGGCACAGTGAGGAATAAATGGGAGCACAGTGGAGGTATATCTGATGTGGGTTTGGGGGTATTGAGGAAGGCTTCTTGGAGATGATGGAGTATACACTTAGCCCCACAGGAGTTGGTAAGGAAAAGACTCTAAGAGATAATAAGTGCAAAGGTGAGCAAGAAAATGGACAAGACTTTGCCTTTGATTAGATGGAAGAAGGGAATCAGATCATCAAGGGATGATGTCATACAACAAACCAAGGATCCTTGGGGGAGAAATGGGACTGAGGGCAGAATAATGAGTCCAGTTGGAACATTTCAAATTGGAGGGACCCTGAGGCATTTAGAATGAATGGGTCCAGGAGAGCCATGTGAGCTGAAATCTAGATTAGGAGACAGAAGCACATAGATTGGAGTAAAGCCAATGGGATTGGATAAAGCAGACTCAGAAAATTCACAAGTTTACAAGCACCTCCTATTTGGATTTTTACTACAGCCTAGGCAGGGAAACCTAGGTATTATTAGCCTCTTCTACAGAAGACAAGCTGTACCAAAAGATGACATCATATACATCATAGCTAGTAAGTGATACCACCCTCTGTCCTTTTATTTCTTCACTAGAGCCTGAGTGCACAGATTTGTGCACTGGTGGGATCCCTCAGCCTGGCCTGTGCCCTCTCACAATCCAGGACCCCTTGGGGGATATAAGGCTAGTTTTGGCTCAACCCCCAGAAGTCAGGCTGAGGGACCCCACTGGTGCATGAATCTGTGCACCAGGCCTCTAGTATGCATATAAAATCATTGGTTAATATCTTCCCACCCTCCCCCTTCCTCCCTTGCCTCTCAAATTCATCAATTTGTTTCATGGTTCCATGCCTGTGCATTGAGCACCTGCCCCTTGGTGGTCAGTGAATGTCATAATTACCAGTCAAATTGTCGTTTAGGCTTTAAAAAAAATAAAAAATTATATATATATATATATATATATATATATATATATATATATATATATATTGATTTTTTACAGAGAGGAAGAGAGAGGGATAGAGAGTTAGAAACATCGATGAGAGAGAAACATCAATCAGCTGCCTCCTGCACAGCCCCTATTGGGGATGTACCCACAACCAAGGTACATGCCCTGACCAGAATCGAACCCAGGACCCTTCAGTCCGCAGGCCGACTTTCTATCCACTGAGCCAAACCAGTGTCGGCTAGGCTTTTATATACATAGATTAACCTTGATAGAGACTGAGAAGAACTGTTTTTAGATTTTCTAACTATTATTTTTGTTCTTATGCTCCTTGCTCTTTTTTTATTATGATAAAAATAGACATAATATAAACTTATCATAAAATGCCATCTTACTCATTTTTAACTGTCCAGTGTCTTTGAGACACAGCTTCTAAACCTTTTAGATATAAACACAGAACTGGAATTGCTGGCTCATATAGTAATTCTATTTTTAATGTTTTGAGGAACCACCACATTGTTTTCCACGGCTGCCCCACCGATTTACATTCCCACCAGCAGGGCACTCAGCTCTCGCTATCTACACTCTTATTTTCTCTATTTTGACGGTAGCCCCCCTAAAAGATATCATCTGGCAGCTCACTGTGGCCACTCCTCACTCTTATTGTATTCTGAACATCTTTTCTATCAAGCAGAAATACTTTAGCAGAAATTGCGAACAAAGTGTTACATCACTCAGATAGAAAAAAAAATGGACCATATAATTTCACAAGCAAATTGAACTTGCTGAAGATAGTACCATGTGATGCATAGAAGCTTTGCTTTTGGGAGCCGTCTGTGACTATAGACTATTACTTTTCCTGATGCACAAACTGTAGGTAATGGTACTTTCTCACAGGTTTCAAAAGATTGGACAGGCTGTTTATAAAGAGCTCCCCCCGCCCCCCGTCTCTGGCACACGGGCAGTGCTCAGTGAAGAAAGTTATCAGTATTAGTTGAGTTTTATGACATCTATGCATACTCTTCTACCAAACGAGTCATTCTGTCGAGTCAGGACTGTGGCTAGTTTGCAACGACCTTGTTTTGGGCCCTCACTGGTCCTGAGGATGGCTGCATTATTTCTCAGTCAGCTTATTTCATAATGCATGCTGGTATTTTGTTTTCCTTTCACAATGGACATTTGCACGTCTGTGAGCTGCAAGCAGCTCTTTCCTGGTTGATGGAGCCCAGGTACATCAGTCAAATATTTACATTCCAGATGCAATCGGCCCAAGACACCCTCAGGATTCAGGCTAATTCACATATAAATGAATATATTATACTGTTAGGTGACTTTGGGGTTTTTTTAAGTCACTACAGTAACCCCTTGTCATTTGAGATACAACATTGCAGTTTTAAAAATGCTTAAGATCTCGAATTCTAACTGAAGTGAACTCTTTTCTTCGTATGCAAAAAAGAAAAAATAATGACCTTGTTGCTTCAAAAATATAAAAATCAATGAGAAGGATTTTAAGGGAGCAATTAATGCGATAATGTCTAGAATGCAGGGGAAGCCCCTGGGAAGAAACGTTTTTATATCATACAAGGAAAAGTGAGCTGTAAATTCAGTAGAATCCTTCTGTGAAGTCGGTGCCTGGAGGGAGAGGGGACAGGGGAGTCAGCATTTTGTCCTTGTTTGTTCATATTCGTTTGAATATTTACTTAAATTACTAATGAAGGGCAGCGCCTCTTTAGAAGGGCATGGGGCTGATCTCCCGGAGAGCAGTGACTGGCAATCACCTTCCTCATTGCCCTGGAAACTCAGGCTTTCCCATTGTTATAAACGACCCTGTCACATCCAGGCTAGCTTTACGGCACTGGCACTTTGGGAAGACTCGGAGGAGGTTTCTATTCGTACCTTCACCTTTACTGACTTTGTAATTTATTTAAAGGACACTGGGTTTCTTTATACCACCCATCCCCCTATCTAGGACACTGTCTCCAAGTTACAGATTAGTTCAGAAAAACCAAACTACCTACACTTTATACATTCTGATCCCGCCTGGTTGATTTTGCATTTACCTAAACACAAAGCAAAGGCCATAAAGAATTTTTCAATAGCATTGGTTCTACTTATGAAAAATTCGGATCCTTTCATCTCTTCAGGCAACTAGAAAACTTGGAAAGGTTGAACAAGTAATTTTGTCACCAGAAAGGACCAGATCCAGAGCGGGTCTGCCTGAGGCCAGCCGGTAGGTAGTGTGTAGGTTCTTGACTTTGTGCAGGAAAGATTTCACAATGCGAGTCCAGGTGATTTTGAGAGTATGTTTCTTAGAGCTGGGGGCTGTGGGCAGTGAAACTAAGGAAGGGCTTAGGTAGGAAAAGTAACAGAAGAGAGCCTGGCCGTGCTCTGCTTTGAACTCTGAGAAGCATGAGAGTTCAGGACAGGAATGAGCCAAGGTGGCTGGGGCTGGCTTGCTGGGGAGTCAGAGAAAGAGAGGCCTTGGAGACAGGATGAGGAGGTAATCCCTGCCACTGCCCCTGCTCCCGTGGTTGCAAGTCTGGTGGGGACGCTCAGAGTTTAGGAGAAAGAAAGTAAAAAGTTCATGCTCCAGAAAAGGCACGGGTGTGCTACAGAGAAAGTCCACACCAGCTGCCTTTGTCTTGGAGGTTTTTATCTCTCTACTGTGGGCAGGAATCTCGGGGGAAGTTCCGGGAGAGGATCTTAACAGAATGTTCCTGAGTTTCCCAGGTGTGTCCTTCAATACGCCGATTTACCAAAATGAGCATTGAGGGGAGTTTGGGATCATTCTCTGGTCAGCTTCACTGCTTTCCTTCTTTATTTTAAATTGATTTTTAGAGAAAAGGGAAGGGAGAAGGAGAGAGAAACATCAATGTGAGAGTGAAACATCAGTTGGCTGCCTCCTGCATAACCTCTACCTGGGATCAAGCCCCCTACCTGGAATCGAGCCTGAAATCCAGCATGTGCCCTGACTGGGAATCCAACCGGCAGCCTTTCGGTGCAGGAGTCAATGCCCAACCAGCTTAGCCAAGCTTATCTTGGGTCTGTCTGGCTCTAATTCGGTTTCTGTAATTTTTCCCCCTTCCTTCATCATTTCTTGGGTTCTGCTGGCACAGAGGGCACTAACTGGGTCTCTGTCACCTCTCTCCCTGACCAGGGTGAATTAAGCTATTCATTCTCTGGTTAGAGGGGAGAGGTGGAGACCATTTGCTCTCAGGTGTCCTTAGTTAGGGAAGATAAGGTCTTGTGATTCGCTAGCTGGCTGTAAACTGATCACATTATCTTGGGGGCTGTGGGGGTTAGAACCGCCCCAAGGCTGTGGCCCCAGGACAGCCCCTACTGGATTCTGCCAGAGAGAGACCCGGACTTTACACCGTGTCCGTGGACGCAGGCCCCCGCCCAGGGGCACTGGAGTCTCCAAACAGGAGGGGGTGAGGCCGGTGTGTGTGGTTCCATAACCTACCGCTGGCCCACTAGCTCCGCCTGAGCAGCGAGCCCCTGGCTGCCTTCCGGCCGCTCTGGGGCCCGGACCAGAAACTTCTGGAGACAGAGGAGAGGAGAGGCCTCCTGGGAACGGCTCGCCCCTCACTCACACAGGGTTCCCACAGAGGAGTCCTGCGCGCCCCTGGCCCTGGCGGGGCTCCACCGTTTGGTCCTCGGACGGACGGATGGACAGAGGGATGGTGCTAGAGAGAGCCTTCGCATGGAATGCGGGCTCCAGCTCCCCTCAGATTCTGGCCGCTGCCTTTGGCACGTTGTCTGGGTCGTCACGGGCTGGAGCGCACACGTCTGTGAGCGCTGGGGTATCCCCACCTTCTTGAAGTGCAGGGGCCCCCCCACCATCTGTGAGCGCAGGCCCTCCCCCCCCCCCCACCCCACCGTCTGAGCGCAGGGGCCTCCCAGACTCGCAGTCCGGAGCCCGCACTGCACCGCGGCCCCAGGTCAGGCTGAGCAGCGGCACTGGGATGCGTGCTGGTCTGGGTTATTGATCCTGTTAGCCTGGCCTCTTGGGAAAATCAATGCTTCCGTCTGACAGCCGGCATGTACATGAGGGGATAAAAGCTAAACTGGGGCCACTGTTTCCCGGTGGGAACTGAGAGGGGAGTGAAGACGGTGCCAGCAGCAGCGGAGGCTGCTCTGAGCTCCCGGGACCCAGGAGGAAGGGGACCCGGCTCTGTGCAGGCTCACTCAGCACCTCACCACCCCTCCACCCCCTAACACCCCCACCCCCACTGTCCTGGGCGCCTCACCACCCTCCACCCCCTACCCCCACCCCACCCCGCTGTCCTGGTCCTTAATGGTGCTGCTCTCACTTTGTGATCTGATCTGACTGAAACCAACATCGTTTCCTCCATTTCTCATCAGTTTTACCTGAAAATATAAATCTCTGTCCTCACTGACTTACCTGACTGATAAAGGAGATATTACTAACCAATCCCTACATGTCTGTTCAGTTGTTCAGCAATTTTTTAAAAATGACCTGCTCTGTGTCAGGTACTGTGTAGGCCGGGCATGCTCTGTGACCAAGACAGACAGGTCCCTCCCTCTTGGGACTACCTGGAGGTAGTGGGACGGAAGGTGAGTGAAGGCAGTGTCAGAGGAGGAGGAATACAATGGAGGAAAGCAGAGCTAAGGGACAGCGGTGAGTGGGTGCAGCGTGTGTGGGGAGCTCGGGAGCCCCTCTGAGGTGGCTTCTCGCAGAGCCCGGACCTCAGGTCCAACTGGAAGCAGCAGCCACAGCTAAGACAGACATTCCAGGCGTGATCCCATTTGGAGGCGCAAGTGTATTGGGAAAGAGCTTTGAAAGCAAGAATCTGGGGACCTGGTGAGCTACGTGACCTTGGGAAGTGGTGACCTCTGTGCGTTCTGGTTTCTCCCGGAGGGAAGGGTACACAGTCCCATCCCTCTTATAAGGCGGCTCTGTTGGACAGGACGAGGGTCTAACGGGCTGGACAGTTCTCGGAGTAATTAATTCTTGCTAACTGTGAAGACGTGTTAGACAGCCAGGTGGGGTCCAGTTCTGAGTGTGGGGCCACTTCGCTCTGCTGGTGGTAGAACGGAACGCAATAAGCATGCATTAGGCGTTTTACATACAGGGCACGGTGGCTCCTGATGTGTGAGTGACAGATGACATGGGTCTTTCTGAGGCATGCTGAGGGTGTTCTCTGGGAGAAAAACCTTTCCTTAAGCAAACGTTTGCTGGGGAACAATTTTAAATTTACAGGAAAAGTTGTGAGGACAGTACAGAAATTTTCATCTAGTTCCCCATGAAGTGGCATCATTTCGCCTCACCCAAGTGCTCTCAGAGTCAGGACATTCACACCCGCACACGGTTCTTCACTGAGCCTCCATCTGAGCTTCACCAGTTTGCCCACAAATATCCCTTATCCGGGATCCTTTCCAGGATGCCACATTGAACCCAGGTTCCCTTTAAAGCTTAAGAAACCAAGTCTTGCATTCTGGTCAAAACACAAGGCATCTCGCGAGATGGTTTCCTCTCTGCGGAGAGGGGTCAGCACTTTGGAACTTGAAAGGCAGGTCCCTTACCCAGATTTGTTTCCAGGCTGAGGAAAAAGGATCCCTCAATCCCGTAGGCTAACCTCTCATTATTTCATAACAGCAAAAGAGTCAATAACTCCAATTGGGGAAATCTGCCAAGATTTCCTCTTTTTTTACTTTATTGAGCTAGTATCTCTAAGACAAAGAAATTTATCTAGCTTTAACTTGTTAATTAACCCCCTCCCAAAACAGATTTCATTTTTTTTAATGCACACCTTTTGACAATATCTTACTAGTATTCTCTCTCTCTCTCTCTCTCTCTCTCTCTCTGTGTGTGTGTGTGTGTGTGTGTGTGTGTGTGTGTGTGTGTTTGTGTGTGTGTGCGCACGCACGCTCAAAGTGGGAGTTATTTTAAAGGGATGGGATAATACTAGCTCAAAAAAAATGAAAGAGGTCTTTATGACTTGCACATTTATTTTTAGTCTGTAATTTTGCCTGAATTGTTGGTTAAATTAAGTGCATAATGTTGCCCTGGTGTGTGTGCATTCATGCCGTAGGTTTTTAGCTCATTTTTAGTGGAGGTCCTACGCCCTGGAGACTTAGAAAGGTGGTTCACGTGGGTGAGCGGCCCGGCCGGATTCCTCCAGGGTCTGGGGCAAGAATGGGGCTGTCTCCTCACTATCATGGTGCCCTTCCTCTTCCACCCCTTGTGGATTTGTGTCAACAAAATTAATTATGGCCCTTTTGGAAGGAACTACAACACGAAGCAACTTTTATTCATGCCTGAGCCTCCAGGGCTCTCCGTGCAGAAGGAGCTCAGGGGAGAGGTAACGGTTTGCTCTCCTCCTGACTCAGTCTTGCCCAGCTGCGCCCTTAGATTTTCAGGTGCTGCTTACACGCTGGTCCAGTCACTGTTGACCGGTTAAGGGAGACGGTTCTTGTCAGTGGGAGCTTAGAGGGATTCTGGTGTGAACTAGTAGAGATCACTAAAGCAGAGTCTCTCTAATTCTAACTTGGAAGCAGTTGCTGTGACAAGTAAAAAACAGATGTGGAGACCAGTCGAGTGAGACATTAGCCCCCCAGCCACCATGGCTCGAAGAGCTCACTTCCCTCCAGTGAACTCCCATTTGTCACAGTCCATAGTCCTGAGCCCGCGTTGCCTCCGAGGGTACAACCTGAGAGCTAGCACGTCTTTGAGGACTGTTTCCCGTTATTGCCCATCGACTCCGACACCAGCTGAGTTGCTCGCTCCTTTGAGGCCCAACACACGCCTACCAGCCTGCTGCCTCCTCAGCTTCCTTCCTCCTTCCCACACACCTAGCCCTTTTCCTTCTGTCTCTCATGTAACCCTTCCAAGTGTCGTTCAGATACTTCCTTCACTCCCTCCACTCAGCCCTCCCTACAAAGTGTTTATGGTCTAGACGTGCTCTTCTCCACAGAGCACTATTATCTCCAGGAGGGCAAAACTTGGCTCGGGATTGGATGGAGGGAAGTATAAGAATTTTTCCTCTTTTTCTGTATAAGGTACAGATATGCATACAGTACATAAACACATATTTAGTACATTGAAACTTTATGGGGGCGACAATTAGGAAAAATATGTCTAAACAGGCTTTTCGTTGGACACTAATGAATAAACTCGAGAAACATGTATATAGTCTACTCCTTGAGTATCCAGCACCAGAACCCAGCTCTCTAGCAGCTATGCTCTCTTTGCATCCAGAGCTTAATAAAACAAGGAGCAGATAAAAGATGAAGAATCAGGCAGTGCCTACCCACCATTTTTCCATCACCACCTCAGAGAAATGTTGTTGATGTTATCTTGTTAGGGGCTTTGTCTGCCCTTTTGTGCTTTCTGTTTTACACAAACATCAAACTATGAGGGAAAAAAGAAAAGAAAAGCAAAACAAACAAACAAACAAAACCCAACCTTATAACAATACTAGAGGCCCAGTGCACAAATTCGTGCATTGGTAGAGTCTGGCCCACCTGGCCCCAATTAGGGCAGATCGGGACTGGGCCTGTCAGGAAGAGGAAAGAGTGAGAGGTTGGCCAGCTGGCCCACCCCCAAATGGGATGGAGGGAGATGATCAAGAGTCAGCAGCCATGAGAGGGGCCATGGGAGGTTGGCCAGCCACCGCTGCCCCTAATTAGAGTGAGGGACTGTTTGGGGGCAGAGCTGGCTAGGGGGAGGGGCCCAAAGGCCAATTGGGATGTTGGGGACCCATGGGGGTGGAGTGGGCCAGGGGGAGAAGCTGCAAGCTGATTGGGGTGGGGCAGGCTGATCAGGGTTGGAGCCGGTCTGGGGGAAGGCCCATGGGGGGAGGGGAGGAAGGAGGTTGGCTGGGGGGAGGGATTATGGGAGGTTAGCTGGCCAGCCCCATCCCACATCAGGCAGGTGTGCTGGCCACAGTGGGCGTCATAGTAATCAGTAATTCTGGTTGTCACGGCATTGTGGGCACTGGCTTTTTATATATTTAGATATTTCAGAAAACACGTCTAAATAGAAGAGGCCAGGGGTGGCACATCCTCACACAATTGATAATGCCTTTGACTGTGGTCTGAGGCACTTGGAATCTAGGTGCCCCCAAGGATAAGAAATAAGTACTCTCGGAGTTCTGGCCCACCCCATAGGAAAGAGAAACAAAATTCTCTCCCTCACCTCCCCTTCTCCAAGTTCTGTGCTCACCTCCAATGAAACAAAACCTCAGAGGGAAAATTCAGCACCGAGTAAACAGAAACTTTCACAATGTCATACAGAGCAGTTTAATTCCTCCTGATCTCCATTCAGCTGCTGGCCACTCCAGTAAAGTTTTGCCTTTGCATAACCAGCAGTCCCACTGAAGGGCTGATTTTCTCTTTCCATCTGTAAAAGATCAATATACTACCAATAGGAGAAACTGATAGTTGTTTTAAAGTAGCTTTTTTTCCCACTTCTATGAGAAAATATTTCAAAATCATTGAGACTTAGCCTCTGTTACTATGTTTTAATTTTTTAATTTTTTAAAAATATATTTTATTGATTTTTTATAGAAAGGAAAAGAGAGGGATAGAGAGTTGGAAACATCAACGTGAGAGAAACATCAATCAGCTGCCTCTGGTCCACCCCCAAATGGGCTGGCAGAGGAAGGAAGTTGGGGGCAAACAGGCTGGCAGGGGGGCAGTTAGACATCAATCTGGTTGGCAGGGCAATGGTTAGGGGGTGATCAGGCTGGCAGGCAGAAGTGGTTAGGGACAATCAGGGATGCAGGCAGGCGAGCAGTTGGGAGCCAGCATTCCTGGATTGTGAGAGGGATCCTAGCTTGGAAAGGGTACAGGCTGGGCTGAGGCACTGGGCCTCTAGTTTTATTAATAATTCTTTTACAATTCCATTGTATTAGCTGTGTAATAGCTCAGTGATAAATATGCCATAACTTAATCTTCTGTTGAGAAACCTTCAGACTTTTTAAAAATAGTATTTCATTACCAAGAATAATTCTGAGATGAAATATCCTTAAACTTCTTTATCAAATGTCTAATTCCATAGGGTAGATTTCTGAACTGGGATTACTAGGTTAGAGAATATGAACTTGTATAAGGTTCTTATAACAAATCACCAAAATGCTTTCCAGACAGTAATTCACACTTCCACCATCAGGGTAAATATCTGTCTCATCATAGTCAAGTTTTTAATTTGAATTTGGACAAACTGAATAAGCAAACTTTTTATTAGCATTACTAATAAACATTCCCATGGATTTCTGGATTGTGTTTTCTTCTGTGAAACATAAATTCACGTCCTTCTGAGAACAAACGCACTGGCAGCAGTAGTGGGCATGGTACTGAAAATGTTTGCTTGAGGCTCATTGAAATTAACTTTAGTATAAATTGTACACAGACTCTCCTATACAAACCAGACCAAAACTATTTACTCTAGTTGGAGAACAATTCTGAGCATTAAAAAAGAAAACCAAACTCTTGTGAGGGAAATCACAGAAAATTTGTTTCAATAAATCTTGAAAAGAAGAACATACTAGTAGCAATCAAAACTCAGAAGCTATTTTAAAAAATAGGAACTTAAAAAAAAAGTAGGAAATTCGGCTTCAGATTCAAATTTTCATCACAAGTATAAATATATCCCTGATGATACAGAACATAGTTTCTGTTGTGATTTTTACAGAATCCCAATGCAAACCCTGTCTTGCCATAGCAGACCACGAACCAGCAACTGGGTTAAAACAGCTGTAAGGGCTCCACACACCGCCCTTCCTGGTCTGTGAAGTTCTTGTGGGCCAGGCCCTTCGATCTTGATGCTCTGTCTGGATGGCTTCAATTTCCAAAATCAATACAGGGTTCAAGACGTGGGCTTCAGCCACAGCGATCTCATCTACATCCCGGAAGCAAAAAGGAAGGTGAGACAGACAAGGAGAAGAGGGTGAACAGCATGCTCTGCTTGCTTTTAAGGAAGATGCCCCATGAAATGTTCCCATACACATTACTGGACAGAAGTTACACACCCCACTCAGCTATGAGCTCGTCTAGGATTCCTGGGCCCTCTCACTTGGGAAGAGTGGGAGAATAGACAATGAGAAGATAACCAGCAGTTTTTATTACCTTCCTACGGATAATAAGCAATGTTTTGTTAGTATCTATGCCTCTGTATTTCCTGGTAGGTAGGACTGAGGTATTTCATGATCCTCAAAATGCACCTATATTAAATAGCTAATCTTACCTGTGGCAAGAAGAATTATAGACAATAATAGTTTATCAAATATTATAGAGTTAATAGAAGAGAATTGATAATACTGTGAATTTTGCTTCTCAAATCTCTCTGCTCCTAGCTTTCAAGCAGAAGAAGATAACTTTGGGTGTCTGAGTACAAATTCACTTCGTTATAGGATGTGTCATAGCAACGTGTCATAGCAACGTGTCCCACAAACACATGGGGAGCCTTCCAGGTTCCCGCAGCAGAGACATCCACTCCCCTCTTCCTGGTTCTTCCTGGCCAAGCTGTGAGAATTTAGAAGTAACTAGAAACCTACTCTTCAATTATTTTTTTCTTTAGAAGTTGAGGAAGACTTTATAAATTCTCTCCATTTTCTTGTAAGACTCCTGGAACAAATTCATCTCAGGCCCCAAGAATAGCTCTTTCACCCATATGTTCACAGACTGGTTTGATTATGTGTTGGCATTCCTGCTGGTTTAATTTCGTCAACATTACTTACCATTCATCAAAAACCACCAAGCTGAGTGAGAGCGTTCCCAAACAACCCAACAAGGACTGGTGTTCACATCTCCTCCCGTCATTTGTCACCTGGCTGGGCTCCAGAAACAACTCAGACACTAACATCACTGTTAGGACCCAAAATCGCTGTTGCAATGATGCATTTCTTCATTCAGTCCTCAGCCTCCTTTCCCAGGGCCTTGGGCATAGCAGGGCTCTGGGGCCTTTGCAGCCACGTGTGGGTATCCATATCAGCATCCAAATTAGCAATTAGGGGAAATGTGGCTAAAATTTAAACTGCCAAGTATTTTTTTCTCCCTCTTAGTGACTATTTATAACAATATAGCCCTCCTACTTTTGACCAAAAAATTATTTTGAATGTTTACTTGGGGGTTTTTGTTCTTCCCAGATTCTCCTGTAGTAATAAATATTAGATTAAATAATTGAAAATACCAAATTGGGGAAATATTACTTGAGATGACTTCATGATTGTATTGTCTGGTCACTTTGTGTCTTCTAAATGCTAAGTTGTCTCAAAGACAATCCAAATTGGGTGCTGGGGAAGTGTGTGGTATGGTGGTGGGAAAACCTTAATTACAACTTTATGAAAATAAACATTTAAGACTTTTACTTTTCAAATAGAGTGAGTATTATTGATAATTATTTAAATTATATCACCATGATGCAGCTGCTTTTCATCGTTTGGTTCCCCTTCTGGAATGTATCTTTCTATTCCTACTCGCCAACATTTTACTTCTCAATTTCAATGACACTGATACAAGTATCTAGCTATGGATAAGATCATTTTCTTTTTAAATGAAGTTCCATTAGATTATAAATAGCTGATGACTCTCCAAACTCCTCTAGTTTACGGGAGAAATTTAATGAGGACTTGGGCTGCTTTCTGTAGCTTTGCAAATGCAAATGAGTAATGTGTATTGATTTTTCATGGTGTGAAAATCCTTTTTATTCATCTTGTGCAAGAAAGTTTGTTAAAGAATTATTAATGATGTGATAATTGCTTTAAGATCTATGCCCTAATTAAAACAGTAAGTTCTTTATTACATCTTTATTTTAATTAGATGTACAGAGACACAATAATTTCTACAAGGAACCCTAGGCAAAATAAAATTACTTCCTTCAGAAATGCTTCAAGCACTCTGCAGTGGTGCTATGCAGAGAGGACGCGAGAACTTCTCTAAGAAGAGCCACAGTGGTTCCATGCCCCTCAAAAACACAGACTCCACCAGCTAAAAGTAATAACCTTAAACAGACTGTTTCACAATTTTACTTATTTTATTTAGCACATTTTATCTTATTTTTTATTGAATTTATTGGGATGCCAGTGGTTAACGAAATTATATAGGTTTCAGGTGTACAACCTACAATACATCATCTGTATATTATACTAGGAGCCCCTTGCAGGAAGATTCCTGCAAGCTGCTGCCCAAACCGCCTGCGCTGTCCCTCCAGCAGCCACCTTGCTTTCTGCTTTTCCTCCCTCTTCCTTCTAAGCTGCCTTCAGTCTTCACTCCTCCCTCCCTCCGCATATGCAAATTAACCACCATCTTTGTTGGGTGAATTTGCATACTCGTTCTGATTGGCCATGGACGTAGCAAAGATATGCTCAATTAGAATTTTTCTCTTTTATTAGTGTAGATTGTATGTTCAACACTCAAAGTCAAGTCTTGTTATGGCCGGCAAGACCAGTTGAGGCAGGGCTCCAGACCAGGGGAGGATCGAACAACCAGACGCACAACAAAGAATGTAGCATAATGCAGTTTATGTTAGTCATAAAACTAACCCTGTTTGCAATCCCAAACCCTCAGGCTGGGGTTCCTCACCTGTTCCAAGTGACTTGAAAGGCAGCACAAATAGACCAAACCAGGTCACACAGAAGCCCCCCCGTCCCAGGTGCTGTGCAAACTTTTAACAATGTTACTGTACTAGTGGAATTTTTCATAGCTCATAGCTGACCTTTCTTTGTTAAAGATTTTTTAGCTAATCATAAACTGCCAAGCATCCCTAAGACGGGGATAAAAGTAGTATGCTTAGAGTGGCTCGGGGCTCTCGTTGCTCGCTGCTGTGTCAGTTGAGACATGAGCCTAGACTTGAGTTCGTAATAAAGACTTCCTAAATTTCAAATTGGCTGACTAGTGGTCGTGGGTCGCCCCACAACACTCTCTTCCCATTCACCATTTATCCCTTTTTACCTACCTCCCCAACCTCCATTTCCTTCTGGTAATCACCATACTGCTTTCGGAGTCTATGATGCTTTTTTCCCCTTACTCCCTTCACCTTTTTCACCCAGTGTTGGAATCCCCCTGTTTCAGACTTGTAGTGAAGTACAATTCATCTATATTAATACATTTCTGCCTCTGCCTTTTAATTTAATTTTCAATACTTAAAAGTAAAGGTATTTTTAGAAGTCTGAAAAGCTCAACTAAAGACTCGAAGGAAAATGAACGTATTGCCATGGAAATTATCTTACGTTGACTTGAGTCAATTTGTTTCTGCAGTTGCACTTTGCTGTCTCTTCAATTTGCAAGACGGTCCCTTTTAATTTGTTCTGAATGGCCTGTATAGAAAAACCACAACCAAAATCAATAACTGCCTTCCATTTATCTTGCCATTCTTTTTTCTCTGCTTTTTGTCTTCAATTTGTGTGTGATTGACTGGGGCCTGCTCCCTTGTGCATAATGATCACTGACTGGAAGGGTGGTGGCTGAGTTCACATTTGAGTGCAGATCTTAGGACAGTGTGTTGGGGATCTTTCCGGATTCTTACTTAACCCTCAGAACACCCAAAACCAGGAAAGCATGACTTCAACTTTATAGAGAACGGAAGTGAAGGTTTAGAGCTGTGATCATTTTGACCAGGGGTCAGAAAATTATAATCCATGGGCTACATCCAGATTGTCCCCCGAGGTTTTATAAATAAAGTCTTATTGGAACATAGGCACACCATTTGTTAGGTGTTGTGTTTGACTGCTTTCTTGTTACAATGGCGTTGAATAGTGTAGTGAGATAGTGTCTGACCTGCAAAACCTAACATAATTACTATCTAACCGTTAAGAGAAAGAGTTTGCAGATACCTGGTCTAAGTAAAGAAAGCCAGAATTCCTCTTGCAATCACATCTCCTTCCATTCATCAGATCCCTTTGTGTCCCACCTTTAAAATCATCCACCCCTGCCCTGGCCAGGTGGCTCAGTTTTTGTCCTGGACACCAAAAAGTTTGGGTTCTGTTCCCAGTCAGAGCACATAGTTGGGTTTCGGATTCAATCCCCTATGTGGGTGCATATGGTAAGCAGCCGACCAATGTTTCTCACATTGATGTTTCTCTCTCTCCCTCCCCCTTCCTCTCTCTCTAAAAACCTATGAAAGTATTTAAAAACAAGACAACAAAACATGTACTCAGGTGAGGATTAAAAAAAATTATACACCCCTTTTTTATAGTGTACTTTTTAGAACTTTATTTCTTTATTCCCTTATTTTGCCACTGTTGATATAAAGGGCTTTTTCCTCTGAGCAACATCTCATTTCTGAATAGTCTGAAATAACATCTCTCTAGTCTATTTCTCTTTTATCTGTCTGTCATTATTTAACTCTGATCATGTTATTTAACCCAATATAGCATTTTGGACCTCAGCTAGTAAGAGGATTGGTTATAGCAAAATATTGCCTCATATTACCTCATCTTATAACCTGAATTTCTACCCTTAAATTTCCCACAGGACAATAGTTATTTGGCTGCTGAGGAAAGAGTCACCGGCATTTACAGTTTAGAAAATACGGCAAATATCACACAATAAAAATTAGATCAAGGAAGCACCATGCCCAGTCAGAGATCCTATACTCCTTTCATGAGAAAAGGGAGAGCTGTGAGGTAGGAAAAGGTGTTCCCAACCCAGGGCACAGGAGCCAATGAGTCATTTAATGCTAAATGAAAGGTCTTTCTCACCAACGCTGCTTGTTCTACAATAATAATTGTCCAGTTCCAGATTTACCTTCAGCAAATTCAATCACATGGTCTAATTTAGTAGGTCTTAAAAGAGCCAGACCTGCCGTGACCAGTTTGGCTCAGTGGATAGAGCTTCAGCCTGCGGACTTAAGGGTCCTGGGTTCGATTCCAGTCAAGGGCATGTACCTTGGTTGTGGGCACATCCCCAGTAGGGGGTGTGCAGGAGGCAGCTGATTGATGTTTCTCTCTCATTGGTGTTTCTAACTCTCTATTCCTCTCCCTTCCTCTCTGTAAAAAAATCAATAAAATATATTGCATGTTTTTTTAAAAAGAGCCAGACCTACTTGAAGAGGCTCTAAGAGGATTTCTATAAAAGAAGGAAAAGACCAGGAAAGGTCTGGTTAATCAAAAAGAGTTCAAAAGTAGTAACAATGGAAACATTTTAAGATGTTCAAGAACCATTTAAAAATAGAGCACTATGTACTATAGATGGTATTAATAGGAGAAAATTCAATAATAAGGGGACATAGAAGGTTCTTAAGTGTATATGTTTAATTTTATTATTTAATTTTTGATATACATTATACACTCTCTTTCTCTAGAGAGAGAGAGAAAGAGAGAGAGAAATATATATGTAAACATTAGGTGTATATCACATTAGTAATAGTGGTTATCTTTGGGTGATAGAGTTATGACTAACTATTGTTTTCTCTATGCTTTTCTATATTTTCCCAATAAGTATGTATTAGTTTCCTAATCATAAGCTGTTTGTTTTTATGAGACAGAAAGAACAGAAATAGAAATGTTATGGGTAATCTGAAGAGAAAAACAGATATTTTCTCTCCTAAGTAAAATTAAAGAACTTTGGTAAATGTGTTGTGTTTCCACCCTAGGATTTGGAAAAAGATATTAGAAGCAGATTGATTAACTCAGATGTGTTAAGAGAAAATGTTTAGATTGTTTTCTGTAGTTTCAGAAACATTAGAGTAAGCAAACACTGTTCCTAGTCAGTGGGTTACTCACTTTGAAGGTTCTCGGGACTCCCCAAAACTGCCCACAGGCAAAGTTCTCTCTTGTTTGCAGACTCAGTTTAGGCGATCCCCTCGGCCAAGACAGTCTTGCTTACCCTGGTCTTCTTGAACCAACTAAAAAGTTTCCTCTTCCCTATTCTCTAACTTTGATCCCCACTCCCACTTTTCACTAATCAGAATTCCCTTCCAGGGCCAGTAACATTTCTATAGACATTTTAAGTTTGACCTTCCTTCCTTCCTTCCTTCCTTCCTTCCTTCCTTCCTTCCTTCCTTCCTTCCCTCCCTCCTTCCTCTCTCTCTTTCTCTCTCCCTCTCTCTCTCTCCCCCCCCACCCCCTTCCTTCCTTCTTTCCTTCTTTCCTTCTTTTGTTTCACATTGAGGACAAGACCAGCTTTAAATCAGTCATAATTCCAGTCCTTAGAGTAAGTATTTGAATTGCCTATAATAATCAAATATGTCTGCTAAACAAAATTTGATTCATCTTGGCCTTCCAGCCCAATTCTTAGATATGCCCCACCCTCTTCCTCTCCTGTCAAACCTGTTAAAACTGAGCCAAGTGCCTGGCTGGGAATGGAATGGGTGTGGGGCCAAAAGCTGCACTCGAGTATATTTGCCCAAACCAGGGGCAGAGAAACTTTTATCGGCCAAGGGCTATTTGGATATTTAAAACATAATTCTCAGGCCATATCAACTTAAAAGTTAGCCTACTATACTTGGCCAAACATTTAACTAACTCACCCCTAGGGCCTTGGCAAGGCCAAACCAAATAGTTTTGAGATCCTTATATGCCCTCAGGTTGCTCATTCCCCACCTCTGGCCTATACATTCGCTTTCAACAATTTTTGAAGTAATAAGCTGATGCAACATTTAAGACTAAGATGAAAAATTACTGGAGGAAGCAACAAGAACTACTAAATTGAAACATTAGTCTTTGTCCATTAGATTCTTATGGAATATAATCAAACGATGGTGCCATTTTGTAGACATTATCCTTCACACAATACACCATTGGCCATGCCCAACCCTCTCTTACTCCCCCGGCCCTGTTTTGGGGGGCTTTCCCTCACCCTTTCATGGATAGACACTCAAAACCTACTCAGTCTGGACCCTAATACATCTACACTTCCTCTGCAAATCTGACAAGCCAGTACAATTCTCAACTTGAGGATTTTATTGAGATGTTCTTTGTGACCTAAGAAAACTTAGTCTCTCTGGGGAATAAGTTTTAATGCATAGCTATAAAAACAAAATTATCTCTTTAATTATTAATTCTTCTAGTTTCTTATTTTTGGTCTGCCTGAACAAGGATGGGCTGGACTCCTATGAGCACCTTACTAACCCTGCAACACATAATCCCCTCCCAGGAGTTAAGGGGTAGAGCAAATTGGGGTGAGAGCAAGGTGGGAGAGAAGCTCTTGATAAAGCAAGTCAGCACTGATCTGTTTGTGGCACACCTGTCATTCTTGGACTTTTCCAAGTAAGTCTAGCATGTTATTCCTAATCAGTGCTAAAAAGAAAAATCATAGTGTATTGATGGCTATCAGCCAGGCAGATGCCTTACCAAATTGTCATGTTTTTCCGCTGTCTGTTGATATAAGGTGATCCACTGGATTTGTTTTTTATCCTTGACCAGACACCAGCCAAAAACATTTTCGGATCTTGTGTCTGCCTCCCATGGAAGTGACACCAGAAGTAAAGCACAACAAAAACTCAGATACTTGTCTGGAGAGGCAAAACACACTCTGTTTTTGCATAAATTCTGTCTGTTTAATTTGCATGAGTATTTGGGGTATGAGCAGGGATAGTCTCTTTAGAGAGAGTAGGAGGTTACATTTCGGTAGTGGGTCCCCATATTTTTCTGTGTGGAAGGGAAGGTTTATAAGCTTGTGATCTCTTGTATGTAAATGACATCCTTCGTGAAGCTTGAAACATTTTTATTATATCCCTTCCCTTGGAACTTTAACCCAATGGAATTTTTATGGACAATTAAATTAGGAATGATATAGCATAGTAATCATAAACATGTGCAAAGTGTTTGCTGTATGTATAACAGGCACTGTTTGTGGTATTTTACATACATTAGCATATTTAAGACCACTGTCATTAGTGCAGTTTTACTTCTGTGGAAAAAGCTGAGGCACAGGTAGATTCCTTCAACGTTCAGCAGCCTTTAAGTGCCAGAGCCAGGATTTGAGCCCAGGCAGTTTGCTGGGGACCATTAAGCTGCACAGCTTCTTAAATGACAGTTAAGAGTGTTTCTGTCCTTCTTATATGATTTGTAGGCAAAAGCCAATTCAAGAGACAGTTACTGAGATTGTGTCATGTTGGGCAGTGGGCTAAATGCTGCACCATATTTTTTTGAAGAAGTAAATCCATCCCCCCCTTTTTTTCCCTTTTAATGATGTGTTTATTTCTTTGTCTTACGGACTTGTTTCTTTCTTTTTTTAAAAAAAAGTCTTTATTATTGAAAGTATTACATTTGGCCCCTCCCCCTGACTGACTTCTTCTAGCCCATCCCCCCAACCCCAGACCTTCATGACCCTACTGTCTGTGTCCATGGGTTATGCATATATGCATACAAGTTCTTTGATTGATCTCTTACCACCCACCCATCCTCCCCCACCTTCCCTCTGAGATTCAACTGTCTGTTGCATGCTTCAATGCCTCTAGATCTACTTTTTTCAACAGTTTATTTTGTTCATTATATCCACATATGAATGAGATCATGTGATACCTATCTTCCTCTGACTGGCTTATTTTGCTTAGCATAATACTCTCCAGGTCCATCCATGCTGTTGTAAATGGTAAAAGCTCTTTCATTTGTACTGCTGCATAGTATTCCATTGTGTAGATGTACCACAGCTTTTTTATCACTCATCTGCTGATGGGCACTTCGGCTGTTTCCAAATCTTAGCTATTGTAAATTGAGCTGCTCTGAACCAACCTTTCTGATTGGTGTTTCTGATTTCTTAGTGATCCCACTTCTAGGAATATACCCATCCCTTATTTTAAGGTGTTTAGCAGGGAGATAAGACAAACATAGAAAGCATAACTTACAACGTAGAAAGATGCCATTACAGAAGAATGAGAACACTGCAACAGTCCAAAGGCAGACCAGGTTGCAATGGTGTAGCTGCGGTGATTTTGTCTGTCTTCGATTGCATTTCCCAATCTCCGATGTTGAGAAATAGAACTTCATTATCAGTTGTTGTACCAGAGCAAGGCTTAGTCCATCAGAAGTTGTAACCTTAACCCCAAGCATGTGTCGAGTCTAGGGCTTGTGAAGCATGCTTCAGTGCTTGTGTGGAGAGACAAAACAAGGTGAAGGCGAAGGCAGGGGCAGCCCAGAAAGTGCCCATTAAAACTGCCGGGTATCAGTCCAGTTCCTTCATTTACTATTACTATTTCTCTTTCTGCCTCGCTCTGAGTCCTTTTTATTTCCTAGATCTAGGAGTGTAGTGTTCTTTCTGGTGTTTGAGACATAAACTCAGTTTGTCTGTCCTCTGAAGGGCCTGGAACATTTCTATCAGTTTCTGAACCTTAACACAACCCAAATGTTATGAGATGATGACACATGTCAGGCACTTAGCACAGTGCCTGTCGCAAAGGAAGGACTTATTGCTTTCTCTCTCTCTCTCTCTCTCTCTCTCTCTCTCTCTCTCTCTCTCTCTCTCTCCTGTTGTCATTGCTGTTGGGCTCCAAACCCCAAAGCCATTTATGCCACGCCCTCCTGAGTTGCACATGTGATAAAGGCAGAGAAATGTGTTTGTCAAAGACAACAGTATAACAAACACTTGGAAACTGAAGGTCATCTGAGGCAAGTCCAAATTGTCGAGTTCCTCTGAGATACAGAATGAATTGGTGGGCTAACTGTGGGTGTGAACTGTATGGTATAGGCTGGTGTGTGGCTGTATTTTGTAACTGTCTAATGTCGGAGTCACTTACTTTGAAAGAAGACATATCCTGTGAGAACAGTGTGAAAAGTGTGGTTCTTTAATATCATGGGCTTTTGTTGAAGCTTTTTCAAAAAGTAACAAAAATGAAATTGTATCTGAATTTTTAATCTACTTTGCCTGTATATCTTGTTTCAGACTCATTTACCCAATAATGTAGTTGGCCTCTTACCAACAAGTATTCAAACCAATTTGAATATGAATTTAAGTAAAACGTAATTAGATGTTAGAAGAGCATAGCTGTCTAACATATTCCACAGTTAAATTTAAATCTGCTGTTTTGGATTATTTACAGCTCTGCTTTCACTTATTAAAAATTAAGGTTTAACTTACTAAAATTCTGAGTTTGTGTTCAAGATGTTTATCCTGTAAAGTATACCAGCAGTGTGAATAATTCCAGTGGGTATGTCAGTCTCTGTGGTGTTCTAGGGCAAGCATTCAATGCAGATTCCATTTTCCCTGGCTCAAGGCAAATACGTTCTTCATAATGTCGATATTTATAGTTAAATATGACTAGTTGTTTTTGTGAAGAAAATCTATTTTTCTCTGTAAAAAGGTTGGAAAACATGACTTAAATTTCCTCAAGATTTCTTTTGAAGTCCTAGTCCAGTGGTCGGCAAACCGCAGCTCACGAGCCACATGTGGCTCTTTGGCTCCTTGAGTGTGGCTCTTCAACAAAATACCACGGCCTGGGTGAGTCTATTTTGAAGAAGTGGCATTACAAAAAGTTTAAGCTTAAAAAATTTGGCTCTCAAAAAAAATTTCAATCATTTACTGTTGATATTTGGCTCTGTTGACTAATGAGTTTGCCGACCACTGTCCTAGTCCATTTAAAAACAAGAGAAATAGTAATAATCACCTGTATCTGTAGTAGAACAGATGCTTATTAATAAAATATTAATGAGTTTAACTGCTTACACACTTTATTAAAATGCAGTTACCAATCTTGTTTCTTTCAAACACAGCACTCGATGGACGTAAATGATCAAGCTCTTGAATGAACAACACATATTCATGAGTAACTTTTTGATCTCAGGTATAAGCAGATTGAGCCTGTCACTGTGAATTACGGGTCATTGAAAAGGCAAACCATAAGGAACCGTCTTCTTTTAAATCGGAAGGACATTTTTTCCCATTTTTTTATTAAGGTATTATATGGTTACATATCTTACCATTGCCCCCCCCCCAACCCCACTCTCATATATTTATATGCGAGTAAAAGAGTACCCCAATCCACCGCCATGTTCTCAGGTATAACATATGTTTCCAGTCTTCTATGCTCAGGATGGTAATATCGGATGAAGGTGGTGGGAGAGTGGGGAGGCAGGCGAGACACACGTGGCAGACACTGGCAGAGGATGGCCAGGGACCAGCAGAGCAGGGACATCTCCATGGAGACCAGTGAGGAGCAGGGAACAGGAGTCAGAAGTGGATTGGACACTCTTCCCCTGTTGGGACAGCACCTTAGTCCGCCTAAGCTGCAAACCTAGGGAAGAGAAGAAATAGAAGAATCCAGAAGAATTAGACTTAAATATCCCCCAAAATGGTTATTTAAATGGGTTCATATTGATGCGAAATCTGATAATTTAAGCTGGAAGTGATGAGAAATCCTATTTTGAAAGAGTAATGGGGTGTATATGTTCTCATTCTACCTTCCTGTGTGGGCAGGCTTTGATCTTATTTCGAGTGCTTCATCAAGTTCAGGGACACAGGAGGGGAACCCAGGTTGGGGTTTGTGAAGGAAGTAGCGAGGCCTGGAGGGTTACCTCAAAGAGCAGTGGCTTGGGTGTTATCTGAGTTGACGACCTGAATGGTGACAGAGGAGTCCCAGAGCAGTCCTCCTCACTCCTCATTCAGTGCCCTTCACACTGTGCCATCCAGCCAGCTGACTGCCACCTGCAGCCACCTGCTCACTCACTGCCTGGCACCTCCAAAGAGGGCATATTAGCAAGGTTGCTCCTGCAAGAGAAGAAAACCTAATGATTGCAGAATTTATTTTATTATCTGTGAGCTGAACAGCACAGCTCAGAACTCCAGACAGGAGGAGAGTGGTGCCCTGGCCAAGTGCTCAGTTGGTTAGAGCGTTATACCAAGGTTACAGGCTCAGTTTCTGGTCAGGGAACATACAGCAATCAACCAAAAGATGCATCAATGAGTAGAACAACAATCAACGTTTCTGTCTCCCTCTCTCCCCTTCTCTCTCTTTCTAAAAATGAATATTTTTTTAAAGGGAGACCAGATATTTTATCTCATATATTTTGGGAAATTTCAATTTTTAAAAGTGGCTTATTTATATGAGCACTTGTCTCAGCTATTAAAAATGGTATCTCACCTACCCTTCACCAAAAATACCCCTTATTTCTTATTGAAACAAACATTTCCAGTAGAGAAAAAGCTTACATATGAAAATGCATAGGTTTTTAAATATAATGCGATCTCATCTCATAAACAGAAGACGGAAGCCTGTTTAAATGATGCAGTCATTTTCATTTTCATGAAGCAAAATTAAAGTTTAATAAAATAAATCAAACATTGGTGTTTACAAAGGGGCAAAATCAGGGTCCCGGCAGGAAACAGCACGCCCCGAGCAGGAGGGTCCATTTTCAAAGGAACTGCTACCTACCGAGCTGGGGAAGGGTAGGCAAAGCAAGGACCTGGGCCGTGAGGGGGCACGATGACCTCTTCTAGGCTTGTTTGGGAGATGAACTGGGGCGATATCAGCAGAACAGAACACAGAGGGAAAGAGTTGCGTAGGGCAAGTTGTCTGGAGGAGCAGCGTGATCTTAGACCAAAGAACACTCCCACTTCAAAGGCAGGCCTGGCCATCTCAGCGCCCAGCCAAGGAATCAATACCCGGATCTCCTGCTGAGCGTCCTGGGCCACGCCAACCAGGAGGTGAATGCCTGGGGCCATAGCATCCCTGAGGCAGAGAACAGGGAGAAGGGGTGAGAAGGGGGACTGGACAGGGAGGGGTAACAGAAGATGTGCCACACAAGTTAAGGAGGCGTCACCTGTCATGTGATTCTCTCTCTGTGTGTACTAACGCCTCTTCTTCCTGAGGGAATATGCAATGCCATTCTCTGTTCGTCAGCCTAATAGTGTTGGTGTCCCCAATGAATACTTTCAGAGCTACCCTGCTACCTTTCCAGACTACCTACAAAAGCTAATTAATAGTACAGCATTATTAACACATGTAAATTTGGCATTATAAGTCTAATTAAAAGGATTTTAATAATCTCACCTTCCCCCTCTACCAACTCCTGAATACACCAGTCAAAGTAAATTAAACCCATTAATCAAAGTGGTAAAAATGATATAAAGTACAGGATACAGGCAGAACGAAGAGGAGACTAACAGCGCTCATTATGTTTAATTTTGTTCCCCAGCAAAGGATAATAAATTCAAATTGTAACATCACAATAAAACATTTAATTTTTCAAGAGCAGGGAAAGACACATTATAATTAGCTCCCAATTATGCTCTGTCACTTAGGTGGTAATAGATGTGGTTGTGTAGCTCAGCCAGTCCTGAGCTCAAGGTTTGAAGTGAGATCTCAACCACTCTGTCGCCTTGAAAAATGTCCCACCACGTGGAGCTTGCCTGGGGAGGTGGCCAGGTGCTGAGATTTGATGTTCATTCATTTATCCTTGATTCAACAGATCTCAGCCGAGAGCCAGCTCAAGGCGGAGAATTCTGGGCATTGGGGTTGCAACCATGAATCAGCAGCGAAAGTGCCTCCCCTCATGAACTTATAGTTGGGCTGGAAAAAAATCCCCCCTCCTTATCTCAGCCTTGAAGCACTCCAGGATCTGTCCCCAGCCTACTTCTCACTTTTCATCTCATGCCACCTTCCTCCTGCCACCAGCCCTTTGGCTGTTTCTCACACACATCACCCTCATTCCAGCTCTATATTTGCTCTTTTGTCTGTGCGTTGTTTTGTTCTTTTTATTCCACCTAAAGTGAAATCACCTGGTATTTGTCTTTGTCTGACTTAGTTCACTTAGTATAATACCCTCTAGGTCCATCCATGCTGTCACAAATGATAAGATTCTATTCTTTTTTTGTGGCCAAGTAATATTCCATTGTGTATATGTACCACAAATTCTTTTGCCCACACATCTATTGATGAGCTCTTGGGTTGCTTCCCTATGTGGGCTATTGTAACTAATGCTGCAATTAGCATAGGGGTGCATATATTCTAATTAGCATTTTGGGTTTCTTTGGATATATACCCAGAAGTGGAATCACTGGGTCATAACTCAGATCCATTTTTAAGTTTTGAGGACCCTCAATACTGTTTTCCAGAGTGGCTGAGCCATTTTACAGTCACACCAATAGTGCGTGAGGGTTCCCTTTTCTCTACATCCTAACACTGGTTGTTTATGGATGGTAGCCATTCTGACAGGTGGGAGGTGATAACTCATTATGGTTTTAATTTTCATTTCTCTGATGATTAGTGATGTTGAGCATCTTCTCATGTGTCTGTTTGTACTCTTTGGAGAAGAATCTATTCAGGTCCTCAGCATGGCATTCTTTCTTGTTAGCTGCAGCCTCAGAATCCTTTCCAGACACCCACTGACAATTAGTTACAGTTGGAACTCAGGACTTTGCCATCCCAGCCTTAAGGAGACGCACCAACCAGCACGGCAGGTTGCTTTCACTGCTCACCTACTGTCTCTCCTGGGTTCTCTGCAATGAGACCGGAACTAGGGTCAGCTTGAAACTTTTGAAAGTTGAAGACCTTTGGGCTTGCCTGTCAACACTGCCAATCCCTATGGGGATATGGTTTCCACCTGATTGGGGAGGGGCCGCATTTGTTTAAAGGCTCCTAGAATCTCACATGGATATCCCTATGAGAATTTGACCAGAATTGTTATAATGCTGTTAGTCTTTTCAAAAGCTTTGTTAGCTGGTTTGTATTGGAAAACAGTGGATCATTAGTTCTACTAGAATTTCTTTCCCTCAAAATTGCCTTGTGCCTTTTTACCTCTCGCTTTCTCTTTAATCCACATACACATATGCTGTTCTTATCTATAAAGATAGACACAGTGTCATATTCTTTTTTTTTTTTTTAGAGTGATGTTTTTTTTTTATTGTTAGACCAGCACTTTTCCTCAAATACTGCAAATATATGTATTATATATAACATATAGGCATATATTTCATATTACATATAATATCATTTTAGTGTTATACTGAAGCATTTTCTGAAATGCCTGCTGAAATATTATTTAATTTTCTTTTTTTTAAACTAAATCTTTATTGTTCATATTATTACAAATGTTCCTCACCCCCCCCCCAATTTCTCCCCTACACCAAGTTTCCATTCAACTCTCTGCCCTTTCCCCACCCCCCATTGTCCTCATCCATAGGTGCAGTTTATGTTCAGTCTCTTCCCGCCCCGCTCCCCTCCCCATTTCCCCGAGAATCATCAGTCCACTCCCCTTCCATACCTCTGATTCTATTATATTCACCAGTTAATATTGTTCATCATGATTTTTACTTCCCTTGGTTTTTGGACTCACTTGTTGATAGTTACCTGTTTGGTCATAATTTTTATCTTTATTTTCTTCCTCTTCCTAAAGAACCCCTTTTAGCAATTCATATAATTCTGGCTTGGCAGTGATGAATTCCTTTAGCTTAAATTTATTTGTGAAGCTCTTTATCTGGCCTTCGATTCTGAGTGATAGCTTTGCTGGGTAGAGTATTTTTGGCTGTAGGTTCTTGTTATTCATCACCTTGAATATTTCTTGCCATTCCCGTCTGACCTGCATGGTTTCTGTTGAGAAATCAGCTGACAGTCGTATGGGTGCCCCTTTATAGGTAACTACCTGCTTTTGTCTTGCTGCTTTTAATATTCTCTCTTTGTCTTTAGCTCTTGGAATTTTAATTATGATGTGTCTTGGTGTGGTCCTCTTTGGATTCCTTTTGTTTGGGGTTCTGTGTGCTTCCTGTATGTGTAAGTCTATTTCTTTCCCCAGGTGGGGGAAGTTTTCTGTCACTATTTCTTTCAATATGTTTTCGGTATCTTGCTCTCTGTCATCTTCTGGGATGCCCATAATTCTGATGTTGGTTCGCTTGAAGTTGTCCCAGAGGTTTCTTACATTATCTTCAACTTTCTGGATTCTCTTGTCTTCTTGCTTCTGCGGAGGAGTGTCTTCTGGCTCTTTGTGTTCCAAATATTGGACTTGATTCTTGCAATCTTCCAATCTGTTTTTAGGACTCTGTATAATATTTTTTATTTCAGAGAATGTATTCTTTATTTCTAGTTGATCCCTTTTCATATCCTCATAGGTCTCATTTATTTTATCCGCCTTTTCTAAGAGACTGTTGAACAACCTTATAAGGGTGGCTTTGAACTCTATATCTAGTCGCTTTTTGTCCTCCATTTCTTTCGTTTGTGATCTGTTTCCTCGTTTCGGCATTTTCGCTGCTTCCCTGAGTTGGTAGGTTGGGAGGATCAGCTGTGTCTGTGCCAGGAGACAACCTTATTCCACTAGACTTGGAAACCTGCTAAAGCCTCTCTGAGTTCAGCTTGGATGGGGCAGAGTTTCAGGGCGGAGCCTACAGCCTTGGCTTCCGGTTAGCCCCGCCCTCGGAGGTTCCTGAGTCTCAGTGTACCTCAGTGTCCTTTGGTATTCTCTGCAAGCACCTCTGAGAGAAAGGCGCCCTAGACCTTCGCCCGCTACCAGACAGTGTAGTCTCTCCCCCAACAAGCCCACAACTGGGGTTCAGAGCAGTTGGAAGTGGGGTTAAGAGCAGTCCGGAGCTTATGTCTCCTTCCCACTAGGGCAATCTCTCGGCCCAAACAACAGTCTGTCCTCTGTGCGTGCAATGTGCGCGACTCAGGGACTCTGCTTTTTGCCTTTCCCCTGAGCTTCTGTCTTACAGCCCAGATTCCCTCTGTATGAGGCTGGGGCCCGGGGGTCTTGCCCAGGACTGGGGTTCAGTGCAGTCAGAACTGGGGCTCAGCACAGTCCTGAGCTTTTGTCTTCTTCCCGCTGGGGCAATCCAGCAGCTCAGCAAACAGTCCCTCCTCTGCGCGCAATGTGCGTGACTCCGGAGCTCTGCCTTTCTTGCTGCTCCCCTGAGCTTCCGCCTTACAGCTCAGATTCCCTCTGTGTGAGCCTGGGACCCCAGGGTCTCGCCCAGAACTGGGGTTCAGTGCAGTCGGAGTTGGGGTTCAGCACAGTCTGGAGCTTTTATCTCCTTCCCGCTAGGGAACGCCAGCCAGGCACTCAGCCGCCCCTCCTCTCCGGCTCAGTCCTCTCCCCAAGCGTGCACAGTGTCTCTGTACCTTAGGCTTTTACAGCTCCTCTGGTTTTCCTTCTGGTTTTCTCTTTCCTTCTAGTTGTAGAATTCCCAGTCAGTCAACTTTCCTGTAGTTCTGGATAGTGTCCACTCTATATTTTAGTTGTATTTTTTGAAATTGTTGAGTGAGGCTGCAGTTAGGCTTTTACCTCTGCCGCCATCTTGTTGTTTCCACAGTGTCATATTCTTAAACTGAGGACCTCTCAAATCTTTTAGCCAAAGGCATTTACTTATCATCTCAAATACTGCCCTCACCAAGCACTCTGCCCTGCTTCCCTATACTGTTAATTATCACTCTTTCAGAACTCCAATGTCAGTTGGTACCTCTTACAGACTTCCACTATTCCACATGATATAATTATTTTTGCAATTTCCTTAACTCCTCCAATTATAGTGAAGCTCCTACAGGACAGTAACCATTTCTGATTCATCTTCTCATTCCCTGCAGAGTCTGGCAACTCAGATGACCCAAAATATCACGTTGTTTTGCCACTCAAATTTCTTTCAATTCACACTCACATCTAACTGTGACAGAAGTTCATTTGTAACCTGAAGCAGACAGAATATTGGAAGACCATGCTGATTAGTGAGCTGTGGTTCTTAACTAGGGGCCTTACTAAACCTCCAACCCCTGACAAGTGGTTTTTGGGGAGCAGGAAAGGCATTTTTATCATAAACTCTGGAGGAGTTCCACCTGACATTTAGTGCCAAGGGTCCAAGGATGCTAAACATATGAACCATGGGGAACAGTCCTATGTAACAAGAACTTGTCCCACTAACATGTCAACAATGTCCCGTGAGAACACTGTTGGCCTCCACACGGCTTGTTTAATAATTGCCTTTACCATTTTCACTTATTTTGTGCCAGACACTAGCTACAATGTTTACCTACCTATGATTCTTCAGATTTAGTGTGCATTAGCATCACCTGGAACATGGATTAAAATGCAGATTGCTGCTCCCAAGGCCTAGAGTTTTTGATGCTGTAGGTCTTAGATGAGGCTGAAAATATTACATTTTAATTGAGTTTATTGGAGTGACCTTGGTTACTAAAATTATTTAAGTTTCAGGTATATACTTCAGCAATACATCATCTGTACATTGTATAGTGTGTTCACCACCCCAAGTCAAGTCTCCTTCCATCACCATTTATCCCCCCTTTATCCTCTTTTACCTCCTCCCACCCACACCCCTTCTCTCTGGCAATCACCACATTGTGTTAGTGTCACCTCCCCCATGACAGCTGTCAGTCTGTTCTCTGTATCCATGGGTCTGTCTCCACTTTGTTAGTTTATATTGTTCATTAAATTCCACATGCAAGTGAAATAATATGGTACTTGTTTTTCTCTGACTGGCTTATTTCACTTAGCATAATACCCTCCAGGTCCCTCCATGCTGTCCCAAAAGGTAAGAGTTTCTTCTTTATTTACATTGAGTAGTATTTCATTGTGTAAATGTACCACAGCTTTTTAGTCCACTCATTTACTGATGAACACTTTGGGCTGCTTCCAAATCTTGGCTAACTATAATGATAAAAGCATAATATGCAAGTCAACCAAACGCCAAACAGCCAAATGACCGCTGCGGCTGCAAAGGCCTACTTTTGCATGAATTTCATGCATCAGGCCTCTAGTTGTAAATAATGCTGCAATGAACATAGGAGTGTATTCATTCTTTCAAATTAGTGTTGTAGGATTCTTTGGATATATTCCCAGAAGTGATATTGCTGGATCATAAGGCAGTTTCATTTTTAATTTTTTGAGGTAACTCCATATTACTTTCCACAGTGGCTACAGCAATGTGCATTCCCACCAACAGTGCATGAGGGTTCCCTTTTCTCCACATTCTCTCCAACACTTGTTGATTTATTGATGATAGCATTCTGACAGGTGTGAGATGATATCTCATTGTGGTTTTAATTTTCATTTCTCTGGTGAATAGTCATGCTGAGCATCTTTTCATCTAAACTTATTAAGAACTTATAAAACCCACCACCAAAACAATAACAACAACAAAACAACCATAAAACAAAACCCCAAATCCCATTAAAAACAAAGTACCTGAATAGACACTTCTCCAAAGAGGGCATACAGATGACCTAAAGACATATAAAATTTGTATTTTATACAACTTCCCAGCTGAAGTTGCTGGTCCAGAGACCACACTTTGAGAACCATGAACCTACACTAATTTAACCTCAGAATTATCCTGAGTTACAGTTCACATTATGTCTATTTTTTTGGATGCAGAAACAAAATTACAGAAGTTAATTTGACCATTTGTCCAGAAACTGCACAATTAGGATTTGAACCTGGATGTTATGAGTATGGTTTAATATAACAGTGAGTGGAAAAATTCATTTTTGGAGGCAGTAGGCAGAAATAGTAAAGAAAAGGCTCTGGAGCTAGGGTACTATTTCCTAACCGCATGGTCTCAAGAAAATTACTACAGCTCTCTGAGCCTCAGTTTCCATGATTTGAAACAGTGATGATAACGGTCCTCTCTCATAGAGGTGTTATAACGATGTAATGAAATAATGAATGTTCTAGATGTGGAAGACTAGAGTGACCAATGACTCCCAAATAGTTCACATTCCAGTGGGAGAACCAATAATAAATATGTAAAAACATAAATAAGTAATTGCAAACACTAGATGTGCTATGAGTAGATAGAATAGGGGAATGACTTGAGATGAGCAGTGGCTGAGGCCTGAGAGGACTTGTCCAAAGAGGTAACATTTGAGCTGAGATGTGAATGAAAAGAAGGAGCCAGCAGGTAAATGTGATGTCCCAGGAAGAGGCTAGAGCAGGACCAAAGGCACAGTGGGACTCTGCAACCTCTCCTTACCAGGGCGCAGTGTGGCCAGAGGGACACAGAATTAGAAGCTAGATTTGGGTCTGTTTCCTGTCCAATGCAGGATAACTATGGAACCTTAAATATGCCCCTTGATCTCTGTCTTTGCACTGGTACAATAAGGAAAGTCTCATCTGACTGTTGGGAGGGTAAAATGGGTGCTGCTATAAAAGTGTTTGAAAAAGTTAAAATTGTTCCACAAATCTCAATTGCTTTGAGTGTTAGTTAATTGGAGAACACTTTAAAAATGTGGTAGGTTGGAGTAAGTCTTAGGTCAAAACTGAGAACAAGGGGAGAAACACAAACAACACTAATGACTTAGACAGAAAGGAGAGCTTTCATTTGTATTTGGAAGCCTGAACACAGGTTTTTCTCCATGTGAGTCTTGAGGAAGATGGAATGTGGAAGTTCTTTCTGGACCGGGATGAAACTAAGTCATGCTCTCAAAAGATGCCTGATTTTGTGCCTCTTATAACATCCCTCAGTAATTATTATGGGAACACTGGGATGAGGATGGCAATCATTATTCTAAATGGTCCATGAATTCCATTTCTCTCTTTACAAAGCCTTCTCTTAAGATTTATTGTCTAGTTGAGGTGTGTTTAAAAACAACTAAATAAGATAGTACTGAGCTGTATAGTTACACAGAAGCAACCAGTTGTTTAAAGACTCATTAATCAATGGTTTAAATCCCAGGGTCTCCAGCTATCCAAAGTAATGCCTGAGATCTTAACTCAAGTCCTGAATAAGCTAACAAATCAACCTTTCCAGACCTTGAATGATAGAACCAGCAGGTCCACAAATGAGGCAAACACTCTTTCTTTTCATTAATTTAAGCCTACAAATTCCCTAAAACTTAAATTCATTGATTCCAAACAAAAACTATGCTATACAGAGAGAATCCAATTTGAAGAGAGAGAACGGGTACATTTATCACTTCTTATTAAACAGTACTGGATGTTAACAAAAAATAGAGATCACATTATGTTCATACTTAACTTATACACATGTGGCTCCTCATATTACTCCACTCTCTCATGTAACCAAAGAGAGATCAGTTCTAATGCTTCAGGAAAAATGGGCTTTGTTGACTTTTTAAGAGATGATTTAATGGGCAAAAATATTACCTACATTGAATAGGTGATTGAAATAAATTTTAAGGGTAATTTTAACTATACTCAATTTTTAATTTACATGTACTCATCAGCAACTATTTCTGCCTAAGAGGTAATGCTACTGTAAATGGCTCATCTACGTGGTTCAAGCCTTCATGAATAAAGCTTAGAATGTAGTAAGTGTTCAAACAATGAGAGCTGTAGCATTTAATAGTAGGATCAGAAAGTCATGGATCATAGTAGTAATTATAATCATAGATGACACAGCTATAAAAATTTCTTTGAACAAATATTAGGGGTTCTTAGAGCCAAGATAGAGCATATTGTCATGAGGTTAAAGGTTTCTAAGACTCTAATTAAGGAGTTATTATGAATAATTAAGCTGTTGAATTGAGTGTCCTTTCTTTAAGAGATGATTTCAATGAAGGGTTATAAACAGTCATTTACAGAGAGAAAGAGTTCTTTGTCCTGGCTATAATTTCATTACCCTGACATCCTAATTTGTGATTTTTCAAGGAGAGCCACTCATTTGTCCTTCGGATTGTTTAATTATTAATTTTCCTTACATAGTCTAAACTAAAAAGACATCTAGATTACAAAAAATCTGGAATTTCTATTAAGTGTTGGTCTTAAACACGGCTAGAGTTCTGTTCTACATGGTTTAATCCTAACACCCAGAGCACTTAACTTTTAGACATTAAAAGATCCTACTAGATGTATTCTTAAGACTATTAATGAATACCTGTGTTATACTGATAATTTTTATGCTTTTGTAACCTCTCAGTTTTCCTGAATCTCACTAGCCAAAAGCATTGATTTCATGAAGCTACCCACTAAGGGTTGGGAAATTTGAACAGGTACCTTCCCAGTACGAGGGTCTATGCTACCCCAGTTGTGCCTTCAAATATAATAGCTCCCATCTATTCATATTCCATTAAGCAATATCCAAAATCAATAGGAATTGAAAAGTAGAACAGTCAGATGAAGAAAACATATTATTTAAGCAAAATTCAACTTACCATGGAAGAGAAACAATGATAATGCAGTAGATGAGGCCTTCTGTGTGGCAGGCCATGTGCAGCCAGAACTTACTCTTAGGCTCTGTGATGTCGTTGCCCTCATGAAGGTGTAATTATCAAACACCAGCTTCAGGGCTCAAAGGACCGTCTCTGAGGTCATTTATTCTAACATTTCAGTGAGTATTTTGCTGTCCAAAGGACTCAGAATAATGAATTCATTGACTTTGTGGGTTTGTTTGTTTTTGTTAAGTGTGTCATATATATATATATATATATATATATATATATATATATATATAGGAAAATATAAAATGAACATGTACATCTTAAAGAGACAGTAAAATAAACACCTCCATGTTCACTGCCAAGCTTACAAAAGAGGGTGTTGCCCATACCTCACATCTGCCACATCTCCTCTCCAGGGAGCCACGCTCCTCTCTTTTGCAATTTTGTTACCTTGCTTTTCCTCAGAGTTTTGACACCTAAGAATGTTTCTGTAAACACTATAGTCTAGCTCTGCCTCTCTTCTGAAGTTTACATAATGGAATTATAAATATACACTCCTTCGTGTCTGAATTCTTTTACTAAATATGTTCATTTGTGGTGTGCACAGTTGTACTTTGTTTTCATTTACTATGAACAGTCATCATACAATTATATCATAATCATATTAATTCATTCTACCGAGGAGACACATTTAGGTTTTCCCAGGGAATTTTGGCTTTTACAAACAATATCTTTTAATATTCTTATAGGTATGTTCTGTTGCATGTGTGAGCAAGTTTATAGGGTGTATACAGAGAGCAGAGTTCTGGGCTACTCATACCTTTACTTGTTAATATTCAACTGTTTTCCAGTTTGTACTGTCAAAATATATTTTTAAATAAAAAATCATGACTCTCATACCGATGTAAAATCAATAAATATCAAAGATTTTATTTAACTCATTAATCAATGAAGGAACTGTCAGTGTTGTAGTCAGTTCAAGGAAGAATTCAAAGAACGGACAAGTATATAAATATCAGGAATGCTGAAAATACTCTACAGACAAACGCAGGATTGGCTGATGTGCAGTGGGTAGTAATCAATGCCATGCTACAGGACACAGTTTGCATTTCTGTGGACAAGAATTATTGTATTGCTGTCAGTTTTCTACTATTTACAGAGCTGAAAAATGGCTCAAAGACAATGAGAGCAGTAATGACCTGGAAGGCGGGAGGGGGGGCACTAGGCAGGATGCATAGTAACCTTGCTGATTCTTAAAAAAGTCTTCACAGCTTTTGCCTCCAGCACCACTTCCCACTCCTCTGCACGAGGTAACTTTCCATTCCCATGAATGTTTGCCACACCATTGTCAGGTGCCTGTGTGATGGTGCAGCATTAGAGTTTTAGTTTGCATTTTCCTAGTTACTAATAACGCTAAGCACTGTTTTTTAAAGCTTTGGCCCATTCTCCCATTGGTTAAATTGACTTTTTCAGAGCTCGAGGGAATTTAAGTGGTCACCTTGTGCAGAAACATTCCCATCTTCGCTCATCCTTCACAAGTGTGTGTCTTCTCTGTATGTCTGTGATCATTTACTTGGTATTTTTATTTAAATTGACTCACTTTATTTTTACATACATTGACTTTTAAAATGAAACTTTTATGAATACAGTAAATGAAAAACCAATATCAAGTTGTCATAAACAGAAGATATCAGTTAAATAAACACAATAAATCAAAATCACATTATTAAATGTAACTAGGCAAAATTTGGGGCCTGGGTCCTATTCGCTCTCCTGTTCATCTTCTCTACCCCCAGCCAATGAGAAAGGAAACTGACATTTTAGAGCAGTCTAAAAGACATACTGCACCAGACAGACGTTTGCCTTCTCTTGGCATGAGGCATAGACATGAGGACATAGACGTGAGGACATAGTGTGTGCCCTGGGGGGACCAGGCCCGGTCCCACTGGAGCTGGACTGCTGGTCTGCAGAGGAAGGTTTCTGCCTGAAAAACACTGTCCCTTCAGCCCCTCCTTTCACAGAAGCGTGGCGGTCCAGAGCAGGGACTCAGGCAGAATAATGCCCCCTCCACCCCCGAAAGATGTCCACACTCCAACCCCCCAAACCAGTCAATAGGTCATCTTCTGGGAAAGGGGACAGTGCAGATGTGATTGAGGTTGGATGGGACACGGAGATGACCTTGCTGGTCTGGGTGGGCCCAGGCTAACCTCTTGAGCCCTTTGGAGCAGAACATTTTCTCTGGCTGGAGTCAGAGAGGACACAGCAGAAGGGAGAGGAGAGAGTTGAAGATTACAAGGGGCTCACCCCACTGTTCTGGCTTTCAACTAAAGGGACCAAGAGTCAGAGAACATAGGAGACTTCTAGAAGCCAAGAATAGCCCCCAGCTGAGTGAGAAGCAGCAGGAAGCCTATAGCTGCCTGGACAGAAGTCTGCAAACAACCTGCGAAGAACAGAGGAGCTTGGAAGAGGGCGCTCTCCCTGAGACTCCAGACAAGAACTCTAGTTGCTAGCACCTTGAGCTCCACCTCCTGCAGCCAGAGCAGAGCTGCCTGGGCCACGGCCCACAGAGCCGTGAGAGCACAAGGCTGCCCGCGGTACCAGTAACATGGTAGGGACTTGGTACTGGCACATAGAAAGCAAATACAGTGACTTGTTCACGGTCCACAGCCACTGGAGTCTGAGCTGAAACAGGAACCCATGGTCTCTGTCCCCGAGGTCTGCGCGCAGACTGCAGTGATATTGAGGGGAGCGTTCAGCTGGCACGTAAGGAAATGCACCGGGCAGACTTCCCGAGCTGCACCTCTCAGGCAGCTTTGCAGTCATGTACATCGGGATCTTATATATTTCAGGGCCACATATTTGCAAGAGAAGAGAATCAGGTGCAGGAAAACCACATGTGCAGTCCAGCAAATTTTACACGGGGCTATTTTATGCAAAGTAGGCAATGTCCTAAAAGGTAAAGGGCAGACACGTGAGTCACACTGCTGTGCAGATAATTCACTCTGTGGACTGTTTAAAAAAAAAAGGAAAAGAAAGAAAAGCAAACCTAGAGCAACAAAGTTCAATGCCCTGGTTACTTACTGCAATCAATGTACAGTTCACACTGCTTTCTGCTGGGGCTGTGGGAGAGTTCTGGCCAGCCGGGCTATTGAATGAGACGTCCTGCTGGGGAGGAAATTACTGTCTCCATCAAATACTCTGGCCTGGATCTGATTTACCTAATAAACACACTTCCTCTCTCTGAATAATAGTTTTGTGGGAAGTAAGCTGTTGGCAAGAAAGATGGCGGTGAGTTATTTCTACCCTCATGATCAATAGTTTTTTCCTCATTATGTGCAAAAAATTCATTGATGTCCAGTGCCCTTTTAACTGGGATGAAAAAAAAAGGCTATTTTCGTCTGCTAATTCTCTGTGAAAGATGCATGGGGGTGTGTGACTTTGGGTTGTTGGCAGGATGGGGATGACTGAAGATGCTACCACTGGTTACCACAACTTGTGGTCACTTCTTGGTGAACTACTGGACTGGAAAATGGGGCAAAATTCAAGAGTTCTGCTCCACTTCAGGTTGAAAAGTTAATGGGCTTTGACAGTCAGAAAGCTCCGGCAGGCTCTCGCCCCCTTTTTGTGGCTCCTCCATCACCAGGAGGGAGCGAGTCAGCTTCACAAACTCCAAGTTGAATACACGACCAGAATCTGTCTGTTGAAGCACTTTTGTACCCTTATCATAATGTTTTAAACTCCTCATTATCAACATATGTGCTTTCTCAACAATACACTATTTTATTCTCCAAGCTCGGGAGAAAATAATTCTATGTAGATCATTTTTATTATCAACTTTAGCTGTGGGCCCTGTATCAAGATGGACTTTATATAAAATACTTAAGGCCTGAATAAAAGGTGCTTTTTGGGGAAATGGTTGTCTCATGAACACAAAACAATTGCCTGTGAGTGCAGGGGCAATTCAAGGCATTCCTGGTCAGAGGAACCTTACATTAACACTTTCTATCAACTCCTTTGCTCTCCAAAAAGGCGTCCTGATCAATGCAAACCCGGAGGCTGTGTGATTGGTGCAGAGGGAAATTGACCCGCCCCTGTCCACTCTGAAGCTTCCTGCTACAGCCCCACAGTGGACTGTGAATGCCCTCAGGCTCCTCCCCTTCAGCATTAACCAATCACCGCCTAAAGGAGCACCCAGCAGGGATTAAAGCCGGAGAATTTTGGGGCAGAGTCGGACATCTGTGTACTGGATTATTCTATTTCCCTTCTGGGAAATACTTTTCTTGTCTATAAAATGCAAGAGTTTCTTGAATGAGATAATTTTTAATGAATTCTACACTCCCACTGGCAACTATACTCTGTAATTTTGTGCTGTAGACATTGTGTTGGCTTTCATCTTTATATTATTCCAAAAGGTCATGTGTGCTTATTTACAAATTACAGAAAAATTTTAAAAAATTAAATGCCCATAATGTACATATTCAGATTCTATCAACAGTCAAGGCAATGTCTTTTCAAACATTTTATTCTGTATTTATATGTAATCATGTGTGAACAAGTACGTACACACACTCAGACACACACACATTTTCAATACTGTGTTGTTATATACATATTTTTAACTTACCCACTTTTCTGTGTAATAAAGCATACATATTTCTCCATGTTAGAAAGTGCACATCTACTGCGGGAAATATTTCCATTATGTGAATGTACCATAATATAGTTCACCACTTCTTTATTGGTGGACATTAGTTGTTCTCAACTTTTTACCCTTAGAAACCATGCTGGAGTGAACATTCATGCATACACATCTTGGTCTACTTAAGCAAATGTTTCTGTGGAATTAATAGATCAGAGAGTGTGTACATTGTTAGGTATTATACTATATTTCTGTTACACTTGCTGTGGATAAAATGTCAGAGGCATTAGAAGTCCATTTTGTCCCCTCAAGGGATTTCTAATGTGGCTTAGGAACTAAGGGAAATAGACTCAAATCATGTTTGTACTTCAGACTTTTAAAAAGAATTTGCTTTGATTTTTCACCCTGAATTTGGGATGTTCCAGTGATGTCCATTTATGTAGTTTCAGAAGTGCCAGATAAATGTAAGACATTCAACTCGGCATTATTGCTATTCTTGTCCTTTTTGTGAAGACTCAGAGACAGGTAGTATCTTCATATCTCCCAATAGGTCTGATCAGCTTGCCTGTTGAATAACACGTAAGAAGTATTTAGCAGAAGAGAGGGACTTGGGAGGACTGGCTGTGTCTTGACACTCTCCCTCCCTCCTAGGCTTGCAGGGAGCAGGGTGGAGACTCCACAGCATCGGAGTGAGTGAGGAGGAGAACAGCATCCCAGCACCTGTGACCCATCTGCCAGGAGGCTCTCTTCCTGCAGAGCTGATGCTGACAGGTGCCCCATTCTCGCTCCACGGAGCCGTTGAGGACAAGTGCTACAGGGGACAACTACCACTTGCATCGGAGAAGGAGCCAGACCAGTCCTTCTAGTTCTTTGGAGAACAGTTAAACATGCATTTTCATTTTATCTTTGTGTTAGTGGCCCCACCTAACTTACACCTGGAAGACCCATTAGTGCAAGCCAATTGCATGTAGCATAGGATTTGCATTTTGTAGGAATAAGAGGCTCACTGATTCATGACCTAAAATCAGCCCAAAATTAGGGTTTGAGTCACTGGAATATTTATCATTTTCCTATTTTTAACATTCTCTATGTAGCTCTACCTAGGCCTAGTCTGACTCCTAGGGACCTGGCACTCACCCACTGCAAGGCTTTGATCTCCACTGGGTGTTTGAACCATTGCACACATCCTTATTACTTTCTCCTTTGAAATTGTATCAAACTGTTCCTTGTGAATGAAAGGATGAGCAATAGGCAATGCATTAATGGCAGAGACTCCACTATGGAATAAGCAAAGATCTCCCTACCCCCAGTGGAGAAGGGGCATGTGGTGTGCAAGTGCTTATAAGACAAAAAAAAAAAAAAAAAAAAAAAAAGATGGTCCCTTTCTCCCACGCTGACTAACAGAGCACTGTGTTATTGTCTGCTGGGGCTGACCAGCAGACCCTGAGCGATAGATGAATGATAACTCTGATATGTTTGCTGTGAAAGGGAGGACTAAGGGACTGCTTAGCTAAAGGAACCAGCCAGCCTCGGCCACCTGCCTTGTTAGGCTTTTACTGTAACAGCAGTTTGAGATAAAGTTTATCTTTTAGATACAATCAGTAGGGTAAGTAATATTGGGAGGACACATGTGGCTGCAATGTTCTTTAAGCAAGGACACCTAAAGATTAAGTATAAGGATTCCAGTAAACACCTGTGGGTCTGCATGTGCACAGACCTGTTTGGAAAAGTCAAGGAATAATTAGGTCACCACCTTCAGCACTCCCCTAAATCAGAATTCTGATAAACAGGGCAGGTGGCCTTCTGCACACTTCCCTTTTCTCAGAATGCCTTCCTTACACACTTTCCAACCAAGTCTCATGTGCTCCCCAACAATTGTTCTGTGATCAGCCCTGACTACAGATACTTCATCTCTTGACCCTCTTCTTGTTCTCTAGTGACTCCATCATCACACACCAGAACCTGTCAACTTCAACCATCATCTCAGCATTCCCTGGTGAACAGAGCATTGCCATTTAAAAGAATAATAGCAATTAAGCCAACACTCATGTCTCTAGATTTCTCTACCTCCAGCGAAGGAGGGCACTCTTTTATAAGAATAAGGAAGTGTGGCAAAGGCAGGTGAGCACCCTCCTCACAGAACAGATGTGCACCTTTTGCTGGATAGTTGCTGAAACTTGTGAATGCCCTCTGCCCTGTCAGAGGTTCAGCCTCTCTGAAGCCTGTGTCTAGTCCCTAGGAAGGACCATCAATCACCGTCCACAGGTCAGTTTCCAGCATGGCTAGAGGGAACACTTGATTGATGCCACACATGGTGACCTGGATGATGCTGAGGGCTGAAAGTTGTGTTGAAAATGAGGTATGGAATAATTGTTTTAATAACCTTGGTCATTGTCCTTCTCAAGGTTCTTCTCAAGAATTTTAACTTAATTTTCATGTTATTATAAATGAGTTTCTGTATTCTAGGAAACCCATAATGAGGAGTAGGGGATCAGAAGATATATATATATATATATATATATATATATATATAGCCCATGGACACAGACAATAAGGTGGTAAAGGCCTGTGGGGGGGAAAGGAGGGTTAGGGACTGGGCAAAGGAGGATAATATTAATATATTATATAATATAATATATTATACCATAATGAGAGGGTACTAGTCTGAGCCCCTGATACATATTATGTATGAGGTATAGGTACTTCTTTCCTTTTTTTCTAGATTCATGCAAAAATTATTTCTTAAAATACATTTTTATTGATTTCAGAAAAGGAGAGGGAGGAAGAGATAGAAACATCAATGATGAGAGAGAATCTTTGATCAGCTGCCTCCTGCATGCTCCCTACTGGGGATTGAGCCTGCAACCTGAGTGTTCCAACTCACCCTCAGGTGGGAACATATGCACAGGTGACTGGGGTTTGGACTTATATGGGTTGCCCACAGTACTTAACAAAAATTGACCGAGCATAAATTAAACACAGGAACAAGAGTTAGACTACACAAATCCCACGGTTTATTTACCAGAGTCCTGGTGGTTTCCAGAAGCCTAGGCAGGTCACCTGGAGATCCGCGCCGACAGACACACACACTGGACAGGAACACGCTGCGGCAGCGTCTCGGTCAGGAACGAGGCCTCAGAGGTTCGGCTCACAGGTGGAGTGACAGTTCACTTAGGCAGAATTTCATGCAGTATTTCGAACAGGGAGAAGGGAGCGGAGGGAGCACATCGGGTGGAGGGCCCCTTCGTGGTCTCTGACCTGTACCTCTAGGTCCCTTCTTTTAAGGACAATTCTAGGCAATCCCTCGTTCCTTCTGGGTGTAACCAATGGGTCTTCAGTGTGTCTTATCGGGGTCTCCAGGTACTTTTTGCCTCATTTTCCAACTTTCCAGATAAGCACATGTTAGGGTGTTTACACAGTTAGGGGCTCAAAGTCACTCTCTAAAACTTAAGTCTTACAAAATGGATTCAAGTCACACTAAATGGAGTTGCTTATACTAAGTCTTTAAACACATTTCTTTTACTTAAAATAAAATCAGAATAAGATCAAAAATACAATTCACACTAAAACTATCAGTCACTCATAAAAGTAAATGCTTTCATTCCTATTTTAATCACACAAATAATTATTCTCACACTGTTTTATATCCTTAAAATATAAATCAAACATCACACTAATATAACTACCACACTGAGCATGTGCCTGGATCAGGAATTCAACCCTGACCTACTGGTTCATTGTGGACACAACCACTGAGCACAGTGGCCAGGCCAAAGCTGACTTCACTTGGACAAAAGATCCATTAATGGTATAGGAAGTAAAGAAGTTGATTTTGATGAGATTTCAAAAGACTTCTTCAAATACTTAAGAAATTCTTTTCTAAACAGTCCCAGACTCACAGTGGAACAGACAAGGTCTGTCAGGAGCTTTGATGAAAATGTTTACTGGCATAGAAGACTGTAGGAGCTGTTGAATTCTTCTTCAATTGTAATGCTTAGCATAATGATTCCCCCAGGTGTGCTCTAAATTCCGTTTACATGTGAATGTGTAAGGAATATGGACTATTCATTTACTGATGTATTGCCTCCTCCCATACAATGTATTTGCTCCCAAACTCCCTGACTTGTCAAAGTTTGAGCTCTCATCCACCATTCATGAGTGGGACAGAGCCCATGGTAGCATGGAAGAGGCTTTCTTGTTAATTGCATCGGACTCAGCTCCCTGCTGGTCCTTGGGGATCACGGAATCTCGGCACAACACCAGCATCTTTCTTCCCAGAAGGAGTGACAGCTCTCTCACCCAGGGGCACCCCCCTTGCTTAAGGTGACCAGACATCCCGCTTTTGGCAGGACAGGCCCGCCAAAATTTTTAACAATTCGTCCCGTGTCCTGCAGCATTTTAAAATATCAGGACTTTTTTAAAATGCCACGGGACGAAAGACAAATTGTTAAAAATCGGGATTGTCCCACCAAAAGCGGGACGTCTGGTCACCTTACCCTTGCTCCTTTTCATGGCCAGACAGATAATGAGGTCACTCGGGCCCAGGGAGGGGTGCCAGGCTGAGGGATGTTCAGCAGGAAGGGGAGCAGCGGAAGGAGGTGATGTGGAGAGGAGGCCAGGGCAGGGACCGAGGGAAACATTAAGGGGGAGAGGAGGCTTTGAAAGGGGGTGGAGGCCTGCTTTGTCCTGGGAAGGCAGCAACAGAGCAAGATCCCTGAATTCCCTGTGGTGTTCGCAGAAATGAATTCCAGGTTCCTTACTCAGAAATCTGTTAAGTGTGTCAAGGTTAATTCAAGAGTAAATCAATGCCCATAACTTTTAGGCTATAACTATGAGCCTGCTACTGTTAAGAGTGTTTTGAAATATAATGAACAGCATAAGCCGATGAACAAAAACAGATCCAGAGACAGAGAAACATTGATCAGACCATCAAACCTCAGAGGGAAGGTAGGGGAGGGTGGGGGTAAGGGGGAGAGATCAACTAAAGGACTTGTATGCATGCATATAGGCCTAGCCAATGGACACAGACAATAGGGGAGTGAGGGCATGAGTGGGGGGTGGGTAATGGGAGGATAAGGACACATATGTAATAACTTAATCAATAAAGAAATTATTTAAAAGAGGAGTTTTTGGCTGAGGGCAAGTCTAGGGGACACTGCAAATAATCCTGTCAGAAGCTAGTGACAGTCACTTATGTCTCACTAGTGAGACATGTGTCACAGACCGTGACATTGAAAAGAATTCTTGTTTTCTTCACTCATGACCCTAACATTTCTGGGCAAGAGAGTGAATGGAAGCCCATATACAATAGCTCTGAATGCTTAAAAGTTATAAATCAGTCTAGTAAACTATTAAATAAAGCATAATCTATCCTCTTACCTTGACAAATAAATTTTCATTATACAAAATAAAAACTATATCTTTTTATGCATTTGATAGTTTGCAGAATATCAAAGGCAACTGAATTGAATTATTATTGAATAATGTTCTTGATGGTCTGTTAGTAAGATAGTTATGTTTGCATAAAATAAAGATATAATTTTAAAATTATTTATTGCATCAATTATCCTTCTGGTCTTCATTTCAGCAAAATCACTAATTATATTGATATAATAATAATTTTCACTTATTTTATATTCTAGTGACAGTCATAATCTAAAGGATTGAAAATGAAATGTAATAGTATTTTATCCACTTACATTTTAATATATTTCATCAGAAATACAAATTAAATTAAACTAAAACTAACAAATTAAACCCAACATTATTTTAAAATGCATTAAAATTTATTTCTTAACTGTGAAGAATTATTTGCTAAAATTAAGAGTTAAAAAGTAATTATACATTATAACTCAAATTTATTTTTTAAAACTAAAGTTTTATTTCAATTAAATTATCCTATATATATTTATAAAAGTCATACTATTTTGCAATGCTGGCCTTCAATATTCACCTAGTGGCCAATATAAAGCATGAGTGACAGTTCATCCCTGGTAGATCAAGAATAGAGTAACATATACACACATTTAGAAATAATATTGATAGTTCAATTGCAATATATCTTCACCTGCCTGCCACACACAGTTAATTGCTATGACCACCATGCTAATTTGCATTTATCCCCAGAACCATAAATGTGGAAAACCAAGAGTAGCCAGAAAGTAGACATTCTACACTAGTGGGAAATGATGTCTCTTTGTTCTGTTTTTTTTTTTTTAATATATTTTATTGATATTTTACAGAGAGGAAGGGAGAGAGATAGAGAGCCAGAAATGTCGATGAGAGAGAAACATCAACCAGCTGCCTCTTGCACACCCCCTACTGGGGATGTGCCCACAACCAATGTACATGCCCTTGACCGGAATCGAACCCAGGACCTTTCAGTCCGCAGACCGACGCTCTACCACTGAGCCAAACCAACCTCGGCTCTTTGTTCTGTTTTGTTTTTAAACTTTAGTTCTGCCTTCCTTTTATTAAGATAATAGAGGCCCAGTGCACAAAATTTGTGCATGAGGGTGCTGTCCCTCAGCCCAGCCTGCACCTTCTCCAATGTGGGACCTTCTCCCAGTGGGATCTGGCCTAAATGGGCAGTCGGACATCCCTCTTATAATCCAGAACTGCTGAATCCCAACTGCTCGCCTGCCTGCCTGCCTGCCTGCCTGCCTGACTGCCCCTAATTGCTTCTGGCTGCCAGCCTAATCACCCCCTAACAATTGCCCTGTCAGCCTAATAGATGCCTAACTGTTCCCCTGCTGGCCCAATTGCCCCTAACTGCCCTCCTCTGCAGGCCTGGTCCCCCCCCCCCCAACTGCCATCCCCTGCAGGCCATCTTGTGGTGGCCATTTTGTGTCCACATGAGGGTGGCCTTCTTGTGTGTTGGAGTGATTTACATTTACATATTACAATTTACATATTACCTTTTTATTATGTGGGCATCTGACATTAGTTTCAGGTGTACAACACAATGATTCAATATTTGTATGTATTACAAAATAATGATCACAGTAGGTCTAGTTATCATCCATTACCACACATAGATACAAAGTATGATTTCTGATGATGAGAACTTATAAGATCTACTCTTAGCAACTTTCAAATGTACCCTACAATATTATTTACTGCAGTATTATATGCTGCATATTATAGCCCCAGGATTTATTTGTTTTTTAACTAGAAGTTTATTCCTTTTGACTATCTTCTAATCTATTTTGCTAACCCAACAACTCCTGCCTCTGGAAACCATCCATCTTTCTCTGTACCTTGAGTTAGTTTTTTTGATTGTTTGCTTTTTGTTTTAGATTCCACATGTGAGAATCTAAAGTTCATCCATATTTTTGCAAATGGCAATATTTTCTTTCTTTTATGGTCAAATAATATTGATATCACATTTTTCATCCATGCATCTAATGATGGATACTTAGGTTGGTTCCAGATCTTGGCTATTGTGAATAATGCTGCAATAAACATAGGGATGAGTATATCTTTTCTAATTAGAGTTTTCATTTCCTTCAGCTAAATATCCAGAATTGGAATTACTAAATCAGATGGTAGTTTTATTTTCATTTTTTTTTAGGAACCTCCGCACTGTTTTCTTTCTTTCTTTTTTTCCCCCTCACTGAGGATACATTTCCAATGATTTTTAGAGACAGTGGAAGAAAGAGGGAAAGACAGAGAAATATCAGTGTGAGAGAAGCCTCCTGCATGAGCCGACCAGGGCCTGGGCAAGGGAGGAGCCTGCAACTGAGGTACCTGTCCTTGACTGAAATCGAACCTGGGATCCTTTGGTATTGACACTCTATCCACTGAGCCAAACTGGCTAGGGCTCCACACTATTTCCCATAGTGGCTGCAAGCCAGAAGCCAAGTAACTAATATAAATGCAAGAAGTCCACTCAGAAGGCTGAATGTCTGCATTTGCACTCTCTCCAGGTCTTTGAACCCAGGCCATGCTGACAGAGGCCTCACTGCTGCACCAATTTGCATTCCCACCTGATAGATCCTCCCTCCCCCCAACTGATGGACAGAGAATGACATAAACTCCACCTGCAGCCCAGACATTCCTGAGCACCTAACAAGGCACCTTACATGGACTGTACATTGAACCACCAATTAGCATCTGCCAAATACCCTAAGCCCCCGATTCCTAAATCCCTACATCCCTAATCATGTGCCTTATATGAACCACCAATCAGTGTGTGCTGAGTGCCCTAAGCCCTGTCCCCTTTCTTTCCTCCCCTCCAAAAGGGTGTTCACCCGGCATGGCACGTGTGCTCTTCCCCCTTGGGAAGGCAGCCTGGCAGCGGTCTTCTCCTCAATAAAGCCCGTGTCCTGCTCTCTGGCCCCTCCCTTTCACCTTTCACCACCAACAGCACATAGGGTTCCCTTTTTTCCACACCCTCACTAATACTTGTTATTTATTTATTTATTTATTTTGTAATCACCATTTAACAGACTGGCAGCGATATCTCTTTATGATTTTGAGTTGCATTTCCCTGATGATTAGTGATATTGAGCACCTTCTCATGTTCCCGTTAAATGTGGTTTTTTTTTTGTAAGAACCTCACAATCTGAGAAATCTGTAGGAGTTCATTTGTCTTATCTTTTACCTAAGTTCTTCCACCTCTAAAAACCTCTCTACATTCCCTAGTCACTACCCACAATACAGTATTCAGAAGCCATCATTTTTTGTTTATAATGCACAGGCTGTGTACAGCTTTTCCCTGACCCAGGCAGGGTTAGCCCCCAGAGTGAGTGACTCAAGCTCTGGCCATGCTGCCCTGGCTCAGGGCTACCAAGACACAGAGACTCACATGCTGTTTAATAAATTTATTTTTGTTCATATTTTAATAGGCCATCTTGTGGTGGCCATCTTGTGCCGAAAGATATGACCCACCATCGCTGCCTGGGAACCTGGAGGAGACCACCACAAACTAAGGAGTAGGGACGCCTCTGGATGCTCAGAACAAACTCCCACGTGATAGCCAGTGAGGAAATGATGGCCTTGATTCTTCAGCCACAGGAAGCTGATTTCTGCTGACAACCCAAATGAGCAAGAGAGTGATTCTCCAAAGAGTCTTCAGAAAGAATTGTAGCCTGGCTAACACCTTGATTCTAGCCTAATGAGACCTGTGTCAGACTTCTGACCCATAGGAATCTGAAAGAACTCCATTTTGGCCGATGATGTCTCATTAGGTCAGATAACTGGAGGCCAAACACCAATCTCCTCCTCTGTAGCCTCCAAGAAACAAGTGTGCAAAACGAGCTCCACCAGCAGGCCCTCACCATCCCCCTGGGCGGGGACCCACTCTGGCCTGAGCATCAGCGCCCTCTGGGGTAACCCACCACCATCCTGAGTGTCTCCTCTAAAGCTCGCCAGACTCCAGGTGTTTGGCACTTGCAGCCTCCGAGTTGGACCGGGACCATGTGCTGCCACGTGGCTCCAGTGCAGAAGCAAGTACTTCATCGGGAAGTAAGGCTCTACATTTTAATTAGTATTAGTGAATTTCAGGATTCTGGAATGGCTCAACATATTTCCTTTGCGAATGTCAGGGTTGCAGCATACATGTAGAACCCAGGTTTCCAGGAAAAGCTTCATGTGTCCACTAGAAACAGATGCATCTTAACAGCCAGCAGTTAGGAGGGCCCTGTTTGCAAATTCCTCAAGGGGGCTGGGGACCCATCCTTAGACACCTCAAATGTCACCTCTTTCATGACATCCTTCCTGACTTTTCTCAAATAGTGTTTGCTATTCCTTTGTCTGCACTCTCATAGCATTGTACTAGTATGCATGCCCATTACAACATGTGTCACGTTACCCGTTGACCTCCTTTACAAAACATACTTGCTTAAAAACAGAGACTCAGCCTTACCTTTGTATCCCTAGTACTTACCTACAACAGTCTCTGACATGTAGTTATCCTTCAGTGATGTTTCCCATAGCAATGAGTCGGGGCAGGCTTGCTTTTATGTTTGCACCTCAGCATTATGGGTGGGCAGCCAGCCCCTTCCCTGCAAAGTCAGGCATGTTGAGGTTGGAGTTCACATGATATGATGGGTGGGTGACATTTCACCACTTGGCTATATGTCAGGATCCAGGGCCCGAGTCAATCAGCTAGAGCTGCTGATTGTAGCTTTGCAGAAGGCAAGCCTGTGTGTGTGTGTGGGGGGGGGGGGGGGGGTAAAGCCTGATCTTACTTTTCAGTAGATTTATCTTTGCATGGTCCTAACTCCTTAGCATCTGCTGGGCACCAGGAGAGTTAATGGATCAAATTCAGCCCAATTGAATTGTGTCTTACAGACAAGGTCACTAACGCATCTCTCTCTGAAATAAACGTGGTCATTCAGCAAGGACTGCAGGCGTCCACCTAACACTGCCATGCCCGGGCCACCACTTGTTTTGAGCAAGTGAAAGAACGAATCTTCAGTTATGGAAATTCCATCTCAGACCCCTTTGACTTTGACATAAAAGGGGATTCAAATATGTTTATTCTTTCCTGAGAGCATGATCGCAGCAGAGAGATCACAAAAGGGCCATCTTTGTACCTCACATAGCCTCATATCTACCTTCTGCCATGGGCTGAATTCCTCCAGAAAACTGGTCAAAGGTTTGGTGAAAGGACAGGAGTAAGAAGGCCCTGCTCCACCAAGCATTCCATCACGGAATTCCAACACCAGGCATTCCATCACCAAGCATTCCACATCAGGCATTCCACCACCAGGCATTCCAACAGGCATTCCACCACAAGGCATTACATCACCAAGCATTCCATGACCAAGCATTCCACCAACAGGCATTCCATCACCAAGCATTCCACCACCAACATTCCACCACCAGGCATTCCACCACCAGGCAATCCAATACCAACATTCCACCACCAGGCATTCCACCACCAGTCGTTCCACCACCAAGCATTCCACCACCAAGCCTTCCACCACCAGGCATTCCACCACCAGGCGTTCCACCACCAGTCATTCCACCACCAGGGGTTCCACCACCTAGCATTCCAACACCAACATTCCACTACCAGGCATTCCACCAGCAGGCATTCCACCACCAAAATTCCACCCCCAGGCATTCCACCACCAGGCGTTCCACCGCCAGACTTTCCACCACCAGGCATTCCACCACCAGGCGTTCCACTACCAAGCATTCCACAACTAGGCATTCCAGCAACAGGCATTCCACCACCAGGTGTTCCACCACCAGGCATTCCATCACCAGGCGTTCCACCAACAGGCATTCCAACACCAGCCATTCAACGACCAGGCATTCCATCACCAGGCATTCCACCATAAGGCGTTCCACCACCAGGCATTCCACCACCAATATTCCACCAAAAGACATACTACCACAAGGCATTCCACCACCAGTCATTCCACCACCAGGCGTTCCACCACCAAGCATTCCACCACCAAGCGTTCCACCACCAGGCATCCCACCACCAATATTCCACCAAAAGGCATTCTACCACCAGGCGTTACAACACCAGTCATTCCACCACCAGGCGTTACACCACCAAGAATTCCATGACCAAGCGTTCCACCACCAGGCATTCCACCACCAGGCATTCCACAACCAACATTCCACTACCATGCATTCCACAACCAGGCATTCCACCACCAGTCATTCCACCACCAGGGATTCCACCACCAGGCATTCCACCACCAACATTCCACCCCCAGGCGTTCCACCACCTGGCGTTCCACCACCAAGAGTTCCACCACCAGGCATTCCACCACCAGGCGTTCCACCACCAAGCATTCCACAACTAGGCATTCCACCACCAGGCATTCCACCACCAGGCATTCCATCAACAGGCATTCCACCACCAGGCGTTCCACCACCAGGCGTTCCACCACCAGGCGTTCCACCACCAAGAGTTCCACCACCAGGCATTCCACCACCAGGCATTCCACCACCAAGCATTCCACAACTAGGCATTCCACTAACAGGAATTCCACCACCAGGTGTTACACCACCAGGCATTCCATCACCAGACGTTCCACCACCAGGCATTCCACCACCAGGCTTTCCATCACCAGGCATTCCACCACCAGGCGTTCCACCACCAGGCATTCCACCACCAATATTCCAACAAAAGGCATTCTACCACCAGGCGTTCCACCACCAGTCATTCCACCACAAGGCATTCCACCACCAAGAGTTCCACCACCAGGCATTCTACCACCAGGCGTTCCACCACCAGGCGTTCCACCACCAGGCGTTCCACCACCAAGCATTCCACAACTAGGCATTCCACCAACAGGCATTCCACCACCAGGTGTTCCACCACCAGGCATTCCATCACCAAGAATTCCACGACCAATATTCCATCACCAGGCATTCCACCACCAACATTCCACCACCTGGCATTCCATCACCAGGCATTCCACCACCAGGCATTCCACCAACAGGTATTCCACCACCAGGCATTCCACCACCAGACGTTCCACCAGCAAGCATTCCACCACCAGGCATTACACCACCAATATTCCACCACCAGGCAGTCTACCAACAGGCGTTCCACCAACAGTCATTCCACCACCAGGCATTCCACCACCAAGCGTTTCACCCCCGGGAATTCCACCACCAGGCATTCCACAACCAGGCATTCCACCACCTAGCATTCCAGCACCAAGCGTTTCACCACCAGGCATTCCACCACCAGGCATTCCATCACCAAGTATTACATCACCAACACTCCACCACCAGGCATTCCACCACCAGGCATTCCAGAACCAACATTCCACTGCCAGGCATTCCACCACCAGGCGTTCCACCACCAAGAGTTCCACCACCAGGCGTTCCACCACCAGGCATTCCACCACCAAGCATTCCACAACTAGGCATTCCACCAACAGGAATTCCACCACCAGGTGTTCCACCACCAGGCATTCCATAACCAGGCGTTCCACCACCAGGCATTCCACCACCAGGCATTCCACCACCAGGCTTTCCATCACCAGGCATTCCACCACCAGGCGTTCCACCACCAGGGATTCCACCACCAATATTCCAACAAAAGGCATTCTACCACCAGGCGTTCCACCACCAGTCATTCCACCACCAGGCATTCCACCACCAAGAGTTCCACCACCAGGCGTTCTACCACCAGGCGTTCCACCACCAGGCGTTCCACCACCAGGCGTTCCACCACCAAGCATTCCACAACTAGGCATTCCACCAACAGGCATTCCACCACCAGGTGTTCCACCACCAGGCATTCCATCACCAGGCGTTCCACCACCAGGCATTCCACCACCAGGCATTCCCCCAGCAGGCTTTCCACCACCATGCATTCCATCACCAAGCGTTCCACCACCAGGCATTCCACCACCAACATTCCACCACCAGGCATTGCAACCCCAGGCATTCCACCACTACGCTTTCCACTACGAACATTCCACCACCAGGCGTTCCACAACCAGGCGTTCCACCACAAGGCGTTCCATCACCAAGCGTTCCACCACCAGGCATTCCACCACCAGGAGTTCCACCACCAAGCATTCCACAACCAGGCGTTGCACCTCCAGGCATTCAACCACGAGGTGTTCCACCACCATGCATTCCACCACCAGGCGTTCCACCACCAGGCATTCCACCACCAGGCATTCCACCACCAATATTCCACCACCAGGCATTCCACCACCAGGCATTCCACCACCAGTCCTTCCACCACCAGGCGTTCCACTATCAGGCATTTCACCACCAAGCGTTCCACCACCAGGCATTCCACCACCAGGCATTCCATCACCAAGTATTCCATCACCAACACTCCACCACCAGGCATTCCACCACCAGGCTTTCCACCACCTGGCATTCCACCACCAGGCATTCCACCACCAGGCTTTCCACCACCAACATTCCACCACCTGGCATTCCACCACCAGGCGTTCCACCACTTGGCATTCCACCACCAGGCATTCCACCACCAAGATTCCACTACCAGGCATTCCACCACCAGGCATTCCATCACCAAGTATTCCATCACCAACACTCCACCACCAGGCATTCCACCACCAGGCATTCTACCACCAACATTCCACCCCCAGGCGTTCCACCACCAAGCATTCCACAACCAGGCATTCCACCACCAGGTATTCCACCACCAACATTCCATCACCAGGCATTCCATCACCAGGCATTCCACCACGAGGCATTCCACCACCAACATTCCATCACCAGGCATTCCACCACCAGGCATTTCCCCACCAGGCATTCCATCACCAAGCATTCCACCACCAACATTCCACCACCAGGCATTCCACCACCAGGCAATCCAATACCAACATTCCACCACCAGGCATTCCACCACCAGTCGTTCCACCACCAAGCATTCCACCACCAAGCCTTCCACCACCAGGCATTCCACCACCAGGCGTTCCACCACCAGTCATTCCACCACCAGGGGTTCCACCACCTAGCATTCCAACACCAACATTCCACTACCAGGCATTCCACCAGCAGGCATTCCACCACCAAAATTCCACCCCCAGGCATTCCACCACCAGGCGTTCCACCGCCAGACTTTCCACCACCAGGCATTCCACCACCAGGCGTTCCACTACCAAGCATTCCACAACTAGGCATTCCAGCAACAGGCATTCCACCACCAGGTGTTCCACCACCAGGCATTCCATCACCAGGCGTTCCACCAACAGGCATTCCAACACCAGCCATTCAACGACCAGGCATTCCATCACCAGGCATTCCACCATAAGGCGTTCCACCACCAGGCATTCCACCACCAATATTCCACCAAAAGACATACTACCACAAGGCATTCCACCACCAGTCATTCCACCACCAGGCGTTCCACCACCAAGCATTCCACCACCAAGCGTTCCACCACCAGGCATCCCACCACCAATATTCCACCAAAAGGCATTCTACCACCAGGCGTTACAACACCAGTCATTCCACCACCAGGCGTTACACCACCAAGAATTCCATGACCAAGCGTTCCACCACCAGGCATTCCACCACCAGGCATTCCACAACCAACATTCCACTACCATGCATTCCACAACCAGGCATTCCACCACCAGTCATTCCACCACCAGGGATTCCACCACCAGGCATTCCACCACCAACATTCCACCCCCAGGCGTTCCACCACCTGGCGTTCCACCACCAAGAGTTCCACCACCAGGCATTCCACCACCAGGCGTTCCACCACCAAGCATTCCACAACTAGGCATTCCACCACCAGGCATTCCACCACCAGGCATTCCATCAACAGGCATTCCACCACCAGGCGTTCCACCACCAGGCGTTCCACCACCAGGCGTTCCACCACCAAGAGTTCCACCACCAGGCATTCCACCACCAGGCATTCCACCACCAAGCATTCCACAACTAGGCATTCCACTAACAGGAATTCCACCACCAGGTGTTACACCACCAGGCATTCCATCACCAGACGTTCCACCACCAGGCATTCCACCACCAGGCTTTCCATCACCAGGCATTCCACCACCAGGCGTTCCACCACCAGGCATTCCACCACCAATATTCCAACAAAAGGCATTCTACCACCAGGCGTTCCACCACCAGTCATTCCACCACAAGGCATTCCACCACCAAGAGTTCCACCACCAGGCATTCTACCACCAGGCGTTCCACCACCAGGCGTTCCACCACCAGGCGTTCCACCACCAAGCATTCCACAACTAGGCATTCCACCAACAGGCATTCCACCACCAGGTGTTCCACCACCAGGCATTCCATCACCAAGAATTCCACGACCAATATTCCATCACCAGGCATTCCACCACCAACATTCCACCACCTGGCATTCCATCACCAGGCATTCCACCACCAGGCATTCCACCAACAGGTATTCCACCACCAGGCATTCCACCACCAGACGTTCCACCAGCAAGCATTCCACCACCAGGCATTACACCACCAATATTCCACCACCAGGCAGTCTACCAACAGGCGTTCCACCAACAGTCATTCCACCACCAGGCATTCCACCACCAAGCGTTTCACCCCCGGGAATTCCACCACCAGGCATTCCACAACCAGGCATTCCACCACCTAGCATTCCAGCACCAAGCGTTTCACCACCAGGCATTCCACCACCAGGCATTCCATCACCAAGTATTACATCACCAACACTCCACCACCAGGCATTCCACCACCAGGCATTCCAGAACCAACATTCCACTGCCAGGCATTCCACCACCAGGCGTTCCACCACCAAGAGTTCCACCACCAGGCGTTCCACCACCAGGCATTCCACCACCAAGCATTCCACAACTAGGCATTCCACCAACAGGAATTCCACCACCAGGTGTTCCACCACCAGGCATTCCATAACCAGGCGTTCCACCACCAGGCATTCCACCACCAGGCATTCCACCACCAGGCTTTCCATCACCAGGCATTCCACCACCAGGCGTTCCACCACCAGGGATTCCACCACCAATATTCCAACAAAAGGCATTCTACCACCAGGCGTTCCACCACCAGTCATTCCACCACCAGGCATTCCACCACCAAGAGTTCCACCACCAGGCGTTCTACCACCAGGCGTTCCACCACCAGGCGTTCCACCACCAGGCGTTCCACCACCAAGCATTCCACAACTAGGCATTCCACCAACAGGCATTCCACCACCAGGTGTTCCACCACCAGGCATTCCATCACCAGGCGTTCCACCACCAGGCATTCCACCACCAGGCATTCCCCCAGCAGGCTTTCCACCACCATGCATTCCATCACCAAGCGTTCCACCACCAGGCATTCCACCACCAACATTCCACCACCAGGCATTGCAACCCCAGGCATTCCACCACTACGCTTTCCACTACGAACATTCCACCACCAGGCGTTCCACAACCAGGCGTTCCACCACAAGGCGTTCCATCACCAAGCGTTCCACCACCAGGCATTCCACCACCAGGAGTTCCACCACCAAGCATTCCACAACCAGGCGTTGCACCTCCAGTCATTCAACCACGAGGTGTTCCACCACCATGCATTCCACCACCAGGCGTTCCACCACCAGGCATTCCACCACCAGGCATTCCACCACCAATATTCCACCACCAGGCATTCCACCACCAGGCATTCCACCACCAGTCCTTCCACCACCAGGCGTTCCACTATCAGGCATTTCACCACCAAGCGTTCCACCACCAGGCATTCCACCACCAGGCATTCCATCACCAAGTATTCCATCACCAACACTCCACCACCAGGCATTCCACCACCAGGCTTTCCACCACCTGGCATTCCACCACCAGGCATTCCACCACCAGGCTTTCCACCACCAACATTCCACCACCTGGCATTCCACCACCAGGCGTTCCACCACTTGGCATTCCACCACCAGGCATTCCACCACCAAGATTCCACTACCAGGCATTCCACCACCAGGCATTCCATCACCAAGTATTCCATCACCAACACTCCACCACCAGGCATTCCACCACCAGGCATTCTACCACCAACATTCCACCCCCAGGCGTTCCACCACCAAGCATTCCACAACCAGGCATTCCACCACCAGGTATTCCACCACCAACATTCCATCACCAGGCATTCCATCACCAGGCATTCCACCACGAGGCATTCCACCACCAACATTCCATCACCAGGCATTCCACCACCAGGCATTTCCCCACCAGGCTTTCCACCACCAAGCATTCCACCACTAAGCGTTCCACCACCAGGCATTCCACCACCAGGCGTTCCACCACCTAGCATTTCACCACCAACCCTTCCACCACCAAGCATTCCATCACCAAGCATTCCACAAACAGGCATTCCACCACCAGGCATTCCAACACCAGGCGTTCCACCACCTAGCATTTCACCACCAACATTCCACTACCAGGAATTCCACCACCAGGCATTCCACCACCGACATTCCCCCACCAGGCATTCCACCACCAGGCGTTCCACCACCAGGCGTTTCACCACCAAGCGTTCCACCACCAGGCTTTCCACCACCAGGCGTTCCACCACCAGCTGTTCCACCACCAGGCATTCCATCACCAAGCTTTCCACAACCAGGCATTCCACAACCAGGCATTCCACCTCCAGGTGTTCCACCACCAGGCATTCCATCACCAGGTGTTCCACCACCAGGCATTCCACCACCAGGCATTCCACCACCAGGCATTCCACCACCAAGCATTCCACAACCAGGCATTCCAACACCAGGCATTCCACCACCAGGTGTTCAAATACCAAGCATTCCACCACCAAGCTTTCCACCACCAGGCGTTCCACCACCAGGCGTTCCACCACCAGGTGTTCCATCACCAGTCATTCCATCACCAAGCTTTCCACAACCAGGCATTCCATCACCATGCAATCCACCTCCAGGTGTTCCAGCACCAGGCATTCCATCACCAGGCGTTCCACCACTAGGCGTTCCACCACCAGGCATTAAACCAAGTGTTCCACCACCAGGCATTCCACCACCAGGCATTCCATCACCAAGCATTCCATCACCTACACTACACCAACCGGCATTCCACCACCAGGCATTCCAACACCAACATTCCACCACCAGGCATTCCACCACCAGGCGTTCCACCACCAGGCGTTCCACCACCAAGCGTTCCACCACCAGGCATTCCACCACCAGGCGTTCCAACACCAGGTGTTCCACCACCAGGCATTCCATCACCAAGCTTTCCACAACCAGGCATTCCACAACCAGGCATTCCACCTCCAGGTGTTCCACCAACAGGCATTCCATCACCAGGTGTTCTACCACCAGGCATTCCACCACCAGGCATTCAACCACCAGGCATTTCACCATCAGGCATTCCACCACCAGGCTTTACACCACCAAGCATTCCACAACCAGGCATTCCAACACCAGGCATTCCACCAGCAGGTGTTCAACCACCAAGCATTCCACCACCAAGCTTTCCACCACCAGGCGTTCCACCACCAGGCGTTCCTCCACCCGGTTTTCCATCACCAGTCATTCCATCACGAAGCTTTCCACAACCAGGCATTCCATCACCATGCAATCCACCTCCAGGTGTTCCACCACCAGGCATTCCATCACCAGGCGTTCCACCACTAGGCGTTCCACCACCAGGCATTAAACCAAGTGTTCCACCACCAGGCATTCCACCACCAGGCATTCCATCACCAAGCATTCCATCACCTACACTACACCAACCGGCATTCCACCACCAGGCATTCCAACACCAACATTCCACCACCAGGCATTCCACCACCAGGCGTTCCACCACCAGTCATTCCACCACCAGGTGTTCCACCACCAAGCATTCCACCACCAAGCCTTCCACCACCAGGCATTCCAACACCAGGCATTCCAACACCAGGCATTCCACCACCAGGCATTCCGTCACCAGTCATTCAATTACCAGGCATTCCACCACCAAGCGTTTCACCACCAGGCATTCCATCACCAGGCATTCCCCCACCAGGCTTTCCACCACCAAGCATTCCATCACCAAGTGTTCCACCACCGACATTCCCCCACCAATCATTCCACCACCAGGCGTTCCACCACCAGGCGTTCCACCACCAAGCATTCCACCACCAGGCATTCCATCAGCAAGCTTTCCACAACCAGGCATTCCACCACCAGGCATTCCACCTCCAGGTGTTCCACCACCAGGCATTCCATCACCAGGTGTTCCACCACCAGGCTTTCCACCACAAACATTCCATCACCAAGCGTTCCAACACCAACATTCCACCATCAAGCATTCCACCACCAACATTCCACCACCAGGCATTCCACCACCAGGTGTTCCACCACCAGTCATTCCACCACCAGGTGTTCCACCACCAAGCATTCCACCACCAAGCCTTCCACCACCAGGCATTCCAACACCAGGCATTCCAACACCAGGCGTTCCACCACCAGGCATTCCGTCACCAGTCATTCCATCACCAGGCATTCCACCACCAAGCGTTTCACCACCAGGCATTCCATCACCAAGCATTCCCCCACTAGGCTTTCCATCACCAAGCATTCCAGCACCAAGCGTTTCACCACCAGGCATTCCACCACCAGGCATTCCATCACCAAGTATTACATCACCAACACTCCACCACCAGGCATTCCACCACCAGGCATTCCAGAACCAACATTCCACTGCCAGGCATTCCACCACCAGGCGTTCCACCACCAAGAGTTCCACCACCAGGCGTTCCACCACCAGGCATTCCACCACCAAGCATTCCAAAACTAGGCATTCCACCAACAGGAATTCCACCACCAGGCATTCCATAACCAGGCGTTCCACCACCAGGCAATCCACCACCAGGCATTCCACCACCAGGCTTTCCATCACCAGGCATTCCACCACCAGGCGTTCCACCACCAGGGATTCCACCACCAATATTCCAACAAAAGGCATTCTACCACCAGGCGTTCCACCACCAGTCATTCCACCAGCAGGCATTCCACCACCAAGAGTTCCACCACCAGGCGTTCTACCACCAGGCATTCCACCACCAGGCGTTCCACCACCAGGCGTTCCACCACCAAGCATCCACAACTAGGCATTCCACCAACAGGCATTCCACCACCAGGTGTTCCACCACCAGGCATTCCATCACCAGGCGTTCCACCACCAGGCATTCCACCACCAGGCATTCCCCCAGCAGGCTTTCCACCACCATGCATTCCATCACCAAGCGTTCCACCACCAGGCATTCCACCACCAACATTCCACCACCAGGCATTGCAACCCCAGGCATTCCACCACTATGCTTTCCACTACGAACATTCCACCACCAGGCGTTCCACAACCAGGCGTTCCACCACAAGGCGTTCCATCACCAAGCGTTCCACCACCAGGCATTCCACCACCAGGCGTTCCACCACCAACCATTCCACAACCAGTTGTTCCACCACCAGGCATTCCACCACCAGGCATTCCACCACCAGGCATTTCCCCACCAGGCTTTCCACCACCAAGCATTCCACCACTAAGCGTTCCACCACCAGGCATTCCACCACCAGGCGTTCCACCACCTAGCATTTCACCACCAACCCTTCCACCACCAAGCATTCCATCACCAAGCATTCCACAACCAGGCATTCCACCACCAGGCATTCCAACACCAGGCGTTCCACCACCTAGCATTTCACCACCAACATTCCACTACCAGGAATTCCACCACCAGGCATTCCACCACCGACATTCCCCCACCAGGCATTCCACCACCAGGCGTTCCACCACCAGGCGTTTCACCACCAAGCGTTCCACCACCAGGCTTTCCACCACCAGGCGTTCCACCACCAGGTGTTCCACCACCAGGCATTCCATCACCAAGCTTTCCACAACCAGGCATTCCACAACCAGGCATTCCACCTCCAGGTGTTCCACCACCAGGCATTCCATCACCAGGTGTTCCACCACCAGGCATTCCACCACCAGGCATTCCACCACCAGGCATTCCACCACCAGGCATTCCACCACCAAGCATTCCACAACCAGGCATTCCAACACCAGGCATTCCACCACCAGGTGTTCAACCACCAAGCATTCCACCACCAAGCTTTCCACCACCAGGCGTTCCACCACCAGGCGTTCCACCACCAGGTGTTCCATCACCAGTCATTCCATCACCAAGCTTTCCACAACCAGGCATTCCATCACCATGCAATCCACCTCCAGGTGTTCCAGCACCAGGCATTCCATCACCAGGCGTTCCACCACTAGGCGTTCCACCACCAGGCATTAAACCAAGTGTTCCACCACCAGGCATTCCACCACCAGGCATTCCATCACCAAGCATTCCATCACCTACCCTACACCAACCGGCATTCCACCACCAGGCATTCCAACACCAATATTCCACCACCAGGCATTCCACCACCAACATTCCACCACCAGGCATTCCACCACCAGGCGTTCCACCACCAGACATTCCACCACGAGGTGTTCCACCACCAAGCATTCCACCACCAAGCCTTCCACCACCAGGCATTCCAACACCAGGCATTCCAACACGAGGCGTTCCACCACCAGGCATTCCATCACCAGTCATTCCATCACCAGGCATTCCACCACCAAGCGTTTAACCACCAAGCATTCCATCACCAGGCATTCCCCCACCAGGCTTTCCACCACCAAGCATTCCATCACCAAGCGTTCCACCACCGAAATTCCCCCACCAAGCATTCCACCACAAGGCGTTCCACCACCAGGCGTTCCACCACCAAGCGTTCCACCACCAGGCATTCCACCACCAGGCGCTCCACCACCAGGTGTTCCACCACCAGGCATTCCATCACCAAGCTTTCCACAACCAGGCATTCCACCACCAGGCATTCCACCTCCAGGTGTTCCACCACCAGGCATTCCATCACCAGGTGATCCACCACCAGGCATTCCACCACCAGGCATTCCACCACCAGGCATTTCACCACCAGGCATTCCACCACCAGGCTTTCCACCACCAAGCATTCCACAACCAGGCATTCCAACACCAGGCATTCCACCAGCAGGTGTTCAACCACCAAGCATTCCACCACCAAGCTTTCCACCACCAGGCGTTCCACCACTAGGCGTTCCTCCACCAGGTGTTCCATCACCAGTCATTCCATCACCAAGCTTTCCACAACCAGGCATTCCATCACCATGCAATCCACCTCCAGGTGTTCCACCAACAGGCATTCCATCACCAGGCGTTCCACCACTAGGCGTTCTACCACCAGGCATTAAACCAAGTGTTCCACCACCAGGCATTCCACCACCAGGCATTCCATCACCAAGCATTCCATCACCTACACTACACCAACCGGCATTCCACCACCAGGCATTCCAACACCAACATTCCACCACCAGGCATTCCACCACCAGGTGTTCCACCACCAAGCATTCCACCACCAAGCCTTCCACCACCAGGCATTCCAACACCCGGCATTCCAACACCAGGCGTTCCACCACCAGCCATTCCGTCACCAGTCATTCCATCACCAGGCATTCCACCACCAAGCGTTTCACCACCAGGCATTCCATCACCAGGCATTCCCCCACCAGGCTTTCCACCACCAAGCATTCCATCACCAAGCGTTCCACCACCAGGCATTCCACCACCAGGCATTCCATCACCAAGCATTCCATCACCAACACTCCAGCACCAGGCATTCCACCACCAGGCATTACACCACCAACATTCCACCAACAGACATTCCACCACCAGGCTTTCCACCACCTAGCATTCCACCACCAACATTCCACTACCAGGCATTCCACCAGCAGGCATTCCACCACTACGCTTTCCACAACCAACATTCCACCACCAGGCGTTCCACCACCAGGCGTTCCACCACCAAGCATTCCACAACCAGGCATTCCACCTCCAGTCATTCCACCACCAGGTGTTCCACCACCATGCATTACATCACCAGTTGTTCCACCACCAGGCATTCCACCACCAGACGTTCCACCACCAAGCATTCCACCACCAGGCATTACACCACCAATATTCCACCACCAGGCAGTCTACCAACAGGCGTTCCACCAACAGTCATTCCACCACCAGGCATTCCACCACCAAGCGTTTCACCACCAGGCATTCCACCACCAGGCATTCCCCCACCAGGCTTTCCACCATCAAGCATTCCACCACTAAGCATTCCACCACCAGGCATTCCACCACCAGGCGTTCCGCCACCAGTCATTCCACCACCAGGAGTTCCACCACCTAGCATTTCACCACCAACCCTTCCACCACCAAGCTTTCCATCACCAAGCATTCCACAACCAGGCATTCCACCACCAGGCATTCCAACACCAGGCGTTCCACCACCTAGCATTTCACGACCAACATTCCACTACCAGGAATTCCACCACCAGGCATTCCACCACCGACATTCCCCCACCAGGCATTCCACAACCAGGCGTTCCACCACCAGGCGTTTCACCACCAAGCGTTCCACCAACAGGCATTCCACCACAAGGCGTTCCACCACCAGGTGTTCCACCAGCAGGCATTCCATCACCAAGCTTTCCACAACCAGGCATTCCACCACCACGCATTCCTCCTCCAGGTGTTCCACCACCAGGCATTCCATCACCAGGTGTTCCACCACCAGGCATTCCACCACCAGGCATTCCACCACCAGGCATTCCACCACCAGGCTTTCCACCACCAAGCATTCCACAACCAGGCATTCCAACACCAGGCATTCCACCACCAGGTGTTCAACAACCAAGCATTTCACCACCAAGCTTTCCACCACCAGGCGTTCCACCACCAGGCGTTCCACCACCAGGTGTTCCATCACCAGTCATTCCATCACCAAGCTTTCCACAACCAGGCATTCCATCACCATGCAATCCACCTCCAGTTGTTCCACCACCAGGCATTCCATCACCAGGCGTTCCACCACTTGGCGTTCCACCACCAGGCATTAAACCAAGTGTTCCACCACCAGGCATTCCACCACCAGGCATTCCATCACCAAGCATTCCATCACCTACACTACACCAACCGGCATTCCACCACCAGGCATTCCACCACCAACATTCCACCACCAGGCATTCCACCACCAGGCGTTCCAACACCAGGTGTTCCACCACCAGGCATTCCACCACCAGGCGTTCCACCACCAGGCGTTCCACCACCAAGCGTTCCACCACCAGGCATTCCACCACCAGGCGTTCCAACACCAGGTGTTCCACCACCAGGCATTCCATCACCAAGCTTTCCACAACCAGGCATTCCACAACCAGGCATTCCACCTCCAGGTGTTCCACCAACAGGCATTCCATCACCAGGTGTTCTACCACCAGGCATTCCACCACCAGGCATTCAACCACCAGGCATTTCACCATCAGGCATTCCACCACCAGGCTTTACACCACTAAGCATTCCACAACCAGGCATTCCAACACCAGGCATTCCACCAGCAGGTGTTCAACCACCAAGCATTCCACCACCAAGCTTTACACCACCAGGCGTTCCACCACCAGGCGTTCCTCCACCAGGTTTTCCATCACCAGTCATTCCATCACCAAGCTTTCCACAACCAGGCATTCCATCACCATGCAATCCACCTCCAGGTGTTCCACCACCAGGCATTCCATCACCAGGCGTTCCACCACTAGGCGTTCCACCACCAGGCATTAAACCAAGTGTTCCACCACCAGGCATTCCACCACCAGGCATTCCATCACCAAGCATTCCATCACCTACACTACACCAACCGGCATTCCACCACCAGGCATTCCAACACCAACATTCCACCACCAGGCATTCCACCACCAGGCGTTCCACCACCAGTCATTCCACCACCAGGTGTTCCACCACCAAGCTTTCCACCACCAAGCCTTCCACCACCAGGCATTCCAACACCAGGCATTCCAACACCAGGCATTCCACCACCAGGCATTCCGTCACCAGTCATTCAATTACCAGGCATTCCACCACCAAGCGTTTCACCACCAGGCATTCCATCACCAGGCATTCCCCCACCAGGCTTTCCACCACCAAGCATTCCATCACCAAGCGTTCCACCACCGACATTCCCCCACCAATCATTCCACCACCAGGCGTTCCACCTCCAGGTGTTCCACCACCAGGCATTCCATCACCAGGTGTTCCACCACCAGGCTTTCCACCACCAATCATTCCATCACCAAGCGTTCCAACACCAACATTCCACCATCAGGCATTCCACCGCCAACATTCCACCACCAGGCATTCCACCACCAGGTGTTCCACCACCAGTCATTCCACCACCAGGTGTTCCACCACCAAGCATTCCACCACCCAGCCTTCCACCACCAGGCATTCCAACACCAGGCATTCCAACACCAGGCGTTCCACCACCAGGCATTCCGTCACCAGTCATTCCATCACCAGGCATTCCACCACCTAGCGTTTCACCACCAGGCATTCCATCACCAAGCATTCCCCCACTAGGCTTTCCATCACCAAGCATTCCAGCACCAAGCGTTTCACCACCAGGCATTCCACCACCAGGCATTCCATCACCAAGTATTACATCACCAACACTCCACCACCAGGCATTCCACCACCAGGCATTCCAGAACCAACATTCCACTGCCAGGCATTCCACCACCAGGCGTTCCACCACCAAGAGTTCCACCACCAGGCATTCCACCACCAGGCGTTCCACCACCAAGCATTCCACAACTAGGCATTCCACCAACAGGAATTCTACCACCAGGTGTTCCACCACCAGGCATTCCATAACCAGGCGTTCCACCACCAGGCATTCCACCACCAGGAATTCCACCACCAGGCTTTCCATCACCAGGCATTCCACCACCAGGCGTTCCAACACCAGGCATTCCACCACCAATATTCCAACAAAAGGCATTCTACCACCAGGCGTTCCACCACCAGTCATTCCACCACCAGGAATTCCACCACCAAGAGTTCCACCACCAGGCGTTCTACCACCAGGCGTTCCACCACCAGGCATTCCAACACCAGGCGTTCCACCACCAAGCATTCCACAACTAGGCATTCCACCAACAGGCATTCCACCACCAGGTGTTCCACCACCAGGCATTCCATCACCAGGCATTCCACCACCAGGCATTCCACCACCAGGCATTCCCCCAGCAGGCTTTCCACCACCATGCATTCCATCACCAAGCTTTCCACCACCAGGCATTCCACCACCAACATTCCACCACCAGGCATTGCACCCCCAGGCATTCCACCACTACGCTTTCCACTACCAAAATTGCACCACCAGGCGTTCCACAACCAGGCGTTCCACCACCAGGCGTTCCACCACCAAGCGTTCCACCACCAGGCATTCCACCACCAGGCGTTCCACCACCAAGCATTCCACAACCAGGCGTTCCACCTCCAGGCATTCAACCACCAGGTGTTCCACCACCATGCATTCCATCACCAGGCGTTCCACCACCAGGCATTCCACCACCAGGCATTCCACCACCAATATTCCACCACCAGGCATTCCACCACCAGGCATTCCACCACCAGTCCTTCCACCACCAGGCATTCCACTATCAGGCATTACACCACCAATCGTTCCACCACCAGGCATTCCACCACCAGGCATTCGATCACTAAGTATTCCATCACCAACACTCCACCACCAGGCATTCCACCACCAGGTTTTCCACCACCAACATTCCACCACCTGGCATTCCACCACCAGGCATTCCACCACCAGGCTTTCCACCACCAACATTCCACCACCTGGCATTCCACCACCAGGCGTTCCACCTCCAGTCATTCCACCACCAGGTGTTCCACCACCATGCATTCTATCACCAGACGTTCCACCACCAAGCATTCCACCACCAGGCATTACACCACCAATATTCCACCACCAGGCAGTCTACCAACAGGCGTTCCACCAACAGTCATTCCACCACCAGGCATTCCACCACCAAGCGTTTCACCACCAGGCATTCCACCACCAGGCATTCCCCCACCAGGCTTTCCACCATCAAGCATTCCACCACTAAGCGTTCCACCACCAGGCATTCCACCACCAGGCGTTCCACCACCAGTCATTCCACCACCAGGCGTTCCACCACCTAGCATTTCACCACCAACCCTTCCACCACCAAGCGTTCCATCACCAAGCATTCCACAACCAGGCATTCCACCACCAGGCATTCCAACACCAGGCGTTCCACCACCTAACATTTCACCACCAACATTCCACTACCAGGAATTCCACCACCAGGCATTCCACCACCGACATTCCCCCACCAGGCATTCCACCACCAGGCGTTCCACCACCAGGCGTTTCAACACCAAGCGTTCCACCACCAGGCATTCCACCACCAGGCGTTCCACCACCAGGTGTTCCACCACCAGGCATTCCATCACCAAGCTTTCCACAACCAGGCATTCCACCACCAGGCATTCCTGCTCCAGGTGTTCCACCACCAGGCATTCCATCACCAGGTGTTCCACCATCAGGCATTCCACCACCAGGCATTCCACCACCAGGCATTCCACCATCAGGCTTTCCACCACCAAGCATTCCACAACCAGGCATTCCAACACCAGGCATTCCACCACCAGGTGTTCAAACACCAAGCATTCCAACACCAAGATTTCCACCACCAGGCGTTCCACCACCAGGCGTTCCACCACCAGGTGTTCCATCACCAGGTGTTCAACCACCAAGAATTCCACCACCAAGCTTTCCACCACCAAGCATTCCACAACCAGGCATTCCAACACCAGGCATTCCACCACCAGGTGTTCAACCACCAAGCATTCCACCACCAAGCTTTCCACCACCAGGCGTTCCACCACCAGGCGTTCCACCACCAGCTGTTCCATCACCAGTCATTCCATCACCAAGCTTTCCACAACCAGGCATTCCATCACCACGCAATCCACCTCCAGGTGTTCCACCACCAGGCATTCCATCACCAGGCGTTCCACCACTAGGCGTTCCACCACCAGGCATTAAACCAAGTGTTCCACCACCAGGCATTCCACCACCAGGCATTCCATCACCAAGCATTCCATCACCTACACTACACCAACCGGCATTCCACCACCAGGCATTCCAACACCAACATTCCACCACCAGGCATTCCACCACCAACATTCCACCACCAGGCATTCCACCACCAGGGGTTCCACCACCAGTCATTCAACCACCAGGTGTTCCACCACCAAGCATTCCACCACCAAGCCTTCCACCACCAGGCATTCCAACACCAGGCATTCCAACACCAGGCGTTCCACCACCAAGCGTTTCACCACCAGGCATTCCATCACCAGGCATTCCCCCACCAGGCTTTCCACCACCAAGCATTCCATCACCAAGCGTTCCACCACCGACATTCCCCCACCAAGCATTCCACCACCAGGCGTTCCACCACCAGGCGTTCCACCACGAGGCGTTCCACCACCAGGCGTTCCACCACCAGGTGTTCCACCACCAGGCATTCCATCACCAAGCTTTCCACAACCAGGCATTCCACCACCAGGCGTTCCACCTCCAGGTGTTCCACCACCAGGCATTCCATCACCAGGTGTTCCACCACCAGGCATTCCACCACCAGGCATTTCACCACCAGGCATTCCACCACCAGGCTTTCCTCCACCAAGCATTCCACAACCAGGCATTCCAACACCAGGCATTCCACCAGCACGTGTTCAACCACCAAGCATTCCACCACCAAGCTTTCCACCACCAGGCGTTCCACCACCAGGCGTTCCTCCACCTGGTGTTCCATCACCAGTCATTCCATCACCAAGCTTTCCACAACCAGGCATTCCATCACCATGCAATCCACCTCCAGGTGTTCCACCACCAGGCATTCCATCACCAGGCGTTCCACCACTAGGCGTTCCACCACCAGGCATTAAACCAAGTGTTCCAGCACCAGGCATTCCACCACCAGGCATTCCATCACCAAGCATTCCATCACCTACACTACACCAACTGGCATTCCACCACCAGGCATTCCAACACCAACATTCCACCACCAGGCATTCCACAACCAGGCGTTCCACCACCAGTCATTCCACCACCAGGTGTTCCACCACCAAGCATTCCACCACCAAGCCTTCCACCACCAGGCATTCCAACACAAGGCATTCCAACACCAGGCGTTCCACCACCAGGCATTCCGTCACCAGTCATTCCATCACCAGGAATTCCACCACCAAGCGTTTCACCACCAGGCATTCCATCACCAGGCATTCCCCCACCAGGCTTTCCACCACCAAGCATTCCATCACCAAGCGTTCCACCACCAGGCATTCCACCACCAGGCATTCCATCACCAAGCTTTCCATCACCAACACTCCAGCACCAGGCATTCCACCACCAGGCATTACACCAACAACATTCCACCAACAGACATTCCACCACCAGGCTTTCCACCACCTAGCATTCCACCACCAACATTCCACTACCAGGCATTCCACCACCAGGCATTCCACCACTATGCTTTCCACCACCAACATTCCACCACCAGGCGTTCCACCACCAAGCATTCCACAACCAGGCATTCCACCTCCAGTCATTCCACCACCAGGTGTTCCACCACCATGCATTCTATCACCAGTTGTTCCACCACCAGGCATTCCACCACCAGACGTTCCACCACCAAGCATTCCACCACCAGGCATTACACCACCAATATTCCACCACCAGGCAGTCTACCAACAGGCGTTCCACCAACAGTCATTCCACCACCAGGCATTCCACCACCAAGCGTTTCACCACCAGGCATTCCACCACCAGGCATTCCCCCACCAGGCTTTCCACCATCAAGCATTCCACCACTATGCGTTCCACCACCAGGCATTCCACCACCAGCCGTTCCACCACCAGTCATTCCACCACCAGGCGTTCCACCACCTAGCATTTCACCACCAACCCTTCCACCACCAAGCGTTCCATCACCAAGCATTCCACAACCAGGCATTCCACCACCAGGCATTCCAACACCAGGCGTTCCACCACCTAGCATTTCACCACCAACATTCCACTACCAGGAATTCCACCACCAGGCATTCCACCACCGACATTCCCCCACCAGGCATTCCACCACCAGGCGTTCCACCACCAGGCGTTTCACCACCAAGCGTTCCACCACCAGGCATTCCACCACCAGGCGTTCCACCACCAGGTGTTCCACCACCAGGCATTCCATCACCAAGCTTTCTACAACCAGGCATTCCACCACCAGGCATTCCTCCTGCAGGTGTTCCACCACCAGGCATTCCATCACCAGGTGTTCCACCACCAGGCATTCCACCACCAGGCATTCCACCACCAGGCATTCCACCACCAGGCTTTCCACCACCAACCATTCCACAACCAGGCATTCCAACACCAGGCATTCCACCACCAGGTGTTCAACCACCAAGCATTCCACCACCAAGATTTCCACCACCAGGCGTTCCACCACCAGGCGTTCCACCACCAGGTGTTCCATCACCAGTCATTCCATCACCAAGCTTTCCACAACCAGGCATTCCATCACCATGCAATCCACCTCCAGGTGTTCCACCACCAGGCATTCCATCACCAGGCATTCCACCACTAGGCGTTCCACCACCAGGCATTAAACCAAGTGTTCCACCACCAGGCAATCCACCACCAGGCATTCCATCACCAAGCATTCCATCACCTACACTACACCAACCGGCATTCCACCACCAGGCATTCCAACACCAACATTCCACCACCAGGCATTCCACCACCAACATTCCACCACCAGGCATTCCACAACCAGGCGTTCCACCACCAGTCATTCCACCACCAGGTGTTTCACCACCAAGCATTCCACCACCAAGCGTTCCACCACCGACATTCCCCCACCAAGCATTCCACCACCAGGCGTTCCACCACCAGGCGTTCCACCACCAAGCGTTCCACCACCAGGCATTCCACCACCAGGCGTTCCACCACCAGGTGTTCCACCACCAGGCATTCCATCACCAAGCTTTCCACAACCAGGCATTCCACCACCAGGCATTTCACCTCCAGGTGTTCCACCAACAGGCATTCCATCACCAGGTGTTCCACCACCAGGCATTCCACCACCAGGCATTCCACCACCAGGCATTTCACCATCAGGTGTTCAACCACCAAGCATTCCACCACCAAGCTTTCCACCACCAGGCGTTCCACCACCACGCTTTCCACCACCAAGCATTCCACAACCAGGCATTCCAACACCAGGCATTCCACCATCAGGTGTTCAACCACCAAGCATTCCACCACCAAGCTTTCCACCACCAGGCGTTCCACCACCATGCGTTCCTCCACCAGGTGTTCCATCACCAGTCATTCCATCACCAAGCTTTCCACAACCAGGCATTCCATCACCATGCAATCCACCTCCAGGTGTTCCACCACCAGGCATTCCATCACCAGGCGTTCCACCACTAGGCGTTCCACCACCAGGCATTAAACCAAGTGTTCCACCACCAGGCATTCCACCACCAGGAATTCCATCACCAAGCATTCCATCACCTACACTACACCAACAGGCATTCCACCACCAGGCATTCCAACACCAACATTCCACCACCAGGCATTCCACCACCAGGCGTTCCACCACCAGTCATTCCAACACCAGGTGTTCCACCACCAAGCATTCCACCACCAAGCCTTCCACCACCAGGCATTCCAACACCAGGCATTCCAACACCAGGCGTTCCACCACCAGGCATTCCGTCACCAGTCATTCAATCACCGGACATTCCACCACCAAGCGTTTCACCACCAGGCATTCCATCAGCAGGCATTCCCCCACCAGGCTTTCCGCCACCAAGTATTCCATCACCAAGCGTTCCACCACCAGGCATTCCACCACCAGGCATTCCATCACCAAGCATTCCATCACCAACACTCCAGCACCAGGCATTCCACCACCAGGCATTACACCACCAACATTCCACCAACAGACATTCCACCACCATGCTTTCCACCACCTAGCATTGCACCACCAACATTCCACTACCAGGCATTCCACCACCAGGCATTCCACCACTACGCTTTCCACCACCAACCTTCCACCACCAGGCGTTCCACCACCAGGTATTCCACCACCAAGCATTCCACAACCAGGCATTCCACCTCCATCATTCCACCACCAGGTGTTCCACCACCATGCATTCCATCACCAATTGTTCCACCACCAGGCATTCCACCACCAGACGTTCCACCACCAAGTATTACACCACCAGGCATTACAACACCAATATTCCACCACCAGGCAGTCTACCAACAGGCGTTCCACCAAGAGTCATTCCACCACCAGGCATTCCACCACCAAGGGTTTCACGCCCGGGAATTCCACCACCAGGCATTCCACAACCAGGCATTCCACCACCTAGCATTCCAGCACCAAGCGTTTCACCACCAGGCATTCCACCACCAGGCATTCCATCACCAAGTATTACATCACCAACACTCCACCACAAGGCATTCCACCACCAGGCATTCCAGAACCAACATTCCACTGCCAGGCATTCCACCACCAGGCGTTCCACCACCAAGAGTTCCACCACCAGGCATTCCACCACCAGGCGTTCCACCACCAAGCATTCCACAACTAGGCATTCCACCAACAGGAATTCCACCACCAGGTGTTCCACCACCAGGCATTCCATAACCAGGCGTTCCACCACCAGGCATTCCACCACCAGGCATTCCACCACCAGGCTTTCCATCACCAGGCATTCCACCACCAGGCCTTCCAACACCAGGCATTCCACCACCAATATTCCAACAAAAGGCATTCTACCACCAGGCGTTCCACCACCAGTCATTCCACCACCAGGAATTCCAGCACCAAGAGTTCCACCACCAGGCGTTCTACCACCAGGCGTTCCACCACCAGGCGTTCCACCACCAGGCGTTCCACCACCAAGCATTCCACAACTAGGCATTCCACCAACAGGCATTCCACCACCAGGTGTTCCACCACCAGGCATTCCATCACCAGGTGTTCCACCACCAGGCATTCCACCACCAGGCATTCCCCCAGCAGGCTTTCCACCACCATGCATTCCATCACCAAGCATTCCACCACCAGGCATTCCACCACCAACATTCCACCACCAGGCATTGCACCCCCAGGCATTCCACCACTATGGTTTCCACTACCAACATTCCACCACGAGGCGTTCCACAACCAGGCGTTCCACCACCAGGCGTTCCACCACCAAGCGTTCCACCACCAGGCATTCCACCACCAGGCGTTCCACCACCAAGCATTCCACAACCAGGCGTTCCACCTCCAGGCATTCAACCACCAGGTGTTCCACCACCATGCATTCCATCACCAGGCGTTCCACCACCAGGCATTCCACCACCAGGCATTCCACCACCAATATTCCACCACCAGGCATTCCACCACCAGGCATTCCACCACCAGTCCTTCCACCACCAGGCGTTCCACTATCAGGCATTACACCACCAAGCGTTCCACCACCAGGCATTCCACCACCAGGCATTCCATCACCAAGTATTCCATCACCAACACTCCACCACCAGGCATTCCACCACCAGGCTTTCCACCACCAACATTCCACCACCTGGCATTCCACCACCAGGCATTCCACCACCAGGCTTTCCACCACCAACATTCCACCACCTGGCATTCCACCACCAGGCGTTCCACCACCTGGCATTCCACCACCAGGCATTCCACCACCAAGATTCCACTACCAGGCATTCCACCACCAGGCATTCCACCACCAGGCATTCCACCACCAGGCATTCCCCCAGCAGGCTTTCCACCACCATGCATTCCATCACCAAGCATTCCACCACCAGGCATTCCACCACCAACATTCCACCACCAGGCATTGCACCCCCAGGCATTCCACCACTATGGTTTCCACTACCAACATTCCACCACGAGGCGTTCCACAACCAGGCGTTCCACCACCAGGCGTTCCACCACCAAGCGTTCCACCACCAGGCATTCCACCACCAGGCGTTCCACCACCAAGCATTCCACAACCAGGCGTTCCACCTCCAGGCATTCAACCACCAGGTGTTCCACCACCATGCATTCCATCACCAGGCGTTCCACCACCAGGCATTCCACCACCAGGCATTCCACCACCAATATTCCACCACCAGGCATTCCACCACCAGGCATTCCACCACCAGTCCTTCCACCACCAGGCGTTCCACTATCAGGCATTACACCACCAAGCGTTCCACCACCAGGCATTCCACCACCAGGCATTCCATCACCAAGTATTCCATCACCAACACTCCACCACCAGGCATTCCACCACCAGGCTTTCCACCACCAACATTCCACCACCTGGCATTCCACCACCAGGCATTCCACCACCAGGCTTTCCACCACCAACATTCCACCACCTGGCATTCCACCACCAGGCGTTCCACCACCTGGCATTCCACCACCAGGCATTCCACCACCAAGATTCCACTACCAGGCATTCCACCACCAGGCATTCCACCACCAGGCATTCCATCACCAAGTATTCCATCACCAACACTCCACCACCAGGCATTCCACCACCAGGCATTCTACCACCAACATTCCACCCCCAGGCGTTCCACCACCAAGCATTCCACAACCAGGCATTCCACCACCAGGTATTCCACCACCAACATTCCATCACCAGGCATTCCATCACCAGGCATTCCATCCCCAACATTCCACCAAAGGGATTCCACCACCAGGCATTCCACCACGAGGCATTCCACCACCAACATTCCACCACCAGGCGTTCCACCACCAGGCGTTTCACCACCAAGCGTTCCACCACCAGGCATTCCACCACCAGGCGTTCCACCACCAGGTGTTCCACCACCAGGCATTCCATCACCAAGCTTTCCACAACCAGGCATTCCACCACCAGGCATTCCACCTCCAGGTGTTCCACCACCAGGCATTCCACCACCAGGCATTCCACCACCAGGCGTTCCACCACCAGGTGTTCCATCACCAGTCATTCCATCACCAAGCTTTCCACAACCAGGCATTCCATCACCATGTAATCCACCTCCAGGTGTTCCACCACCAGGCATTCCATCACCAGGCGTTCCACCACTAGGCGTTTCACCACCAGGCATTAAACCAAGTGTTCCACCACCAGGCATTCCACCACCAGGCATTCCATCACCAAGCATTTCATCACCTACACTACACCAACCGGCATTCCACCACCAGGCATTCCAACACCAACATTCCACCACCAGGCATTCCACCACCAATATTCCAACAAAAGGCATTGTACCACCAGGCGTTCCACCACCAGTCATTCCACCACCAGGCATTTCACCACCAAGAGTTCCACCACCAGGCGTTCTACCACCAGGCGTTCCACCACCAGGCGTTCCACCACCAGGCGTTACACCACCAAGCATTCCACAACCAGGCATTCCAACAACAGGCATTCCACCACCAGGTGTTCCACCACCAGGCAATCCATCACCAGGCGTTCCACCACCAGGCATTCCACCACCAGGCGTTCCACCACCAGGCGTTACACCACCAAGCATTCCACAACCAGGTGTTCCACCTCCAGGCATTCAACCACCAGGTGTTCCACCACCATCCATTCCATCACCAGGCGTTGCACCACCAGGCATTCCACCACCAGGCATTCCACCACCAATATTCCACCACCAGGCATTCCACCACCAGGCATTTCACCACCAGTCCTTCCACCACCAGGCGTTCCAACACCAGGCATTCCACCACCAGGCATTCCACCACCAGGCATTCCACCACCAGGCATTCCACCACCAGGCGTTCCACCACCAAGCATTCCACAACCAGGCATTCCGTCACCAGGCATTGCACCATCAGGCGTTCCACCACCATGTATTCCACCACCATGCGTTCCACCACAAGGCATTCTATCACCAGGCATTCCACCACCAAGCATTCCACAACCAGGCATTCCACCACCAGGTATTCCACCACCAACATTCCATCACCAGGCATTCCATCACCAGGCATTCCATCCCCAACATTCCACCACAGAGATTCCACCACCAGGCATTCCACCACGAGGCATTCCACCACCAACATTCCACCACCAGGCTTTCCACCACCAAGCGTTTCACCACCAGGCATTCCACCACCAGGCATTCCCCCACCAGGCTTTCCACCACCAAGCATTCCACCACCAGGCATTCCACGACCAGGGATTCCACCACCAGTCATTCCACCACCAGGCGTTCCACCACCTAGCATTTCACCACCAACCCTTCCACCACCAAGCGTTCCATCACCAAGCATTCCACAACCAGGCATTCCACCACCAGGCATTCCAACACCAGGCGTTCCACCACCTAGCATTTCACCACCAACATTCCACTACCAGGAATTCCACCACCAGGCATTCCACCACAGACATTCCCCCACCAGGCATTCCACCACCAGGCGTTCCACCACCAGGCATTTCACCACCAAGCGTTCCACCACCAGGCATTCCACCACCAGGCGTTCCACCACCAGGTGTTCCACCACAAGGCATTCCATCACCAAGCTTTCCACAACCAGGCATTCCACCACCAGGCATTCCACCTCCAGGTGTTCCACCACCAGGCATTCCATCACCAGGTGTTCCACCACCAGGCATTCCACCACCAGACATTCCACCACCAGGCGTTCCACCACCAGGTGTTCCATCACCAGTCATTACATCACCAAGCTTTCCACAACCAGGCATTCCATCACCATGCAATCCACCTCCAGGTGTTCCACCACCAGGCATTCCATCACCAGGCGTTCCACCACTAGGCGTTTCACCACCAGGCATTAAACCAAGTGTTCCACCACCAGGCATTCCATCACCAGGCATTCCATAACCAAGCATTTCATCACCTACACTACACTAACCGGCATTCCACCACCAGGCATTCCAACACCAACATTCCACCACCAGGCATTCCACCACCAATATTACAACAATAGGCATTGTACCACCAGGCGTTCCACCACCAGTCATTCCACCACCAGGCATTGCACCACCAAGAGTTCCACCACCAGGCGTTCTACCACCAGGCGTTCCACCACCAGGCGTTCCACCACCAGGCGTTCCACCACCAAGCATTCCACAACCAGGCATTCCACCAACAGGCATTCCACCACCAGGTGTTCCACCACCAGGCAATCCATCACCAGGCGTTCCACCACCAGGCATTCCACCACCAGGCGTTCCACCACCAGGCGTTCCACCACCAAGCATTCCACAACCAGGCGTTCCACCTCCAGGCATTCAACCACCAGGTGTTCCACCACCAGGCGTTGCACCACCAGGCATTCCACCACCAGGCATTCCACCACCAATATTCCACCACCAGGCATTCCACCACAAGGCATTCCACCACCAGTCCTTCCACCACCAGGCGTTCCAACACCAGGCATTCCACCACCAGGCATTCCACCACCAGGCATTCCACCACCAGGCATTCCACCACCAGGCGTTCCACCACCAAGCATTCCACAACCAGGCAGTCCATCACCAGGCATTGCACAACCAGGCGTTCCACCACCACGTATTCCACCACCATGCGTTCCACCACAAGGCATTCTATCACCAGGCATTCCACCACCAGGCATTCCACCACCAGGCATTCCACAACCAACATTCCACTACCATGCATTCCACAACCAGGCATTCCACCACCAGTCATTCCACCACCAGGGATTCCACCACCAGGCATTCCACCACCAACATTCCACCCCCAGGCGTTCCACCACCTGGCATTCCACCACCAAGAGTTCCACCACCAGGCATTCCACCACCAGGCGTTCCACCACCAAGCATTCCACAACCAGGCATTCCATCACCAGGCATTGCACCACCAGGCGTTCCACCACCACGTATTCCACCACCATGCGTTCCACCACAAGGCATTCTATCACCAGGCATTCCACCACCAGGCATTCCACCACCAGGCATTCCACCACCAGGCGTTCCACCACCAAGCATTCCACAAACATGCATTCCATCACCAGGCATTGCACCACCAGGCGTTCCACCACCACGTATTCCACCACCATGTGTTCCACCACAAGGCATTCTATCACCAGGCATTCCACCACCAGGCATTCCACCACCAACATTCCACAACCAGGCATTCCACCACCAGGTGTTCAACCACCAACCATTCCACCACCAAGCCTTCCACCACCAGGCATTCCACCACCAGGCGTTCCACCACCAAGCATTCCACCACCAGGCATTCCACCACCAGGCATTCCAACACCAGGCATTCCACCACCGGGTGTTCAACCACCAAGCATTCCACCACCAAGCGTTCCACCACCAGGCGTTCCATCACCAGGTGTTCCACCACCAGTCATTCCATCACCAAGCTTTCCACAACCAGGCATTCCACCACCAGGCATTCCACCTCCAGGTTTTCCACCACCCGGCATTCCATCACCATGCATTCCACCTCCAGGTGTTCCACCACCAGGCATTCCATCACCAGGAGTTCCAACACTAGGCTTTGCACCACCAGGCATTAAAACAAGTGTTCCACCACCAGGCATTCCACCACCAGGCATTCCATCACCAAGCATTCCATCACCTACACTCCACCAACCGGCATTCCACCACCAGGCATTCCAACACCAACATTCCACCACCAGGCATTCCACCACCAACATTCCACCACCAGGCATTCCATCACTAGGCATTCCACCACCAGGCATTCCAACACCAGTCATTCCACCACCAGGCGTTCCACCACCTAGCATTTCAACACCAACATTCCACTACCAGGAATTCCACCACCAGGCATTCCACCACCACCATTTCATCACCAGGCATTCCATCACCAGGCATTCCATCACCAGGCATTCCATCACCAGGCATTCCATCCCCAATATTCCACCACCAGGCATTTCACCACCAGGCGTTCCATCACCAAGCATTCCATCACCAAGCATTCCACAACCAGGCATTCCATCACCAAGCATTCCACCACCAAGCATTCCAACACCAGGCATTCCACCACCAGGCGTTCCACCACCAGGCATTCCACCACCAACGTTCCACCACCAGGCTTTCCACCATTAGGCATTCCATCACCAAGCATTCCATCACCAACATTCCACCACCAGGCATTCCGCCACCAGGCATTCCACCAGCAGGCGTTCCACCACCAGTCATTCCACCACCAAGTGTTCCACCACCTAGCATTTCACCACCAACATTCCAATACCAGGAATACCACCACCAGGCAATCCACCACCGACATTCCCCCACCAGGCATTCCACCACCAGGCGTTCCACCACCAGGCGTTTCACCACCAAGCGTTCCACCACCAGTCCTTCCACCACCAGGCGTTCCAACACCAGGCATTCCACCACCAGGTGTTCCACCACCAGGCAATCCATCACCAGGCGTTCCACCACCAGGCATTCCACCACCAGGCGTTCCACCACCAGGCGTTACACCACCAAGCATTCCACAACCAGGCGTTCCACCTCCAGGCATTCAACCACCAGGTGTTCCACCACCATCCATTCCATCACCAGGCGTTGCACCACCAGGCATTCCACCACCAGGCATTCCACCACCAATATTCCACCACCAGGCATTCCACCACCAGGCATTCCACCACCAGTCCTTCCACCACCAGGCGTTCCAACACCAGGCATTCCACCACCAGGCATTCCACCACCAGGCATTCCACCACCAGGCGTTCCACCACCAGGCGTTCCACCACCAAGCATTCCACAACCAGGCATTCCATCACCAGGCATTCCATCACCAGGCATTCCATCCCCAATATTCCACCACCAGGCATTTCACCACCAGGCGTTCCATCACCAAGCATTCCATCACCAAGCATTCCACAACCAGGCATTCCATCACCAAGCATTCCACCACCAAGCATTCCAACACCAGGCATTCCACCACCAGGCGTTCCACCACCTGGCATTCCACCACCAAGAGTTCCACCACCAGGCATTCCACCACCAGGCGTTCCACCACCAAGCATTCCACAACCAGGCATTCCATCACCAGGCATTGCACCACCAGGCGTTCCACCACCACGTATTCCACCACCATGCGTTCCACCACAAGGCATTCTATCACCAGGCATTCCACCACCAGGCATTCCACCACCAGGCATTCCACCACCAGGCGTTCCACCACCAAGCATTCCACAAACATGCATTCCATCACCAGGCATTGCACCACCAGGCGTTCCACCACCACGTATTCCACCACCATGCGTTCCACCACAAGGCATTCTATCACCAGGCATTCCACCACCAGGCATTCCACCACCAACATTCCACAACCAGGCATTCCACCACCAGGTGTTCAACCACCAACCATTCCACCACCAAGCCTTCCACCACCAGGCATTCCACCACCAGGCGTTCCACCACCAAGCATTCCACCACCAGGCATTCCACCACCAGGCATTCCAACACCAGGCATTCCACCACCGGGTGTTCAACCACCAAGCATTCCACCACCAAGCGTTCCACCACCAGGCGTTCCACCACCAGGTGTTCCACCACCAGTCATTCCATCACCAAGCTTTCCACAACCAGGCATTCCACCACCAGGCATTCCACCTCCAGGTTTTCCACCACCCGGCATTCCATCACCATGCATTCCACCTCCAGGTGTTCCACCACCAGGCATTCCATCACCAGGAGTTCCAACACTAGGCTTTGCACCACCAGGCATTAAAACAAGTGTTCCACCACCAGGCATTCCACCACCAGGCATTCCATCACCAAGCATTCCATCACCTACACTCCACCAACCGGCATTCCACCACCAGGCATTCCATCACCAGGCATTCCACCACCAGGCATTCCAACACCAGTCATTCCACCACCAGGCGTTCCACCACCTAGCATTTCAACACCAACATTCCACTACCAGGAATTCCACCACCAGGCATTCCACCACCAGGCATTCCACCACCACCATTTCATCACCAGGCATTCCATCACCAGGCATTCCATCACCAGGCATTCCATCACCAGGCATTCCATCCCCAATATTCCACCACCAGGCATTTCACCACCAGGCGTTCCATCACCAAGCATTCCATCACCAAGCATTCCACAACCAGGCATTCCATCACCAAGCATTCCACCACCAAGCATTCCAACACCAGGCATTCCACCACCAGGCGTTCCACCACCAGGCATTCCACCACCAACGTTCCACCACCAGGCTTTCCACCACTAGGCATTCCATCACCAAGCATTCCATCACCCACATTCCACCACCAGGCATTCCACCACCAGGCATTCCACCAGCAGGCGTTCCACCACCAGCCATTCCACCACCAGGTGTTCCACCACCTAGCATTTCACCACCAACATTCCAATACCAGGAATTCCACCACCAGGCAATCCACCACCGACATTCCCCCACCAGGCATTCCACCACCAGGCGTTCCACCACCAGGCGTTTCACCACCTAGCGTTCCACCACCAGTCCTTCCACCACCAGGCGTTCCAACACCAGGCATTCCACCACCAGGCATTCCACCACCAGGTGTTCCACCACCAGGCAATCCATCACCAGGCGTTCCACCACCAGGCATTCCACCACCAGGCGTTCCACCACCAGGCGTTACACCACCAAGCATTCCACAACCAGGCGTTCCACCTCCAGGCATTCAACCACCAGGTGTTCCACCACCATCCATTCCATCACCAGGCGTTGCACCACCAGGCATTCCACCACCAGGCATTCCACCACCAATATTCCACCACCAGGCATTCCACCACCAGGCATTCCACCACCAGTCCTTCCACCACCAGGCGTTCCAACACCAGGCATTCCACCACCAGGCATTCCACCACCAGGCATTCCACCACCAGGCATTCCACCACCAGGCGTTCCACCACCAAGCATTCCACAACCAGGCATTCCGTCACCAGGCATTGCACCACCAGGCGTTCCACCACCATGTATTCCACCACCATGCGTTCCACCACAAGGCATTCTATCACCAGGCATTCCACCACCAAGCATTCCACAACCAGGCATTCCACCACCAGGTATTCCACCACCAACATTCCATCACCAGGCATTCCATCACCAGGCATTCCATCCCCAACATTCCACCACAGGGATTCCACCACCAGGCATTCCACCACAAGGCATTCCACCACCAACATTCCACCACCAGGCTTTCCACCACCAAGCGTTTCACCACCAGGCATTCCACCACCAGGCATTCCCCCACCAGGCTTTCCACCACCAAGCATTCCACCACTAAGCATTCCACCACCAGGCATTCCACGACCAGGGATTCCACCACCAGTCATTCCACCACCAGGCGTTCCACCACCTAGCATTTCACCACCAACCCTTCCACCACCAAGCGTTCCATCACCAAGCATTCCACAACCAGGCATTCCACCACCAGGCATTCCAACACCAGGCGTTCCACCACCTAGCATTTCACCACCAACATTCCACTACCAGGAATTCCACCACCAGGCATTCCACCACCGACATTCCCCCACCAGGCATTCCACCACCAGGCGTTCCACCACCAGGCATTTCACCACCAAGCATTCCACCACCAGGCATTCCACCACCAGGCGTTCCACCACCAGGTGTTCCACCACCAGGCATTCCATCACCAAGCTTTCCACAACCAGGCATTCCACCACCAGGCATTCCACCTCCAGGTGTTCCACCACCAGGCATTCCATCACCAGGTGTTCCACCACCAGGCATTCCACCACCAGGCATTCCACCACCAGGCGTTCCACCACCAGGTGTTCCATCACCAGTCATTCCATCACCAAGCTTTCCACAACCAGGCATTCCATCACCATGCAATCCACCTCCAGGTGTTCCACCACCAGGCATTCCATCACCAGGCGTTCCACCACTAGGCGTTCCACCACCAGGCATTAAACCAAGTGTTCCACCACCAGGCATTCCACCACCAGGCATTCCATCACCAAGCATTTCATCACCTACACTACACCAACCGGCATTCCACCACCAGGCATTCCAACACCAACATTCCACCACCAGGCATTCCACCACCAATATTCCAACAATAGGCATTGTACCACCAGGCGTTCCACCACCAGTCATTCCACCACCAGGCATTCCACCACCAAGAGTTACACCACCAGGAGTTCTACCACCAGGCGTTCCACCACCAGGCGTTCCACCACCAGGCGTTCCACCACCAAGCATTCCACAACCAGGCATTCCACCAACATGCATTCCACCACCAGGTGTTCCACCACCAGGCAATCCATCACCAGGCGTTCCACCACCAGGCATTCCACCACCAGGCGTTCCACCACCAGGCGTTCCACCACCAAGCATTCCACAACCAGGCGTTCCACCTCCAGGCATTCAACCACCAGGTGTTCCACCACCATCCATTCCATCACCAGGCGTTGCACCACCAGGCATTCCACCACCAGGCATTCCACCACCAATATTCCACCACCAGGCATTCCACCACCAGGCATTCCACCACCAGTCCTTCCACCACCAGGCGTTCCAACACCAGGCATTCCACCACCAGGCATTCCACCACCAGGCATTCCACCACCAGGCATTCCACCACCAGGCGTTCCACCACCAAGCATTCCACAACCAGGCATTCCATCACCAGGCATTGCACCACCAGGCGTTCCACCACCACGTATTCCACCACCATGCGTTCCACCACAAGGCATTCTATCACCAGGCATTCCACCACCAGGCATTCCACCACCAGGCATTCCACAACCAACATTCCACTACCATGCATTCCACAACCAGGCATTCCACCACCAGTCATTCCACCACCAGGGATTCCACCACCAGGCATTCCACCACCAACATTCCACCCCCAGGCGTTCCACCACCTGGCATTCCACCACCAAGAGTTCCACCACCAGGCATTCCACCACCAGGCGTTCCACCACCAAGCATTCCACAACCAGGCATTCCATCACCAGGCATTGCACCACCAGGTGTTCCACCACCACGTATTCCACCACCATGCGTTCCACCACAAGGCATTCTATCACCAGGCATTCCACCACCAGGCATTCCACCACCAGGCATTCCACCACCAGGCGTTCCAGCACCAAGCATTCCACAACCATGCATTCCATCACCAGGCATTGCACCACCAGGCGTTCCACCACCACGTATTCCACCACCATGCGTTCCACCACAAGGCATTCTATCACCAGGCATTCCACCACCAGGCATTCCACCACCAACATTCCACAACCAGGCATTCCACCACCAGGTGTTCAACCACCAACCATTCCACCACCAAGCCTTCCACCACCAGGCATTCCACCACCAGGCGTTCCACCACCAAGCATTCCACCACCAGGCATTCCACCACCAGGCATTCCAACACCAGGCATTCCACCACCGGGTGTTCAACCACCTAGCATTCCACCACCAAGCGTTCCACCACCAGGCGTTCCACCACCAGGTGTTCCACCACCAGTCATTCCATCACCAAGCTTTCCACAACCAGGCATTCCACCACCAGGCATTCCACCTCCAGGTTTTCCACCACCCGGCATTCCATCACCATGCATTCCACCTCCAGGTGTTCCACCACCAGGCATTCCATCACCAGGAGTTCCAACACTAGGCTTTGCACCACCAGGCATTAAAACAAGTGTTCCACCACCAGGCATTCCACCACCAGGCATTCCATCACCAAGCATTCCATCACCTACACTCCACCAACCGGCATTCCACCACCAGGCATTCCAACACCAACATTCCACCACCAGGCATTCCACCACCAACATTCCACCACCAGGCATTCCATCACCAGGCATTCCACCACCAGGCATTCCAACACCATTCATTCCACCACCAGGCGTTCCACCACCTAGCATTTCAACACCAACATTCCACTACCAGGAATTCCACCACCAGGCATTCCACCACCAGGCATTCCACCACCACCATTTCATCACCAGGCATTCCATCACCAGGCATTCCATCACCAGGCATTCCATCACCAGGCATTCCATCCCCAATATTCCACCACCAGGCATTTCACCACCAGGCGTTCCATCACCAAGCATCCCATCACCAAGCATTCCACAACCAGGCATTCCATCACCAAGCATTCCACCACCAAGCATTCCAACACCAGGCATTCCACCACCAGGCGTTCCACCACCAGGCATTCCACCACCAACGTTCCACCACCAGGCTTTCCACCACTAGGCATTCCATCACCAAGCATTCCATCACCAACATTCCACCACCAGGCATTCCACCACCAGGCATTCCACAAGCAGGCGTTCCACCACCAGTCATTCCACCACCAGGTGTTCCACCACCTAGCATTTCACCACCAACATTCCAATACCAGGAATTCCACCACCAGGCAATCCACCACCGACATTCCCCCACCAGGCATTCCACCACCAGGCGTTCCACCACCAGGCGTTTCAGAACCAAGCGTTCCACCACCAGGCATTCCACCACCAGGCGTTCCACCACCAGGTGTTCCACCACCAGGCATTCCATCACCAAGCTTTCCACAACCAGGCATTCCACTACCAGGCATTCCACCTCCAGGTGTCCCACCACCAGGCATTCCATCAGCAGGTGTTCCACCACCAGGCATTCCACCACCAGGCATTCCACCACCAGGCATTCCACCACCAGGCTTTCCACCACCAAGCATTCCACAACCAGGCATTCCAACACCAGGCATTCCACCAGCAGGTGTTCAACCACCTAGCATTCCACCACCAAGCTTTCCATCACCAGGCGTTCCACCACCAGGCGTTCCTCCACCAGGTGTTCCATCACCAGTCATTCCATCACCAAGCTTTCCACAACCAGGCATTCCATCACCATGCAATCCACCTCCAGGTGTTCCACCACCAGGCATTCCATCACCAGGCGTTCCACCACTAGGCGTTCCACCACCAGGCATTAAACCAAGTGTTCCACCACCAGGCATTCCACCACCAGGCATTCCATCACCAAGCATTCCATCACCTACACTACACCAACCGGCATTCCACCACAAGGCATTCCAACACCAACATTCCACCACCAGGCATTCCACCACCAACATTCCACCACCAGGCATTCCACCACCAGGCGTTCCACCACCAGTCATTCCACCACCAGGTGTTCCACCACCAAGCATTCCACCACCAAGCCTTCCACCACCAGGCATTCCAACACCAGGCATTCCAACACCAGGCGTTCCACCACCAGGCATTCCGTCACCAGTCATTCCATCACCAGGCATTCCACCACCAAGCCTTTCAGCAGCAGGCATTCCATCACCAGGCATTCCCCCACCAGGCTTTCCACCACCAAATATTCCATCACCAAGCGTTCCACCACCGACATTCCCCCACCAAGAATTCCACTACCAGGTGTTCCACCACCAGGCGTTCCACCACCAAGCGTTCCACCACCAGGCATTCCACCACCAGGCGTTCCACCACCAGGTGTTCCACCACCTGGCATTCCATCACCAAGCTTTCCACAACCAGGCATTCCACCACCATGCATTCCACCTCCAGGTGTTCCACCACCAGGCATTCCATCACCAGGTGTTCCACCACCAGGCATTCCACCACCAGGCATTCCACCACCAGGCATTTCACCACCAGGCATTCCACCACCAGGCTTTCCACCACCAAGCATTCCACAACCAGGCATTCCAACACCAGGCATTCCACCACCAGGTGTTCAACCACCAAGCATTCCACAACCAAGCTTTTCACCACCAGGCGTTCCACCACCAGGCGTTCCTCCACCAGGTGTTCCATCACCAGTCATTCCATCACCAAGCTTTCCACAACCAGGCAATCCACCTCCAGTTGTTCCACCACCAGGCATTCCATCACCAGGCGTTCCACCACTAGGCGTTCCACCATCAGGCATTCCACCACCAGGCATTCCATCACCAAGCATTCCATCACCTACACTACACCAACCGGCATTCCACCACCAGGCATTCCAACACCAACATTCCACCACCAGGCATTCCACCACCAACATTCCACCACCAGGCATTCCACCACCAAGCATTCCACCACCAGTCATTCCACCACCAGGTGTTCCACCACCAAGCATTCCACCACCAAGCCTTCCACCACCAGGCATTCCAACACCAGGCATTCCAACACCAGGCTTTCCACCACCAGTCATTCCGTCACCAGTCATTCCATCACCAGGCATTCCACCACCAAGCGTTTCACCACCAGGCATTCCATCACCAGGCATTCCCCCACCAGGCATTCCACCACCAGGCATTCCATCACCAAGCATTTAATCACCAACACTCCAGCACCAGGCATTCCACCACCAGGTATTACACCACCAACATTCCACCAACAGACATTCCACCACCAGGCTTTCCACCACCTAGCATTCCACCACCAACATTCCACTACCAGGCATTCCACCACCAGGCATTGCACCACTACGCTTTCCACCACCAACATTCCACCACCAGGCGTTCCACCACCAGGCGTTCCACCACCAAGCATTCCACAACAAGGCATTCCACCTCCAGTCATTCCACCACCAGGTGTTCCACCACCATGCATTCCATCACCAGTTGTTCCACCACCAGGCATTCCACCACCAGGCATTCCACCACCAATATTCCACCACCAGGCATTCCACCACCAGGCATTCCACCACCAGTCCTTCCACCACCAGGCGTTCCACCACCAGGCATTACACGACCAAGTGTTCCACCACCAGGCATTCCACCACCAGGCATTCCATCACCAAGTATTCCATCACCAACATTCCACCACCTGGCATTCCACCACCAGGCATTCCATCACCAGGCGTTCCACCACCAGTCATTCCACCACCAGGCGTTCCACCACCTAGCATTTCACCACCAACATTTCACTACCAGGAATTCCACCACCAGGCATTCCACCACCGACATTCCACCACCAGGGATTCCACCCCCAAGCGTTCCACCACCAGGCATTCCACCACCAGGCATTCCATCACCAAGTATTCCATCACCAACACTCCATAACCAGGCATTCCACCACCAGGCTTTCCACCACCAATATTCCACCACCAGGCATTCCACCACCAGGCATTCCACCACCAGTCCTTCCACCACCAGGCATTCCACCACCAGGCGTTCCACCACCAGGTGTTCCACCACCAGGCATTCCATCACCAAGCTTTCCACAACCAGGCATTCCACCACCAGGCATTCCACCTCCAGGTGTTCCACCACCAGGCATTCCATCACCAGGCGTTCCAACACCAGGCATTCCACCACCAGGCATTCCACAACCAGGCATTCCACCACCAGGCGTTCCACCACCAAGCGTTCCACAACCAGGCATTCCATCACCAGGCATTGCACCACCAGGCGTTCCACCACCACGTATTCCACCACCATGCGTTCCACCACAAGGCATTCTATCACCAGGCATTCCACCACCAGGCATTCCACCACCAACATTCCACCACCAGGCATTCCACCACCAGGTGTTCAACCACCAACCATTCCACCACCTAGCCTTCCACCACCAGGCATTCCACCAACAGGCGTTCCACCACCAAGCATTCCACCACCAGGCATTCCACCACCAGGCATTCCACCACCAGGCATTCCACCACCGGGTGTTCAACCACCAAGCGTTCCACCACCAAGCGTTCCACCACCAGGCTTTCCACCACCAGGTGTTCCACCACCAGTCATTCCATCACCAAGCTTTCCACAACCAGGCATTCCACCTCCAGGTTTTCCACCACCCGGCATTCCATCACCATGCATTCCACCTCCAGGTGTTCCACCACCAGGCATTCCATCACCAGGCGTTCCAACACTAGGCGTTCCACCACCAGGCATTAAACCAAGTGTTCCACCACCAGGCATTCCATCACCAAGAATTCCATCACCTACACTACACCAACCGGCATTCCACCACCAGGCATTCCACCACCAACATTCCACCACCAGGCATTCCACCACCAGGCATTCCACCACCAACATTTCATCACCAGGCATTCCATCACCAGGCATTCCATCACCAGGCATTCCATCACCAGGCATTCCATCCCCAACATTCCACCTCCAGGCATTTCACCACCAGGCGTTCCATCACCAAGCATTCCATCACCAAGCATTCCACCACCAGGCATTCCATCACCAAGCATTCCACCACCACGCATTCCAACACCAGGCATTCCACCACCAGGCGTTCCACCACCAGGCATTCCACCACCAACGTTCCACCACCAGACTTTCCACCACTAGGCATTGCATCACCAAGCATTCCATCACCAACATTCCACCACCAGGCATTCCACCACCAGTCATTCCACCACCAGGCGTTCCACCACCTAGCATTTCACCACCAACATTCCACTACCAGGAATTCCACCACCAGGCATTCCACCACCGACATTCCCCCACCAGGCATTCCACCACCAGGTGTTCCACCACCAGGCGTTTCACCACCAAGCGTTCCACTACCAGGAATTCCACCACCAGGCATTCCACCACCGACATTCCCCCACCAGGCATTCCACCACCAGGTGTTCCACCACCAGGCATTCCACCACCAGGCGTTCCACCACCAGGTGTTCCATCACCAGTCATTCCATCACCAAGCTTTCCACAACCAGGCATTCCATCACCATGTAATCCACCTCCAGGTGTTCCACCACCAGGCATTCCATCACCAGGCGTTCCACCACTAGGCGTTCCACCACCAGGCATTAAACTAAGTGTTCCACCACCAGGCATTCCACCACCAGGCATTCCATCACCAGGCATTCCATCACCTACACTACACCACCAGGCATTCCACCACCAGGCGTTCCACCACCAGTCATTCCACCACCAGGTGTTCCACCACCAAGCATTCCACCACCAAGCCTTCCACCACCAGGCATTCCATTACCAGGCATTCCAACACCAGGCGTTCCACCACCAGGCGTTCCACCACCAAGCATTCCATCACTAAGCGTTCCACCACCGACATTCCCCCACTAAGCATTCCACCACCAGGCATTCCACCACCAGGCGTTCCACCACCAAGCGTTCCACCACCAGGCATTCCACCACCAGGCGTTCCACCACCAGTTGTTCCACCACCAGGCATTCCATCACCAAGCTTTCCACAACCAGGCATTCCACCACCAGGCATTCCACCTCCAGGTGTTCCACCACCAGGCATTTCACCACCAGGCATTCCACCACCAGGCTTTCCACCACCAAGCATTCCACAACCAGGCATTCCAACATCAGGCATTCCACCACCAGGTGTTCAACCACCAAGCATTCCACCACCAAGCTTTCCACCACCAGGCGTTCCACCACCAGGCGTTCCTCCACCAGGTGTTCCATCACCAGTCATTCCATCACCAAGCTTTCCACAACCAGGCATTCTATCACCATGCAATCCACCTCCAGGTGTTCCACCACCAGGCATTCCATCACCAGGCGTTCCACTACTAGGCGTTCCACCACCAGGCATTAAAAAAGTGTTCCACCAACAGGCATTCCACCAACAGGCATTCCATCACCAAGCATTTCATCACCTACACTACACCAACCGGCATTCCACCACCAGGCATTCCAACACCAACATTCCACCACCAGGCATTCCACCACCAACATTCCACCACCAGGCATTCCATCACCAAGCATTCCATCACCTACACTACACCACCAGTCATTCCACCACCAGGTGTTCCACCACCAAGCATTCCACCACCAAGCCTTCCACCACCAGGCATTCCAATACCAGGCATTCCAACACCAGGCGTTCCACCACCAGGCATTCCGTCACCAGTCATTCCATCACCAGGCATTCCACCACCAAGCGTTTTACCACCAGGCATTCCACCACCAGGCATTCCACCACCAGGCATTCCACCACCAGGCATTCCACCACCAGTCATTCCACCACCAGGCGTTCCACCATGTAGCATTTCACCACCAACATTCCACTACCAGGAATTCCACCACCAGGCATTCCACCACCAGGCATTCCACCACCAACATTTCATCACCAGGCATTCCATCACCAGGCATTCCATCACCAGGCATTCCATCACCAGGCATTCCATCCCCAACATTCCACCACCAGGCATTTCACCACCAGGCGTTCCATCACCAAGCATTCCACCACCAAGCATTCCACCACCAGGCATTCCATCCCCAACATTCCATCACCAAGCATTCACCACCAGGCATTCCATCACCAAGCATTCCACCACCAGGCGTTCCACCACCAGGCATTCCACCACCAACGTTCCACCACCAGGCTTTCCACCACCAGGCATTCCACCACCAAGCATTCCATCACCAACATTCCACCACCAGGCATTCCACCTCCAGGCATTCCACCACCAAGCGCTCCACCACCAGGCATTGCAGCACCAGGCATTCCACCACCAAGCATTCCACCACCAAGCGTTCCACCTCCAGGCATTCCATCACCAGGCGTTCCACCACCAAGAGTTCCACCACCAGGCCTTCTACCACCAGGTGTTCCACTACCAGGCGTTCTAACACCAACATTCCATCAACAACATTCCATCACCAGGCACCGAAGTGCTCAGTTAAAGTTGGGAGCCTCCGGCGCCCTTTTGGGTGATGCACTGAGGCAACTGGGTCTCCATAAAGCTGTGTGTGAGGGTCACCGAGAGATCTTGTTTTAAATCAACAAAGGGGTTTTAGTGCACACCCTCCTACTCTGGATTGGCAGAGTGGGCCTGTGTGAGATCGTTAGCTGAGGGCATGCTGAGACCTGCTACCAGCGCTGCTCGGAGTCCATCTGCAAACTGTGTTTCCTGTTGTTTGTTTTCACAGTAAAATAGAAGCAGAGGTCATGACTGCTTACAACTCTTTATAGCAAGCCCACCGAGTAATTTATGTCTCCTGAGTCTAATAATCATAAATACATCAAAGATTAAAAAGTACTGAATTTCACATATTGATCATCACAGTAAAGGCAAATGGCCTAATCATTCTAATTAAAACTCAGAGATTGCTAAATTGGACAAAATGTGAGACTTAATTACATGCTCCTTCCAAGAAAACCACTGTAAATATAAAGACACAAACCAGTTAAAATTAAAACCGGCAAAAATACACCCCATGCCAACAGTAATCAAAAAGGAGGAAGAAAGCCCTGGCAGAGTGGCGTGGGGCGTTTGGGGCATTCAGGAGGCAACCCATGATGTTCTCTCTCTCTTTTCTCCTCTCTCTCTCAAATCAATAAACGTGTCCTTAGGTGAGGATTTTAAAGAAATATTGACAAAGACAAAGTCCGTGGGCTGAGGTGGGGGCGCACCTTAGCTTGCTGAGTGCCCAGCCGCAATTGTAAGCCACTTCACGCCTCTGAATGCTGTTCTCTTCCATTCGTTTAAAATGAGGCTCTGCGACTCAGAGGCTTGTGGTGACATTTAAATGAGTCGCTGTGAAGCACCTGGCACAGTCCCCAGCCTGCACTGAATGCCTCCTTGGTGTCAGCAGCTGCCAGCCTGCTGGTGCTGGCTCCGGGCGGTGTGGAGGCCGAGGTGGGACCCTCAGAGGCAGGTGCCTGGCTCCCGGGGGCTCCAAGGACTCCGCCTCCTCTGGCCGCGGCCTGCTGTGGCACGGCAGGTGTGCAGGTGTCTCTGGCGGCTGAGAAGCGGCACCCCGGCTGAGGTTCAGGCTGCCAGGCTGCCCGAGTCCTGTCGCAGACACCCACCGGCCTTGTCTCCGGGTGGGGCCGGTGCCTCTCTGAGAGAGGATCTGCTCACGCGGCCAGAGGGAGAGGCGCTGGAGGGGGTGAGGAGGCAGGCAGGACACCTGGGAGCCGCATCGCCCGCGTCCCGGGAACCCAGGGGGCATCCTGCAAGGTTCTCCCGCCTGGCGCTGCCATTACGCAAAGATAACGGGCACAGCTGCTCAGGATAAATAATTCAGGGACAGAGAGACATACAGCCCGGGCCGTGAACGGCAGCCAAGGTATCTCAGAAGCAGCTCCTGTGCCCCGGCTCAGTCTGCGCGAACTTTCTATCCAGATGTGAAGCTCGGGTGGAAGAGGACCACCCCAGCTCCGCGGGCCTGCTGCCTCCCACGGCCTTTCCTTTCTCTTTGCTGCAAACTGCCATCCCCCCTGCATCCGCTCCACAGCCTGCACCCAACCCGTCCTGGTCACAGGGCCTCGCTGCTCCTTAGGCAGCTGGCCGCCGACGCCTTCTCTCAGCCAAGAGGCAAACTCCACGGCCAGCGTGTGTGTGGAGCGCTGGAGACCGCTGCACGGAGTCCACGGCCTGTTCCCCCCGCACCATCCGAGGGAGGAGAGCCTGTGCTCTGTCCAGTGTGGAGGGGGAGGAGGCAGCTATGAGAGGCTGCGTGCCTGGCCCAGGCCACTGGAGAGGAAGAATGCAACAGGGCGGCCTGACGGGGAGCTGGTCTCTGCCGCAGAGCCCGCTTCCCGGGGAGCTGTGCAGCCGAGAGGGATCGTGTCCGTGCAGGAGGCTCAGGGGAGACACCTCGCAGCGCAGAGGCTGAGCCAGGAGCTCAGCACCAGGGCATCCGCTTCCTGTCCCACTTCCTCCAGGTCCCACTGGGTTTCCCTGGGCAAGTTTCTCAACTTCTCTGAGCCTCATTGCCATCAGAATAACAGGGTCACAAAGTGCCCATCTCAGCAGGTCCTGTTGGCATTGAATAGGATAATCCACGTGAAGGACACACACCGGTGCCTGGAACAGACGAGGTGCTGCCCACATAGTGTACGGATCATGGAGAGCAGCTGCTGTGGTTGAGGCGCAGGAGATGGTCTCCCCAGCGGAGCAGCAGCAGGAACTCACGTGCCAGCAGGGGAGGGCAGTTAGGGGGGACCAGACCTGCAGGGGAGGGCAGTTAGGGGGGACCAGACCTGCAGGGGAGGGCAGTTAGGGAGGACCAGACCTGCAGGGGAGGGCAGTTAGGGGGGACCAGACCTGCACAGGAGGGCAGTTAGGGGGGACCAGACCTGCAGGGGAGGGCAGTTGGGAACCAGCAGTCCTGGATTGTGAGAGGAATGTCTGACCACCCATTTAGGTCCAATGCCAGTTGGATCGGGCCTAAATGGGTAATTGGTCATCACCCAAGGGGTCCTAGGTTGGAGAGGGTGCAGGCTGGGCTGAGGAACCGGTGCACGAATTTCATGCACTGGGCCTCTAGTTAAATTATAAAGTGGATATGAAGGGCATAAAATCAATGAACTTCATAACAAAGACTACTGGGTGAGGAGGAAGTAATACCATCTTAATATTTTCACACAATCATGAACATCTCTGTTGCTTATGGAGATCAACACATATGTCAGTAACACATATGTTTTTTAAAATATATTTTATTGATTTTTTACAGAGAGGAAGAGAGAGGGATAGAGAGTTAGAAACATCGATTAGAGAGAATCATTCACCAGCTGCCTCCTGCACACTCCCCACCAGGGATGCGCCCACAACCAAGGTACATGCCCCTGACTGGAATCGAACCCAGGACCATTCAGTCCACAGGCTGACGCTCTATCCACTGAGCCAAACCGGTTTCGGCCATACGGTTTTTAAAAATGTTTTTATTAATATTTTGAGATAGAGGAAGGAAGAGGGATAGAGAGATAGAAACATCGATGAGAGAGAAACATCAATTAGCTGCCTCTTGTACGCCCTCTACTGGGGGTTGGGTCTGCAACCAGGGCACGTGCCCTGACTGGGAATTGAATCCGCAGCCTCTTGGTTTCAGCGATGCTCAACCTGCTGAGCCACGTCAGCTGGGTAGAAGCACTTGTTTTTATTAATAGTTGATAATACCACAAACAGTCCAGTGTACTTGACGAAAGCCCCCGATTTATGGGTTTTAAAAGTGATGACACACAATGTGATTTATAACAAGTTTTAATCATTCATCTTCTATCTCTTTATGACACAACACACCCTCAGGAGAGGGCCTTTCCTTACAGATCAGAGGACTGTCTTCCAAGCCAGTCTGTGTAGGAGAGGTCCTTCAGGAGCTCCATGATGGACCCCTTTTGCACAAAGTCCCATTTGGGACTGGATTATACCCTCCTGATGCCAGGAAAGCCAGTGAGGTGTGCTGCGTACGTAGCCCATTTGCAACCACCTGCCGTCTCCCCTCTGATTCAGTACATGCCTTTTCTGGTGTCTAGTACTTGCCATCCTCCCTCTAATTTCCTATCTGGTTGTTTATTTATTTAGCCACTTCATCATTCTGTGGGTGTTTATCTTATGCGCGCGCACACACACACACACACACACACACACACACACACACACAATGTCGCCATAGGCGGTGAGAGCTTTACTACTCGCTCTTGCGTCTGGGTGACAGGCCCAGCCTGGTGGGATCTCCATACGAAGTGCTTACTGAACAAGCGCCCTCACCGCCGGCATATGTTTAACCACACTTTCAGGAGTACCAGCAGGAAAAATTAAAAGCACTCGTTTTCAATGTCCTTATTTTATGAAAAGTTGTATGAATACTTATCTACTTAAATAGCCAAGCCATTACCAAGTATATCAATGCTCTAAGAATGTGGAGAACAGGTCACACTCAGCACGCAGCTGGGCACTGCGGTAAGTATCTGAGTTCTTTTGTGTAACTTTGTCCCTAAAACAACGCTGGGAGGTAAGTAATAGAACCATGGCTACTTTACGGGAGGGGAAGCGGGTCCTAGGGGATCAGTGGCCCCCAAGCTCCCCGCCTGCTGCATGGGAGCCACTGCCACCCATCCACCTCTCCGCAGGGTCCCTTGTTGCTCACGGGCTAACCTGCCTGTTGCTCTGGTCACCAGCTCCCTCTCCAGGACGGGCCGAGAGGTGAGCCCGCCCGCCCGCCTCCCTGTCAGTGGTGCGGCGGGACAGGACCCACCCATGTCCTCCGCTCTCACTCCCCCAGTGTTTCTTCCTGGGCAGTGAACGGTGTGTGTTTCTCTCCCCAGAGTTCACAAATCTTGCAATGGCAAGAGCTTCAAATACCATCTCCTTTTTTATTTTATTTTATTTTTTTAATTTACAAGAAAAGCAGTCACAGGGCCCAAGGCGGGCTCCGCCTGGATCAGCCGTGGGAGAAAGCAGCACCTCCTGGCCAGGCGCTGGGAATCCCAGCAGGGGGGCTGATGGAGCACCGGGTGCCAGTGCTCCCTAAGCCCCGGTCCTCAGGTGCCTGAGACCATGTGGCAGAGCCCAGCCTGCGCTTTGTCCTTCCTTCCTTCCTTCCTTCCTTCCTTCCTTCCTTCCTTCCTTCTACCCTTCCTTCCTTCCCTCCTTTTTTCTTACCTTCCTTCCTTCCCTCGCTACCCTCCTTTCTACCTTCCCTACTTCCCTCCCTACCTCCCTCCCTCCCTCCTTCCCTCCTTTCCTCATCCCCTTCTTCCCTCCTTCCTTCCTAGTGCCATCATTAAGTGCCTGGTTATGAAAACAATATAAGCTCTCCACTCTGAAAAATAAGAGCAGTAAAACATATTTGCAAGGAACACAGAGCGGTGGCTCTCTCCTAGGAGGGCTTCCTCAGTTCCCGTTCTGGGGGAAGCTGTGTGTTTCCGTTCAGGTCTGACAAAAGAGGACGTGATGGTTTTCCGTGACCTTTCTATCCAGGGCACCACTTTCCACTAGAAAACTGAGGAAACAGTGTCTTGAAAGCCTGGGAAATAATTGCCCTTGTTTGTCCTCATTGTAGTGGACAATCTGAAGAAAAACTAAGAATTATGTTTTTGACCTTTTTTTCTGGCTAATAGGGATTTTTTTTTCCCCCGAAGTCATGTTGGCAAAGAACTCTACCCTTTGCTTGCATAGCTCACAGGCGTCAGAGGGTGACACGGACATGGCAGTTAGCGTGTCACACCGCTATTGATGGAGGAAGGAGTTAGAGAGATGTCCTGAGAGCAAAGCCCGCTTCTGTTCTCCTTCAGATGCTCATCCTTCCTGCTCTGCCTCGGAGGGGCCTCTGCCAGCAGGTGCAGGCAGACAGCCTGGCACCGGCCGTGGCTCTGAGGGCGCAAATAGCGTTTTCCACAGAAGGCTCATCCTTACAGCTAATATTTTGGATCATTTCAAAAAAATTGTAATCTTGAACTCTTTCCACCTTTTTCCCTGTGAGTTGCCATAACAACTAGAATCAGATTATGTTCCTAAGTTACTCGGCAGAATCACATGAATTGCCCTACCAGGGAGTAAGTCGCTTATAACCACGTCCTGCCAGTAAGGAATATTCTAGCTACTGACTTCTTTCCTGAGCCACTCCATCCTTAGCTGAATGTAAGAGTTTCGTTTGGGTTACTTTTGGTGACCGTATTTGACTTGATAGCCAGACGCATAACTAGTCAGTCGCCTCACGGAAAGCCTTGGGGGATGTTGAGGGGGGGGAAGGGGGGTCAGGGAGGCGGTGACTGTGGAAAGTCACCAAGTGGATGGAGCTCAAATCTGCGCCTCTGCCATTGTTAGCAGCCTGGCCACGTTAGCCAAGCCCCCTCTCTCTGTCCGGGTGCATAGATGTGCCTTTTCAGACATGTGGCTCCTGGCGTCTGCACTGAAGCACATGCAGCAGGGAGGCCTGCGGGGCAGTGAAAAGCCCCACTGTCTCCCTGAGAAGCTGCTTCCGTTCACCTGAAGGAACCCGTGCCCAGCGTGTTAATAAGATGGAAGTATCAGTGACCAGGTGGATGTCCATATCGACTTACAAAACGAAACTTATTCTGAGAGTGGTGTGGCTGTCTCAGGAACCTGGCCCATTTTGCCTCTACCCTGCTGTCAGTCTCCCCCCTCCTCCCCCCGAATGCCCCCCACCCCCTGCTTGCTATACAAAGAAAGAGAAATGCATCACCATTTAAATGCTTCAGGGAGTGCCATATCTTGATGATTTGAGCTCTTCTTATGAAAAAGTCTTTGTTAGAAAGCTCCTAAGTAAAACCATGGTCTGCAAACTGTGGCTCTTTGGCCCCTCGAGTGTGACTCTTCCACAAAATACCACAGCCTGGGCGAGTCTATTTTGAAGAAGTGGCATTAGAAGAAGTTTAAGTCTAAAAAAATTTGCTCTCAAAAGAAATTTCAATCGTGGTACTGTTGATATTTGGCTCTGTTGACTGATGAGTTTGCCGACCAGTCCTAGAAGACTCGACTTTCCCCCTCCCTTTTCTCTGTTCCTGCCAGCCCTCAGGTCCATGCAGCCCTTCCAACTTTCACAAGGCAGTGGGCAAGTTATTTTAACAGCAAGAATAGCAACCACGCCACAGCACAGATTTTTTTTTTCTTTTCTTTTGGAGGACTGGCTGTAGCTGATCAGGGAGGAATAAGACATTTTACTTCTCCTTATGAGACACAGGCAGTCTTGCTGAATTTTCAGAAGAATGATGTTATCCTCTCCATCTCTGTCTCTGTCTCTGTCTCTGTCTCTCTCTCTTACACACACACACACACACACACACACACACACATACACACACACACACACACACACACACACGAGACTCAACACAAACCGACACACGCAGACATGAAGGAAATCACTTCTGTGATTCAGAGCCGTGGACCCATAGGCTGGATCACTTCCAACTCAGAGATGGATCCCGGCACCAGCAAAGGAAGGAGGAGGGGGCTGTGCGTCCTGACCCGCCAGCAGGCCCTGCGTTGGAGAAGAGCTGCAGACATCTCCATGCCCAGAGGTCGCGGTCTCTCACTCTGAGTCATCATGAAGGCCAGACGAGGAGCACTGAGGTGACCACCATGCTGGACCGAGGCCAGAGGTCTTTCTCCAAGTTTCCTGGATGGCATTAGCCTCCGGAGATAGGGGAAGGAACAGGGACACCCAAGTAATGATTAGCGTTCAAAATCAGACTTAACTAATTAATTAAAATGTCTTTATAACATGTAAATTTATACCGATTACAAAAGTAATTGATAGCAAAGTGTAGGCGTGCCTTCGCTCGTGTGTTAGCATTTGTCTTGGGGATCTCTAGAAGCAAATTGTGAGAAAAGGATTCAAGGGCCGGTGGCTTGGGGAAGTGAACTTAGAAAACCCCAGTAGAAGAGGGAGGAGTGACACAGGAAGGGAGGGACACAATAAAATGTGTGTTGTGCCTCTGAGCGATGGGAACTCAATCCTGAGGAACCCGCGGGGTCTCCAGCCACAGACTTTTCCTGCCTGGAGAGACGGGAGCTTGGGCATTTTTATATCAACCAACAGCAGTCCTGGCTGATGACCGCTCTCAAAGACCACGAAGTCTCTGGCTTTCTATCCTATCCAGGGGGCAGGGGAGATTCTTGCTACCAGAGAAAGCCCTCAGCCACTGAGTCGCAGAGTGTGCTGTAGTGGTAATGGCCAAAGAGGAATGGTGAGTGCTCAGCAAGGCCTGCTACAGGTCCCGGTGCGTTAGTGACAGGAAGCAGTAGCTCTCCGTTTATAATCATGCTAGTAGCCTGAGTTTTTCAGGGTTGGAGTCTCTTCAAAGGGCAGTGGAGTTCTCATATGCACTCCAGAAACACATGGTCTCAGAGTGGACGGGGGCAGTGACTCTAGGCTATGCCATGGTTCTGCCAGTGACGTAACTGAGGCCTAGCGAAGAGGAGTGATGTGCTCCATTTCCCCTTGTCTGAGCAGCCAGGGCATCTAATATGCAGTCCGACATCGTTGTGACCAAATTAGACGATCCTTTATTGCCTCTTGTCTGTGGCTATTGATCAAGAGTGGAATGCAAGCAAAATATACAATATAGCATCTAAATGGGTGTGCCGGTAAGACTGGTATCACCACTAGGTTGTTGGAAGGGAACCTCATCCCCCACGTTCCTTATAGAGTTACGATGTGGATTGTTATCAACCCCCGGCACCAAGCCTTGTATTTCCCGGATCCCGTGGCTTTGCTGTCTCCTCTGGCAGTGTCTCCTCTGCTTGGAAAGGAGTTCCACATTAGACCCTCACCAGAGCTCACAGTCACCCTTTCAAGTCTGACAATGCCATTTTCTTGGGAAACTCTCTGCCATGTCACAGCATAGTTTTGGATTCTGTTCCATAATATGTTGCTCTTCTGTCCCTTATACCATTTACACTACAGTTTGGGTGATTGTTCACCTGCTTGCTTACCTCCCCCCCTCACCCCTGGTTTGTCTGAGTTGCTTTAAGAGCAATAGCCTGGCATCACCCAGGACAGGCCATGTTTGTGCTGAAGGAATAAATCACCCTAAACGCAAAGTTTTTAAAAGTAGATTTCTTGTGCACATTTTATGTATAGCAAGGGGGCACCTAGAGTACCTCCTCCACATGGACTCCATGCCCACCAGGGACCAGGCTGGCAGAGCAGGTGCTGCCTGAAGCGTGTGCACTGTTCTGGGAAGAGAAAACGGCATTGCAAAGCACAAACCAGCTTTCCTACCTCTGACCTGGCAATGACGCATGCCGGTGCTCTCATTCCACTGACTAAAGCAGTTTTACCACGTGCTGCAAGATATGTGAGCTGTCTTAATGACTGTTTTTGTATTTACAGTGCCTGGTACACAGTAGATGCTTAATAAATGCTTGATGAATAAGTGAGTGAGTAAATAAACCCGTGAATGGTTCTGTATATTTTCTGTATATAAATTGGTTTGCAATGTATACACTCTTTTGAGTAATGTAAGTTGACATGCCCTGAAGTAGTGCTTCTCTCTTTTACATCACGAGGCAGAATTGTCACCAGGATCATGTGATCATCATCCTCTTTGAGCACATGCCAGGCTTCAGCCGAGACTTTGCAGGCTCCTTCAGTCACCATGGCAATTCTGTAAGGTTTATTATTATTATTATTATTATTATTATTATTATTCTATTTCATAGTTGAGAAAACTGAGGTGCAGAGAGGTTATCACTTTCCCAAAGTCACATAGGTCAGTTATGAAATCGAGTTTAAATCCAGGTCTATCTGACTTCAAATCCTATTTAATCATTTTTGTTACACTCCTCCCAGAACTCCCCCTGCAGATCCTTTATTAGCCTGGGCAAGTCTAGTTCCAAAACAACGCCCTAGAAATGCTGTTTCTGCTGTCAGCCAGGAGGGAAATGTGAAATGGACATTAGCACAGAGGCTAGAAAGGGCAGTTTCAAGATGGCATCCTACAAAAACTATCTTCCAAAATTTGGCATTTCCTACTTTATCTCTTTGGCACTTTGACTACCAAGTGCAAAATCTGTGGTGTCCACTGAACAAATCCTTGAAGAGATCCAAAGTTATTATCTGGGGCAAATAAGGGCTCTGGCCCCTGGCCATTCACTCCTTAACTGTGGACATTGAGCTGGTTATCTTGCCTGTTGGAGAATCAAGTTCGCAGTGTATGACCACCCTGCCCCCTAGTGGAAGGCACGCGCGCCTCTGTCCTTGGTACTGAAATAGCACTCAGTCAAAGCAGTTTCTTGTTATCTTGGGGCCTAAGGAGCTTTCCTAGTCTGGGCTATACAGTGCCAAGAGTTGTTCCTTATTTCTCTTTCCTATTTTGATAAGCAATAGAATTGATTTAATGTAATTTTTATGGTTCTGTCACTTTTCTTACACTGGTTATTTTTACTGAAGAAGTTGGAAACACATACACTTTTTTCGTCATGAATTCTGATCCTAATGTTTAAGTAGGCTGTTGCAATACCACAGATTATTCCAAAATATAGAACAATTATACTAAAAGTAGCAGAGAACCACAGAACAGTAATTACAAAAACAAGCTTTGGCCCTATCTGGTTTGGCTCAATTGATAGAGCATCAGTCTGCGGATCGATGGGTCCTGGGTTCTATTCTAGTCAAGGGCACATACCACGATCCTGTTGCATGCAATAGATAAGCAATCAATTTGTCTCTCTCACATTGATGTTTCTCTCTGTCTTTCCTTCTCTATTTCACTCTTTCTAAAAATCGATGAAAACAATATCCTTGGGTGAGGATTTAAAAATGAGAGAGAGAGAGAGAAGAGAGAGAGAGAGAGAGAGAGAGAGAGAGAGAGAGAGAGAGAGAGAAACAGCTTTGGAATCAGTCTGACTATGTTTGAATCTGAGCTCTACAGGCTGGGAGCCTGGAAGCTTTTGGGGACTCATTTAATTTCTCTGACCCCCAGTTTCAGTTTTCTCATCCTTAAAATGGAACGATAGCAGTACTTAACTCAGAGAGTCATGGAAAACTTTAAATGAAACATGCTTGTGAAATGTTCAGCACAGATCGTGGCTTCCAGCAAGCAGGCAGTAGCTATTAGCTGCTACTCTCATTTTGAGGCAGCTGCTATTATTTTTGTTAGTCATATTATTATAATTTTTCCAGTCATGAAACTGATTTTTTTGATATAGCACCTGCCAAAATGTTGCTTACTATAATTAATATTTTGAGGAAGAGTCCATTGGAATGTCAACTATTCATTTTCTCATTCTTCACCCATTATTAAATAAGATATGCAGAACACAGAATACCTGAATCATATTATCCCAGCAATTTCTCCTCAGAAATACCAACATTATTTATAGAAGATTGGTAAAGATGATGCTTGCCAGAGTCGGTGCCTTCTACAGAGTGAACGATATTCTTCACTGTTATCCATGAATTTTTAAAAGGATTTGGTTGCAAGAAAAGTTTCCTAAGGAAACTTTTTGCTTTACTTGTTCAAAAAATATATGTTATGTAACCTAGTGTGGTTTTCTTTCCTAGCTGCCAGGAAATGTATAGCCAAACCCAGTTTCTAATAGTAGCAATGAGTTCATCTCAAATGCCGGATACTCCCAGCACCCTCTGCCTCTGCTATGATCTGTATTCTATTTTTATCAATAACTGACTTCTTTGTCTTTCTGTGCACTGGAAAATAAAATTTTATTTATTTATAATTTACAATACTTACAGATTTTCTATTTTGTACCACAGATTGCCAGTTGCTATAACTATTATAATGTAGAGGGGCTTCATATTGTAGGCATATAATTAAAACATGTTTTCTATTAACTTAATCTATCCATGTAATAATTATACTTGAGGAGTTATTACTGGAAAATAAGCAGTTACTTGGATGAAACAAACCAGGAATATAAAATTAGGTTAGCATGTTTCATGTAGTGTTGTCTCCTGGGTAGGCATTTATAGCATATAGCAGGGATACCCAAAGAGAAATATTTGGGGGGGGGGGTAGAACTTGGGCTAAGACTCAGAATGTTTGCATCTTTTTCTTATTAGCTTGTGATTCAGACAAATTGGATGATTTTTCTGGTCTTTTTTTTATTTGTGAGAAAGGGTGATAGAATGATTAAATGAGATACAAATTAAAGTGGCTTTGTATATAGTAAGCACTCAAAAATGTTAACTGCATCATGCTTATTATGACACAGTAATTTCTACTGTAACTATTTCTTTATTGCTAGTATCTCTCCTGAACCGCCCTGCTTAACATCGCAAGACAAGCACATAGAACACAACAGCACTCCTTATCTCCCTTCCCACTTGTATTTTTCTTCTTTGAACTCACCACAATCATTAGTACTATATCTTTGCCCATTCATGTCACATTTCCCCTACCAGAATGTAGACAGCGATTTTCATTTTTTTAAAATTTTGTGTTGTTTTGTTTTTCTCCATTGTCTCAGTATCTAGTATATGTGCCTGGTATATAGTAGAATTTTAATATACATTGAATGAATAAATGAATAAGCAGCTCATCATGGGTAACTTCGCAATAGTCTTTAATGGGAGGTAAGATTGTCTAACCCAGAATCTAAAATTCCTAACAAAAAGATTAGATGGCACCTGTCCAAACTCGACGATGGAATGAGAATGTAGAAAATTCATTATAGAGCTGATCTGAGTGTAATTATTTGTCACAACTTCAAATAGCACATCGTGAGTTTTTAAGATCAATTTCAGGATTCTCCTTTATGAAAAGTTGGTGAAAACTGTAGCCAGGGTTACTAAGAGTTCTCACACAAACTTTGCTTTCTGTGGTTGGAGACGGAGACGTCTCCGTGCTTCAGTTGTCTGCGTGGGATGTCTGGGCTGGTGCGAAACCCAGGGATGGCAATGTTCACCCTAGCAAACCTGTCTTATCATTTAATTCCTGCTCATCTTCTCTGGCACGTTTCTTACTGTTCTGCCTAGAAATGGCCACTCGCCATATCAGAGTTGTCACCATTCTCTTAACCTGTAACTTCAAAAAGCTCAGACCATACGAATGTGGAACATGTATCATCACCTTGTTCAGGTGGACACCTACATTTGATGCCGGCTTCACTATCTACTGTCTGGGTGCCCTTTTTCAAGTCACTTCTGTTTATTTATCTGTAAAATGGGACTGATAAGCAACCTTTACTCATGGACTGCTGTGAAAATGCTCAGCAAATATTGGCTATTATTAGATATTCCTAATTGGGCACAGCACCGTTTTTGGAGGTCCTAACTATCAGCAAAATTGTGACAAAATCGTGTCTTTGGAGCCTCTCTCGCCAGTGTTCCTGTTCCTTTGACTGAGTTTATTTCCCTCCTCCCACCTCCCCTCAACAGGTAAATAGTGGGGAAACATGCCTCAGGCGTATTTGCATTTTAATTTGTAAATCGGGGCTGGCTTGTTTATAAAACAAAACCTAGGAATATGAGACGGTGTTTTCAATTTTTTTCTCAGCCTTTTGTCCAAAAGTTAATGTTATGTAACTCCGTGTGGCTTTCACTTTATCATTTCTGGGTCCAAACTCTGGGGAAAGCTCTCCATCCAGCAAAGATGAACTCATTCCAACGTGCCCTTCGGGCGCCACCTGCCATACTGAGAGCTACTTGGAAGAGGAAGAGCCTCCAGAGCGAGAGTGAAGGTACAGACACATCTGCATCCCGTGGACCTGCACCTGCTACATGTGCTTTATTGAGTTGCTCTGGGCACTTAAGACAGCCCTGGGAGCACTGCTTCTACAGGAAGCCAAGCGTGGCACTTAAGCCCTAAACTTGATTTTGGTTTCATAGGAAATGTATCTGAAGATTGTGGGTACAAAGGAAGAGAAGGAAGTGGTAGTTTGTTGATTTGGAAATCACAGGCTCACAGGTAATTTAATTTTTTGAAAAAAATAAATTGTAAATGAATGACCAACTTGGAGACCCAGCGCTTGTGTTTGCTGCAGCCCACCCTGCCCCGCCGTAAGCCCCCAAGTTCACGGCCCAGAAGCATACTCCCCCTATCTCAACCAGATAAATACAGCCGGAGACTGTACCTAGAAATAAACAAACTTAACCTGGAAGGAAATTGTTTCTCAGGCATTCACAAATGACTTGAAACAAAGCAAAGTCATTCAAGAATTTTATACTGGATGGCAATACCAACCGGCAAATCTAGTCTGATAGAAAAGGCACATTAATGAAGTCAGCTCTGCTAGTGGTCAAAGGTCAGGGTCGGAACTAGAGAAAGCACTTTGGGGATTTCTTTGCGTTTTGGTTTGGTTTGGGGGGTGGTGTTTCAGTTTGTTTCTCGGCTATGAAGTCATCTAGACAAGAGCAAGGTTGAACTCTAGTGGTGAAGCGCTCACACTGCAAGCTGTTTAAACCTTCTCAGGAAAGAATAGCCCCGGAATGCTGGCCCCAGTGAAGCAGTTCAGAGGCTGCCCAGCCCGGCGACAGCGGCCACTTGCTCCTAAAAGAAGAGCCTGTGTGGAAGTGGCCGGCTCCCTCCCATTCGGCGGGACTGCCACGGCTACATCAAGGCAGGGCACTGTTCCAGGGCAAACGCCCGGGGACGGTATTTTTAGATGTCTCAAAAGCAACCACTGAATATATATGAAATGACAAGGATAGCATTCATGAAGTAATGTGCTGAAAATAAATGTTATTAAGAATTCCTTAAGTCAACCTTGAGAATCACCATGTTAGCAAGGAACAGGACCAGCCTGCGTTTCATTCAATCCACAAACCTGAATTCAGCCCTTTCTCAGGGAGAGCCACTGCCGGGGGGCATACAGACGTGGTGGGTAAGGGTCTGGCCTTTCTGGGTGGAAGCTGTCAGCAGTTTAGCACTCCCCCGGCCAGGGGTGCTTGCTAAGAAGACCCCTCAGACGGCTCTGAACAGCACCCACCGGCCCTGGGACTGCCCGGCGAGCTCAGGGCGTGCTTTCCCTGGACTTGGCGCAGTATCACACTGTGCATACCCTACTCTGCCGTGAAGCTAGGTAGCTATGGAGATCTCATCCAGGAAGTGGACCTATGTTTATAAAACTATGCATCCTTCAGAGACAGGAATATCATGTATTCTGGCTGATCAGCTAGGCATTCCATTGGCCCTTCAGAATGTGAGCGCGCTGTGAACAGCTCCGGCTATTTACTGAGGTGGCCACAGGGCAGGATCTCCCAAAGCACATTCTGCAGGCAATGGGGCTGGAGGTGTATTACTGCACCAATAGAGAACATTTTTAAAAATAAATTCATTTTCTTATGTAACAAAAGGCTCTATCAGGGCAGGGGCGAATCTGGCTGCAGGGATGCCTGGATTTAGAGGCTTGAATGTGCATGGTTAGTGTTTCTCCCTAACAGTTTTTCTCAATTGTTTGCTTTCTCCTCCTCTCTTCCTCCCCGTCTCTCATGTCAGTCTCTCCCTGAATGGTGGCTTCCCTCCTGCCATGCACAGGCTTTCTCCACTTAGCCAAGGGTGTGGAACAGGTCCCTTAAAAGTTACAGCCTTAAATCCATGGCCCAAGAGGCAAGGAGTGTCTGTCTCCCAATCTCAGGCTTTAATTCAAGGGATGTCCTAATTGGCGTGGCTTGTTAAATGCCCATCGTTTCCACAAATCAGAAGTCACTGTGATTGGCCCAGCATGGCCATACCCCTGTGCCAGGATACAGTGTATCAGAAGACAGTGGGGTAGAATTATTGCATGCAGGTGACCATTCCAGCAGGAGTCTGCTAATATATATTTAAGGAATTTTAAAATAAAATTAATTCATTTCATTTACTGTAGGTCTGCTCAGAAACTTCAATCTGTTAATGAGCATGGCGAAGTTTCATGAAACCATTATGGAATGCAGCATTATTAAATTTTCTGTCAGCATGACACTGTTTCGCAGTGAACAGTGCGGGAGACATATTTGGTAGGGCCGTTTGGGAAATACAGCGCTGGAGACCAGTACTTCTGAAGTGTATCAGTTATTTCCACTCGCCAATGTGAAGCTTTGCCATCCTAAGTTTCCATCCCTCATAACCAGCTTGTCTGACTTAACAAAGCTATTCTGGTTTCTGTTCCACATTTCTCATTCCATTTACAGACGTTTGCTGTGATGGTGCCAGGTGCTGGGTACAGCAGTGAATAAAACGGATGACAAGTGGGCCCTTGGAGGATTGTATTCTAGTAGGGAGACTACCAAACAATAGCTGAATAATAACAGGAAAAGACAAGTGCTTAAAACATACAAACAAAACAACAACGGAAAGTAAAGTAGGGGCTGGATGAGATAGGCTGGTCATGAGAGGGGGAAATTTGAGTTCCGGCTTGCCTGCAGGAAGCTGGCCATGTGAACAGAGAATCCCAGGCCAGTACATGCAGTCTCTGGGATGAAAACACGCCTAATTTACTTGGAAAAAGCGAGAAAGCTAAGAATCAAGGGAGTCAGCACACATTTACTATTATGCAGTGGGAAGATGGTAAAAGATTTGAGCAAATGGTATCAGTCTGCACTACTAAACTCTACTAGGAAAACCCAATGGGAAGTCATAGAAAGCGTTTTAGGAGTAGGTTTATAGGGAAGAAGCAGCTAAGAGACTGTGAGCTTGGGTTCTGTGGACAGAAGCTAGGGCCGTGGTAATGGAAGAGAAAGGACTCACGTTACTGGGTTGTTGTATTCTACATCAGTTCTGTGGGAGTGGAAGGACTAAGGATGAATAGAGAATTAACATCCTACAAGCCAGTGGGAAAGATGCTTTCATCATAGATTCAGAACTCAAGACGAGTCAGAAAATCTCAGTGACGAGCGAGTGGTAGAGGCCCCATTGCTTCAGGTTGTTGAGTTGAGCAGTTTGCAGGGGTGATTTCTTTCCCAGGTTCTTGTCCAGATGGATTCAAAGAATGAAGCCACGGACAAAAGGTGGTAGGTGAAAAGTACAGAAACTTCATTGCCAGCAAATACTGCCTCTAAAACTTTACTTCTAAATTCTAAGCCTAAGACTCTGTCCCCATGGCACAGGAGGGTGGAGGGGTCACCTAAGAAAGGTGTTCTCTGAGTTTATAGTCCTGGCTCTGTCCCTCCTAGGTGGACAAAGGGGCCCCTAAGAAGGGTGACCGCTGCTTTCTTGTCTTGAGACATTAAATAAACTGGAGACCATCCTTTCCTCCCGTGGGACCTTAGCCTCTCCCCTCCCCCGCCCCCACTTTCTCCATTTCTATATTTCTGTTCGGAGAGTTTTTCTTGATCTATCTTCAATGTCACTTGTTCCTCACTTCTTTTCAGTGTTTTTTTTTAATTTTATTTATTTCTAGCATTTCCTTTTGGTTCTATCTTAGTGTTTTCATCTCTCCTCTTATACTACCCATATGCTCTTGTGTGTTGTCTACTTTTCCATTAGAGTCCTTAACATAATAATCACAGTTAGTCTTATTTTATTTCATTATTTTTTTTTCTTTTACTCTTTATTGTTGAAAGTTATTACACAGGTCTTCCCTTTCCCCCCATTAATCTCTTCCAGCCCGCTCCCATCCTCTCCTGAACTCATTGTCCATGTCCACGGGTTATGCATATATGAAGACAAGTTCATTGGTTTATCTTTTCCCACCCACCCTCCGCTGCCTTCCCTCTGAGGTTCAATAGTCTGTTCATGCTTCTATGACTCTGGGCCTATTTTTGATCATCAGTTCATTTGGTTCATTAGATTCCACACATGAGTGAGATCATGTGGTGCTTACCTTTCTCTGATTTGTTTATTTGGCTCAGGATAATACTCTCCAGGTCCATCTAAGTACAGTTATTTTACATTTCTGTTTGATAATTCCAACATCTATGTCATATCTGAGTCTGGTTGTGATGTTTGCTTTGTCTCTTCAGAGTATATAGTTTGGGGGTTTGTTTCGCCTTTCTAAAGGCCTTGTAAATTTTTGTTGACAGCTGGGCATGTTTAATTGGGAAACAAGAACTGACATATATAGACTTTCAGTGTGTAGGATTTATGTTAAGCAGTCTAGGACTTAGGCTGCATTTAAGGTTTACTATACCTATAGATGCCAGGGGCTACACATTTTTCTAGAGTTTTTGTTTGAGTCTCCCCTCTTGACTTTGGGCTTCCCTGAGTATTATTACTCAGAGAGTCTGTGTCTCACAGTTCTTTCTGCTGTAATCCACTGTTATGCCAGAGTCCTGCTTGTGTATGCCCTGGAGTAGAGTGTAAGAGAGGAGGAATATTCTATACATTTCCATTAAATCTCAGTATTTTCGTGGTCCTGTGGTAAGATAGTAAGAAGATAGAAAAACTCCTGGGCAAGTGGAATGGAGATACTGAGACAAGAAAATTAAACAAGGCCAAATAGTTTGGGCAGCTTGCAGCCAGTCTGTGAATCGTAAGACCTTATCTTCCCCAGCTAAGGACACTTGAGAGAAAATGGTTTATGCCTCTCCCTAGTCAGATTATACATAGTTTAAATCACCCTAGCTTGAGAAAATAAAAAACAAAGACCCAATTAATGCCATTTGTGCCAACTATACCCAAGGACAGATGAAGTCTTGGGAACAGCAGTGAATAAAACCCCCAAAGTAGTCTGATGTTATCATCTGAGGGGGTATGTGAGGCAGGAAAGATAGCTGCTAGGGCAGAAAGAGGAGAAAGGGGGGGGGGAGAAAAGAAAAACAAAGGGGATTTTATTTCACCTCTGAACAAAGAAGTTAACAGTCTTGGGACTTGCTAAGATAAAATCACCAGATTATTCTCATAAATTCTGAGGAAAATCACAACATGAAAAGGGGAGTGGGGGACTTGAGATTTAGTTTATCCATAGGGAAACATTGAAACCCATAGAAAAGTATAAAACCCTTGAATACCCAATAAGTGGGGCACTCAGACTAGCTGAGTTGCTCACTTGTACTTTATGCCAAGTGTATTTTTAATAAATTCACTTGCTTTGCTTCAACACTGCTTTCTGTCACTCATCTGAATCCTTTCTCAAGAGCATGACAAGAGCCAACAAGAGAAGACCCATAGCCCTTTGACTTGGGTGGCTCTCCTGTAACAGCCCTGTGACTAGTGTTTCTCCTTTGGTCTAGCATTTTGTCCACCCTCCTCCTCTCCCCTTCTTACTCTCTTCTCTGGTTGAAATATTCCAGTCTATTTTCTTGAAGCATGGCCTCAGTTGATGATGATCTGTTTCCCCTTGGACCAGACAGGAAGGCTACAGGGGCTGAGGGAGATGCCCTTATCTCAACTGAGATAAGAGTTGGCAAAGTCTTTTCTCTTGGGCTGTAGACCTTTGTTAGGAAGAGGCTGTGACTATCCCTTTTTATGCCCATTTAAGAATCATAAGAATACCTTTTTATAAAATCTTCTGATAGACCCTATATCTAAAAGCCATAGAAGGGTTTGAGCATTCCCAGGACTGGCATCCAGGAGTGTGTCACTCTCACACTAGTCTACACTCAGCCTACAGCAAGTCATCCCGCTTTTGATTTTAAATGTACTTCCCAGTGTGTGGCTCCGGCAGCATCCACTCCATGTAAGCAGGCCCTGTCTCTCCATAATCTGGAGTGTGAGTTTGTCTTGCAACTTTGGTACTCGGATGGGTCCAACAAAAGCCACTGAATTTTAGTTTGTCCATATTTTTCTTGTCACGAGTGTTAACCCCATGTTCTTTACATGTCTAAGCTGAAACAAGAAGTAATGATCTAGACTTAGATGAAATCTCCAGAGCTGTGACAGAGCTGGGATAAGTTCCACAGAATAAAAGGCTCAACCCAGGAACCTCAGCTCTCCTGTGGCCTCTCCCCAATTCAAAATAAACAACTAGACCTGAAACAATCAGCTGTTTCTTCCATTCTTTGAGGCTCCTGTTAACAATCAGCAACTCAGGAGAGGGGCCCTTTTACCTTTCTTTCCGCTGGGAAGGTGGTAACCCTGAGGTTACACAGATGGTTGTTTACCCGAGTCCCCAGCAAATGGCTTCTGTGACCCATTTTCTGCTCTCTATACCTTCCTACACAGAAGATTGAGTGCATTTATGTTTATATGATGTTCTGAGACTCTCCTGTTGTTTAACAAGGTAGTCAGCCCCAAGCAGTGGTCCCTTCCCCTCCTAATGGATTCTGGCAAAACCTTGGCCTCAGCCTTGATTCTGACAGTGACAGACACCTACTGCAGATCTGTTCTAAATGTTCCTGTCCTCAGCAGCTGTTCTACGGAGCAGAGATATATTTGGGGGCTTGCTTCACATTAGCTTGTTCCTTACATATTAAGAAGTTACAAAGTCATTACCACAGAAGGTGGAGTCACACCCTGCTCCCTCATCTATAAAAGCAGTATCCACAGAACACGGGCACGTGGGGCTCCGATGTCTGTATGAGCTGAGGAGGGGCATTTGTTACTTGCAGAAAGCCGCAGGGATTGCCTAAGGGAGCACAGACACAAACCAGACGCTCGGTGCTCTATGGAAACAGGAAGAGAGCCATGGGAGGAAAACAGGACCCATCCCTCAGGCAGCTCTCCACGTTGTCTGGGTGGTTTATGATCACTCACTAGTTATTCTTTGTAGCACACTCGAGAGAAAAAGTGCTGGGTTCACAGGCATTGGAAGCTCGTGGTCCTTTTCCCCACCCGACCCAGCAGGAATCTCAGCAAGGGTGTAACCCTCCCTGATGGGGCAGCTTGGATTAAAAGAAAGATAGGAATTTTCTGCTCATAACTTACATCTGGTAATATCAGTTCCCCTTCAAAAATAAAGAAAACACATCTGACTATGTCTGGTTTGTATTGCGGATTTGTTGTTTGGGCCTCCAACAGTTATGCTTCTGGGTTTGGTGCTGACATATTTTTTCAGAGCCATATTGCTCCTGGGTTGTATACAGTTGTTCCCAGTGGAAAAAGTCTCTGTGGACTCAATTAAAAAATAAACATTTGTCAAGGTATGGAAGAGTCAAGAGTTGGACAATTACTTGGCTAATGAGAACATAGATCATTTATCTGAAGTTTTTGACTAAGCTGTTTCAGAAAACTGCTTCAACGGTTCTTACTTTTCCTATTTAAACACCATTCAGATGTCTGCAGACAAGGGGACTGGCTGTGCTGTGTGGCTGTCTGTGGGGTGAGGCAGTGCTGTGTGGCTGTGTGTGGGTGAGGCAGTGTTGTGTGGCTGTCTGTGGGGTGGAGCAGTGCTGTGTGGCTGTCTGTGGGGTGGAGCAGTGCTGTGTGGCTGTCTGTGGGGTGGAGCAGTGCTGTGTGGCTGTCTGTGGGGTGGAGCAGTGCTGTGTGGCTGTCTGTGGGGTGGAGCAGTGCTGTGTGGCTGTCTGTGGGGTGAAGCACGTGCTGCCCAGAGCGGTCCGGGGAGCTCTGGGCCTGAGTTAGGTCAGATCTGAGCACACGTACATAACAGCTCCTGGAAGAGGCCAGAGGATGCCAAGGAGCTCTGGCCTGAATCAGGGCTTTGTGAGTGTTTGGAATTTCTTAGGAGAGCAGAGGCCTGCCCATCCCAGGAACACCCTCCCTCCAATCGGGGTCTGTTCTGACTCACAGGCAAATTGACTCCTCTCACTGTGGGCCTTTGAAATTTCCTCTTAACACCTCCATGGGTCCGTGCACAGCGGGCAGGGGGGTGGAGCAGTGTATCCTCCATTCAAAGCACCAAGTTACTTCCTGGTTTTACCAAGGGTTTCTTGTGTATAGTGGATTAAGTTATTTACTGCTTTTAGATCTCTGTTTCCTGATCTTTTAATTGGAGGAATAATAGTTTATTATGAAGAGTTGTCCGATTTAAATGCACAATAAGCCAGAGCATCACTGGTGCCTCCAGCACTCACAGAGCATGCTGCTGTCTGAGCTCCTCCGGCCGGGACATCGCCGTTGTCCGCTCCCCGGGTGGAGCACCTGGGGAGGTGTCACTGCCCCAGGGTGGGGGGTGCCTAGCTACCTAGCTAGTCCAGACCCGGGACAAAGTTGAGAAGTTGGCCTTTTGATCACCTTCCGCCCCTCCTTTACTAGAGGTCTTTCCCTTTTATCCTTGGTTTTCTCTCAGGGAGAGCGACTCTAATAAATGGCCTATACCTTATTGTAAATTTATTTAAGTAAAAATCCCCAGAAATATTGCATTTGGAAAGAGAAGACTGATTTTAGAGAGGCCCTTCTCTTTCCTCCTCCACTCCCCGCCCCCACACACACACACTCCCACAAAGTGAAAACCAGTCCTGCTCCTCCCAACGCACCCACCTGCAGGTGAATCCTCGTTCAGCCTCGCATTTCTAGGAGGCAGGTTTGGGTTAAAACTGTGTTGAAGTTCCATGGGCACATTCGTATCTATATTCTTGGTGTTGGTCTAAATAAAACCACATTCCTACCGAAAGTGTTCTTTGTCAACACTGCACCCCAAAAATAAAACACCCCCCAAATAAGAAAAAATGTTGGCTGAAGACCACGTATTAAATATAAGCACAGCTTTGGGACTCAGCTCTTTTGTGGAAATGGCTCCTGTTTGATCCTGAGTGCCTCTCTGACCTTATAGGACACCTTCCATGGTAGGCCCGCTCAGGGCAGCCACCACACCAGCCCAGCATGGACGTGAAGGTATCTCACAATGGAATGAACTTGGATGAGGAAACAAGGAGCATACTAGGCGATGCATGCGTTCTGTCGAGACTTTGAAAACATTGTTTTGATGATCTGAAAAGAAAAGAATGCTTTGGAAGTTGTTCATAAGTAGACAGACATTCTTTTTCTAATTTAGTCCGTAGCTGAATAATTTTAAATGGCTCTGAATGCTTCTCAAGGCAGCGAAGTCCCTGTTTTGTTGCCGAGACACACATCTTCAGAAAGCCGTGTGCTAAATAAACTCGGGCTGCTTTGGGAGGAGTCAGCTGCTATCTGTCTGGACACTTTTCAATGTGAGCCTATCTGAATGTTTAGTTTAGGTCTAATATTTTCTGATACAACTCCCCGTGTAAACATACTGGTTAATACACTGACATCATTCACCCTGAATCACAAATCAGTTCTTTCATCTCATTTCTTCCTCCATGACGTTGAGATTCTTATAACAAGAAACAGAGAGCTCATGGAGCTGTTTTCCCAGTTAATTCCCTTGGGGGCACTGAGCACTCGCTCCCCGCCAGGCTCCTGCCTTGGCTGCATTGGGATCAAGATCCAACTTGATTGATCAGTAAAACATCCCCCTCAGTCAAAGGGGCAAAGGTCTCCTCTGGATACTGAAGAAGATAACAAACTCAAACGCTTTTCCCTAAAACACAAGAATCTATTAGATTGCCCTGGCTGGTTTTGCTCAGTGAATAGAGCGTTGGCCTGTGGACTAAAGGGTCCTAAGTTCGATTCCAGTCAAGGCACATGCCCAGGTTGCAAGCTTGATCCCTAGTAGGGGCCATGCAGGAGGCAGCTGACCAATGATTCTCTCTCATCATTGATGTTTCTATCTCTCTATCTCCCTCTTCTTCTCTCTCTGAAATCAATATGTAGATTGATTAACCAATCTGTTAGATTAAACAGAAAAGGATACAATTCAATATGGCTCCAAGCCAGGGCATGGTTCATATGCTCTGCTGGCCCCTTGACTGACCTTGGGCACATGATGCCCGGGATTTAGGGGGCCTGTTTCTGGAAGCATTGTGGAGGCACACACCTATCATTTAGGTGGCCTTCCGTTTTATCTGCTCAAGGGGATTTGAAGTCATCAGAAACATGAAGCAGTCATTGGCTACTGGCCATTGGCTTCTGGTTAGTGGCTGATATCACAGGTGGGAAAGAGTGACAGGAATGTAGGGAAAGTAAGTAGACCTTCCCTTCCCTTCCAATTCCTATCTTTCTCCAGTCAATATTTCCTGTCCCATAACCTAGAAATCTATTGCTCATTCTTAAGGATACAGCCCAGGACTGTCCTGATTCAATTCAACATTACATCATTCACCATTTTTCAAAATTGAATCAGTTTAGACTGAAGTCTTCCGTAGGATGAGCAGTCATCCCAGTTTGCCCAGTTCTTAGGACACAGGAATTTTAGTGCTATTGTAACCAGACAGCCAATGGGTCCAAGCTTCCTGTCACTATTTGAGTCAATTAAGCAGAGACAGAGTTGAATCATTATGAGCATTTATTCCAATACTGCCGGCAGCATGGAGAGCAGCAGGTCATCCACAAAATCTGCTCTGCCCCCACCGTAAGGCAGCTGCTTACATTGGGTAAAAGGATGAAGATCACATGGGGAAGTAGCCAAAGGGTGTGCCGAATGGGCAGTTAATAGGTAATAGAGGCTGGTGTCTTCAAAGGGCTTAGTGACATGCAAGGACTGGGGATCTTCAAGGGGCTGGCCATGCTGGTTTCTGCAGCCGAATTGTTAATCTTTCCGTGGTAACAGGCAGCCCAAATGGGGAGGGCGGGCTGCATTTCTGGGTGAGCTCCCAGGTCCCAAGTGCAGCTGTCAGCCAGGCTAGAATGTGCCTTCTTTAATCAGAATAAAGCAATCGCGGCTAGCAGCATGATTAATATTTTACAATTCTGGCTGGTTCCCCAGCATTCTATTTCTGCCCCCATTGCTATAACCAGGAAAATTCTGGTTATAGCGATGAAGTGAATACCTTACTTAGCAGTCTGACCAACTTTGGCCACCTTTAAACTTAACAGGACATACCCTTGTCATGTACAGTATCTAAGCAATACCCACACCAGGAATGTACATTATTCTCTTTATTCTCCAGATGCAACTGAATTGTGTTCTTTTCCTAACATTAACTTACCTTTGTATTGCTTTTATGTTAAAAAATCAAAAACAAAAAATTTATTATCTACTGCCCTTACCAGATCATAACAGCCATTTGAGAATGTTTGTGTGTGTGTTTTATGATGCAGACCACCTGTGTATGTGGTGGAAAGATCTTGACTTTATACAGTTTTCTAAATGATAAATTTGAAACACTAAATCAACCTTGACCTATTGCCAAAATTGGCTCTTAAAACTCGCATGTTTGGGAGTAAACAAAATAATTTATTTTTGAAGGGTTTCCGTCTCATATCTCTTTGGGGAGATTAATTCCATAAACTTTTCTAAAATAGCATGATTTGCCAGCAGCAGGAAAAGTGTAACAAATTAATTATAGATGTATGTTAAATTACTCTCATTACCATCCTGGTTTAGTAACAGGCTCACGCGGGTGGAATGACTGATCAAAGAGTCTCTTGATCCATCCCCCTGGCAAGCAGTCCTTCTGTTCAGCCTATAAAGCTGTTCTCAGATAGGGAAGAAGCCATGCTCTGATTGCAAGGGCTGTGTGCAGATCCTGAGGAAAGGATAAGGCCCACTGAGAGGTATTCAAGTGTAAATGTAGATGTAACCTTCATCCTCAGGGGTTCCCCAAGCCTGGGGTGTTAGAGGTCACCTACACACCAAGACTGTAGCCAAGTACAAACAACTCCTAAATTTTCGATTCTCCCTGCCCCTTCTGAAGTCTCATTTTGTGGATGGCCTGGGGGTTCTCATCTGGGTCTTGGGGTTTTGTGTCACTTCCTGAGCAAAGGAGATTTACTCTTTACCATTAAGCTAAGGCTGGAATTCATGGGCAATGTGGAGTCTTCCCTTAGCCCCTCGGGGTGGGCCTCAAGCAACTTCACGTAATTCAGCTTCAGTTTTGAGAGATGGAATAAGCACACAGATCGTAGCCAGACCTTATAGAAAAACAAAACTCTGATCCACATATGCAGCAACCAGTTAGCCAAACCACAGAGCCATCAGTACTTAATGACTGACAGCTCCTCTAATATTTGCCCCACTTCGCACCTAGGACCAAACAGAGACAGCCGAATATGCCCCAAGCCAATCCCATAGGAGCCTGGCTTCTAGTCAGCCTGTCTGCCACCTCCCAGGCCGACAGCCACAACCAGGCAGCCTTCAAGTCTCTACCAAAGTCACCTATTTTAATCAACGATGCTTCAGATTTAGACATAACCCTAAGATCAGAAAGGAAGCAAGTAAAAAGCAGAGATGAAAAAAGCTAGTGATGGTTGCTGCCCTCTGCTGTGGGCAGGTGTGGCCCGGTCCAGAGGAGGGCTGGAAGCACCTGAAAGTTTATGTCATGCAACGACGGAGAAGTGTTGATGAATAAATGGATTGGTCCCCCAGCTTCCTTGTCCTTAAGTGGGACATTTCTGGAGTATAGCCATTTCATTAGCATTCCTCCCTTCCTTGCCTTAGTCTGCATCCCCTCGCCATGTCTCCTAGGATTGTCCCGCAAAAAGTTACTTGTACCCAAATCCTTGGCTCACGGTTTGCTTTAGGAGGAACCCAAACCAAGACAGAAAGAAAGTCTGGTTTTAGAGATAATTCAACTCTAAAATAAAAACATCCATCATCTATAATGATTTGAATGAAATGCAAACATTATACTCAGATAGAAAAATGACAGATGTTGCAGAAAACACAGCTTGTTGGGAAAGATTCTTTTTAATAAATCATTTGTCATCAAATTACATAACATCATGAGGACTTTGGAGCCAGAATTACAAGTCTCTATGTGTGTATGTGTGTGTATGTCCAAATCATTTAATCCTATGTAAATATTCAGAATGTTCAGATTTCCAGATTGGATAAATTTAATTAACCTTGGATTATTGCACATCTTATTCACATTTTGAAAGCAAATACTTTAAAAATTAAAATATGAAAGATAGTAAAATTAAATTTTCAAAGGAGATAGAAAATATCTTATGAATATTTTAATAGGTGAGAATTAGGCATAACCTTAAGATCATAAAGGAAGCAAGTAAAAAGCAGAGATGGAAAATTTTTTAACTACTGAAATTAACACATTGCCAAAAGTGTATCTTAAATAAAATATTGATAATGATAAATAATACAGATATATTTGTCTGGATGTACGTATATCCTAATTACAAAATAAACCCATTCTAGAAAGCACATACAAATAAAAAAAGGAAAAGACCAATGACCCCCATGAATAAACTTCAGAAGTAGTGATCAATATTTTAGCACATATAATCCAAATGTATTATATATTTAAATGAAACACACATGGATAAAAATGTATTAACTATTTGCTGTCCTGAGTTTTTCACTTATTATACTGAGTATTGTTCCATGTCAGAAAATATTTATTGAAAACAATCTATAGTTGATTTCTTCATATCTCATTATATTTAGACAAGAGGCCCAGTGCACGAAATTCGTGCACTGGGTGGGAGCTGGTGGTGGTGTCTCTCAGCCCAGCCTGCACCCTCTCTAATCTGGGACATCACTCTCACAATCCAGGTCTGCTGGCTCCTAACTGCTTGCCTGCCTGCCTTCCCGATTTCCCCTAAACACTTCTTCCTGCCAGCCTGATCACCTCCTAACCACTCCCATGCCAGCCTGATTGATGTGTAACTGCTCCCCTGCCAACCTGTTTGCCCCTAGCTTCCTTCCTCCGCCAGCCTAGTCACCCCTAACTGCCCTTCCCTGCTGGCCTGATCACCCACAACTGCCCTCCCTTGCAGGCCTGGTTCCTCCCAACTGCCCTCCCCTGATGGTCATCTGGTAGAGGCCATCTTATGTCCACATGGAGGTCCACAAGGATCTTTGACCACATGGGGGTAGCCATTTTGTGTGTTGGAGTGATGGTCAATCTGCATATTGCTCTTTTATTAGATAGGATAGAAGCCTGGTGCATGGGTGGGGACCAGCTTATTTGCCCTGAAGAGTGCCCTGGATCAGGGTGGGTGTTCCCTCAGGGTGTAGGGTGGCCTGAGTGAGGGGCCTGTGGTGGTTTGCAGGCCAGCCACGCCCTCTGGCAACCCAAGTGAGGCTCTGGTATCTGGAATTTATTTACCTTCTACAATTGAAATTTTGTAGCCTAGAGCGGAGCCAAGCCTTCTGCTTGTTCTGTGGCTGCTGCCATTTCTGTTTGGATTTGTTTACCTTCTATAATTGAAATTTTGTAGCCTTGAGTGGAGGCTTAGGCCTGCTAGGGCAGGCAGAAAGCTTGGCTTCTTTCGTTGCCTGGGAAACCCAAGACTCCCTCCTGCTCTCTGTGGCTGCAGCCATCTTGGTTGTGGTTAATTTGCATACTCTCTCTGATTGGCTGTGGGTGTGGCTGGTGGGTATGACTAGTGGGTATAGCAGAGGTATGGTCAATTTGCATATCACTCTTTTATTAGATAAGATATATCCTACCATCTACTTAATATTCTATCATTGGACATTTATGATGTTTACAGATATTTGCCATTATAAATAATGCTTTGGTTAATATCTTTATTTCTTTCCCTTTTTTATCTCATGATACATTATTATAGGTAAAATTTTCTGAAACATAATTATTAACACTTTAAAACTCTTGAGATACATACTCTTGTCAGCAATGTATAACAGATATTATTTAATGACATTCTTAACTTGGAGTATTAACATTTAAATATTTTTATCATTGTGATACATAAAAACATATCTCAGAGTTTTTTGTTGTTAATCCTCACTCAAGGATATTTTTCCATTGATTTTTAGAGAGAGTGGAGGAAGGGAGGAAGGAGAGAGACAGACAGACAGACAGACAGACAGCAATGTGAGAGGGAGATATTGATTGCCTCCCTCACATGCCCTGATGGGGACCAGGGACCAAACCTGCAATCTAGGCACAGGCCATTGACCAGGAATTGAATCTACAGCCCTTCAGTGCATGGGCCAATGTTCTAAGCACTTAGAAACACCAGCCAGGGCAACATATCTCAATTTTAAATGAAATATACCTGTTTATCCTAATATATTAAAAGCCAGGGGCCTAAACTACCAAACGGATGACCTAACAAGAGGCTGTGCGGGGCAACCAGGCCAGCAGGGGCGCCAGTGAGAGACGACCAAATAACTGGGCCCTGGGTGCCAGCTGGGGTGCAGCGGAACTCTGGGTCTTCCATGATTGGAGGCATGGCCAACCTTCAAACCAGGGTTCAGAGCTCCCTGAACCCCACCATGCTCTATCGAGGGCTCAGAGCTTCCTTCTGACACTGGGCCTGGCTGGGGGGGTGGGGGCAGTTAGGTGTTATCAGGCTGGCAGGGGGGTCAGTGAGGTGTGACCAGGCTGGTGCTGGTGGAGAGAGATTAGTTAGGGGCAACCAGGCCAGTGGGGCGGGGTGGGAGGGGGCAGTTAGGTGTGACCAGGCCGGCAGGGGGAGCAGTGAGGGGTGATCAGGCTGGCCTGTGGCAGGTGAGCAGTTAGGAGCCAGCTGTCTAGGACTGTGAGAGGGATGTACGACTGCTGGTTTAGGCAGTCGGACATCACCCAAGGGGTCCCAGATCGGAGAGGGTGCAAGCTGGGCTGAGGGGACTCCCTCCCCCTTATACACAAATTTTGTGCAGTGAATATTGTTTATGTCACTTGCTCTTTTTTTCCCCCTTATAGTTTTTACAGTTCTATATGCTCCTACATTATTAAACTTTTGTCTTCATTGAGCACCTACTTTATGGTAGTTACAGGAGACAATCTATTGTACAAAACATTTTTCTTTTTCCTCACAAAGTATGCCATCTATGAAAGACAGGAGTTGGACAAGTGGGTTTTAGGAAAAGTTCAAGGTGCTATTAAATGTGTGGTCAGCACTGTTCAGAAGAGCTAATACTGCAAGCCTGCGACTGTTTTCCTTAAACAGTCCTAATTGTAAGGTCGGCCCTTGTACTTCACAAAGGTTCAACCATCTCATGATAAGAATGGCCCCTTGTGCCAAAACTAACCATACAAATAGTATGTTTTTGTTCTGAGAGTCTGGAAGGTTGGTCCATGCCAGGCACATACTGCCTGTGTGGCCAGCACCCAGTTAAAAACCCTGGACACTTAGTAGTAGTGAGATTCCCTGGTAGATGACTATTCACATGTGCTGTCATAACTTGTTAGTGGGAGCATGAAGCATGTCCCATGTGACTCTACTGAGAGAAGACCCTTTGAAGTTTGTGACTGGTTTTCTCCAGATTTTACTCTGTGTACCTTCCCTTAATGGACATTGACCTATGTTTTTGCTGTAATAAATCATAACTATGAGTACGGTGTGATGAGTTCAGTGGTTTCTCCTAGCAAATCATAGAATCGTTGGGTAGTTTGGGGACCATGGACACAGGTAGCTAACCCAGTTCTACTACAACTTTTGTGGAGGGTGTGTGAGGAACTAAACACATCTGGTGGAGTGGGAGAATTAACCCAAGACTGAACACTATTCTAGTTTTTCCCCACAAAGCTTAAAAGCAAGACCTGAAATATCACAGTTTCAAAGTAATTTAACCACGTCTTAAAACAAATTCCCAAAACCTCAAAAAGCCAAAATACAATTTTAGAGGGGAAAAAAGATCCAACACCTAACAAGGTGTGCAAGAGGCAGCTGATCAATGCTTCTCTCTCATCAGTGTTTCTAACTCTCTATCCCTCTCTCTTTCTCTCTGTAAAAAATCAATAAAATATATTTTAAACAAAAAAAAAGAAAAACATTGTTTTTCAAAAATGTGTAAAGAGAAATATGGAGGAGATAACTATGTTTGAGGTCAATTGTGACCCAGGGTGTGGAATGCAAACACAGCTGTGCAGTAAAGCAGATTCAGGGCTGACAGTGCCTCAGCAACAACTTAACCCATAGCGGAAGGTGAAATCACAACCCTGAGAGAAGTCATGCTCCCTCCTCTCTAGTTTCCGGGTGTGTCATCTGAGAACCACTGCTGCCAACTCACTGCAGCTCGGCAGCTCCTGCCTGAATGTCGCCCCCAGGTGGTCAATGTGCATCACAGTCACTGGTTATGGAGGGAGGAACACAGCATATTGGCCTTTTATATATATATATATATATATATATATATATATATATATATATATATATAGAGAGAGAGAGAGAGAGAGAGAGAGAGAGAGAGAGATGGGTCAGCAACTCTAAGCCTTACTCAGTGTTCCAGACCCACAAGGACGTGAGACACAAATTTCCTCCCTGCTCTCCTGGTCTGTTGCTGTCACCCTGCTGATGTCTCTAGGAAGTCTGTCAAGCTCAGCCATGGCTCCTATTGTCAGCTCTTTGTTGCACCTACTTTTCCTTGGACAAGTAGCTCTGACAATGTCATATTCTTTCCTTCAACTATTCAACTGACTTATTGCTCAAAATTCTCACCTGGCCTTAAGATAAAAACTTTGAGGAAGCCAAATCAGACCATGTTCAGCTCAGAGTCGAGGAATGACTAAGATATGCTTCTGTTCTGAGTGCTCCAATCTGAATTTTGTGATACAAGCCACATGCAGAAATAAATTGTATTCCTTAAACGAGAGAGAGGGCCCACTAGGGTAAGTGACTGGCCATGCCTCTGTCCATTTGTGAAGAAGTAGACAGCTGAGTGAGGTGTCCTCTTGTATTTTCTCTCCCCCCGCCCCTTAGTTGCATCCCTTTTTTCATGCCCATTTCCCTGGGACTGCACCTCCCTGTAAAGCATTAGCATTTAAGATTGCATTTACACGGGCTTTGGTTTTCTGAGGACCCCAACTAAGATAGCGTAATATAGGAACCAGAAGTATCACATAGAATAAGGAGATGATGAGATGGGGAACTGAAGACTTGACAAGGCTGGTTTGAAAAATGGGTGTGAACTGACTCAGAATAAAAATAGACTGTTGGAGAAGAGGCACAAGCTGTTTCAGGTCAGTGGCCACAAAACTATCGGCCCGTTCCGGGTGTGCCCAGCATTTCTCGGGAATGTGGTGGAGGTGGACCCTGGCGCTGTGCCCATGTGGATGGCATTTGGGTCAGCCAAGTGCAAAAGAAGGATGAGAGAACAGTCAAAAGGGTTAAAGATATTTGCAGGATGGTAATCAAAGAGAAACAAATTCTAAGCTAGACAGTAAATGCTGAAAAATTTAAAAAGGAGGCTGCCAGCAAGCAGAGACCAGATTGTAGTGGGAAGAACTGAATTCCTAAAGAATGGAGAGAATGGGAGAAAATGGGTGGTGACTGAGCACAGATGTCTGGGGTTCCAGTGTCCAGAGGGAAGACGTCACTAACTAGTGTAAGTGTGGTTCTAAGTGGGGCTGAAGTGACCTAAAGCCAATGATTACAAATGTTAGTGGAAGCTCTAGAACAAGACTAGCCAAGCAGACATTCAAACACTAGAACCGAATCTTTAGGACATTTTACTGCTTTATTTTCCTATGTTAACTAGGCTGCTTATTCAGGGCTAAACCTTAACTGTTTTTCTTCACTAGCTTTTCTTCATGACATTATATGTGCTCAACTGAGTTTGGAAGAACAAAAGTGTGTTAAATCAATCAAAGGTGGGATGTGAGGGAGAAGGGATGGGGCAGGCACCCTTGTTGTCAGGGTCGGGGAGGCAGGTAAAAGCCGAATCTCTCATCTAGTCTGGGTCTTCTGTTACTGGGAACCCTCTTCCCCCTCCCTGGTTGGCTTGGGCTGCCTGTCGCTGTGTCCAATAACAAAGGCAGGGTTGGATCACGTGAGGCGTTTATTGAGAAGGCCAGCCAAGCAAGAGGACAGGGCGCTTACAAGCATCAAATCCTGTCTTCCAGCAAGGCGCAGGAGACAGGATTGTAAGGGGGAGTGGGGGGAACAGACTTCAGCTATTGTCATCAGGCGATGAGATGATATGGATGAGATGATGTTGACAAGATGATGTTTTGACTCCTGGTGGATTGGTCTGATCACGCTTATCGGTTCTCCTTGCTGGATTCCCAGCTGAGTCACCTCCCCAATCGCTTCCCACAGGCCTTCAAAGGGATACTTAAGAAAAACTGAACCCCCTCTTCACATAAGTATATGTGTTCTAAGATTAAAATAATATGTTTATCTTTTCAGATTAATCAGATTACAGGTGCTCTATCTATCAGATTGTAGGTCCCCCACCATCATTTCCCTCGTATGCAAAATTAAAGTAATGCTATGAATGTTCTTAAATTAGTTTGAAGATTAAATTAAACAAATAAAATGAAGGTTGTAATGTTTGACATAAAAAAGAATTTATATAAATCCCCAAATGCACTTGGGTTCATACTAAGTTTTATTAGTACTGTCTTATATGAGTGCACATTTTTAATGATACATGGTAAATGGTATTGCTGAAGCACAAAAATAATAAGTGTTTTAAATAGAACACAGTAACTATGCTTTCTGGAGGGCAGCTGTAGGAGGTGTCAGGTTTAGCTATTAAATATGTCTTATACTTATCTGGTCACCCCTGCCTGCAGGTAATGGCAACCAGTCTGAACGTCATCCTTTTCAGTCTGTGTGGTAGATGATGAATTCCTGGAGATTTTCTGGAGACAAAATAATTTACACTAAAATGTACATGATTTTACTTAAATTACAAGGTCGTAGATTAAAGCTTCTGTTTCCAGTGAAGATGGACTAAGTCACTGGTCGGCAAACTCATTAGTCAACAGAGCAAAATATCAACAGTACGATTGAAATTTCTTTTGAGAGCCAATTTTTTTAAACTTAAACTTCTTCTAACGCCACTTCTTCAAAATAGACTCGCCCAGGCCGTGGTTATTTTGTGGAAGAGCCACACTCAAGGGGCCAAAGAGCCACATGTGGACGTGAGCCACAGTTTGCCAACCACGGGACTAAGTGATCCACAGACCCAGGAGAGCAAGGCAGCTTAGCCGAGGCCCACTGAGGGGAGCGAGCTGCATCCCCTCTCCTGGCCTGCATTGCCATCTGCGTGGAAGGTCTTCCGTGGGACCCTGTGATGCTGAACCTTAATTTCTCAAATTACACCTACGGAACCTCAAAATACACCTACTCTTGGCTGCCTACCTCCAAGGTTTGGAAGATGCCCGGGCGAAATGATGCACCATTGGGATTTTGTAATTACTCCGCAAAACAAGGATCCGCCGGTCACAGGGCATGCTGGCCCCAGCTTGTGTTTTTCAGTTACATTTGGGCTTTTGGCTGTTACTTGGCAGGAGCCATCTCCCTACAATATTTTTAATCAGCTTGAAAAGCCCATTGTTTGCTGCTCACACATTCATTGTTTTTCCTAAAGTGAAAAAAAAAACAAAAAAACGTGTTGAATATAAAAGAGGAGCTTCTCCATTGGGTAGGGAGTTGATTTCATATAAAATGAGCATCTAGCCTGGCTCCTCGCTGCCACATGGAAGACCCGGCATCTGCTTGAAAATGAGCCCAGAGCGTTTAGCATGCTCGTCACCCAGCAGGGAATGGGCAGCTCTGGTCACAGGCACATTAATCCACAGGGGCTTCTGGGAACCCAGAGGTGCCGGCGTTTTCCTACATACGTGTGTGTGTGTGTGTGTGTGTGTGTGTGTGTGTGTGTGTGTGTAAAATGTTTGCATATTCGATTTCTCATGGAGTCTCAGTGGACCCGCCAGTAGGTCAGTGCTTTCCTGAAAATCTCAACTGGGAGTTTTCATTTATTTAGATGTCTAGAGAAAGGAAAGCAGATCAAACAGTAAAAAAAAAAATTTAAAAAAAAAATCTTTGGTTTCTTTGAGAGAAACTGGGCCATGCTAATTATACAAAATGTGTGTGCCACATCGCATAGCAAAAATAGTCATGATGGTGTGAATATAAATTCAGGAAAAGTTAAGCAGATGAGCCAGTTTTATAAGCTCTGGATGAAATATAAATATGAAACACAAGGTAAAAATAGTGGCAAGTGATTTTTTCTTAAACAGCTCGAATTCTCCTTGAACATGGATGGACTCAGAAATTTCAGGATCCTCACTAGAGACCATTTACAAGGCACCTCACACTCAAACCTGTGAGGGTGACTGGCCTGCAAGATCATAGCTAATGCATCCTCACCGCACTGGCTGTTCGGAGCTCCGGACAACATTCCTCACACTGTTCCATAGCGCGCGCTCGCATGTGTGTGTGTGTGTGTGTGTGTGTGTGTGTGTGTGTGTGTTTAATGGCCAATAAGATCATGAATTTCTTCTTCAAAAAAGTGAAAAAAGAGCTAATTTGTGGGAAAGAGTTAGCTCTTAGACTTTTTAAAATTTATCTTTATCGTTGGACTCTTAGACTCTTGACCAAGACATCTGTTTCACAGTTTGATTTTCTTGATAAATCCTAGTGCTTGGACTGTGAAGCGATGCATTTAGGTATTGAAGATATAAATACCCTACTGAGATCTACTCTGGAGCTTATCACATGAAAAAACTAAAAATAAACCCAACTGCCTTTTCCAAATACTGTTGTACTGTTTGCTTCAGCCCCGAATCCACATATAATTGAGCAGAAGTCAGGCCTCAAGAGTGAACACTACATGACGTTCTAAAAAAAGCAAAACCAGGCTCAGAAAAGAGATCCATGGCTGTCAGGAACTGAGGTGACGGGGAGACATGAAGGCAGGGGCACGGGGGACTTCGGGGAGAGGAGAGAGGATTTCAGTGGCAGCTATAGGATGATGCAAATTAAACAGCAATAGCATGACAAAACAATCCAGAGAAGCACTTTCTGCCGTGGAAAGCCAAGTGATTCGATGTGGAGAGCAGTGGAACTCATTGCCATTTCTTCCACCAGGGAACACACACACCCAGGGCCACGATCTAGTCGGATTCACGGCTGCTATCAGATGGGTGGCCAGGATCCAATCCTGTTCACAGTTGTCCTTGGAGCTGTGGGTGCCGAGTCGAGGTGAGGAGGCACTCGCTGAATGCCATTTCTTCCTCTGGAGCCAGCCTGTGCTGCTGGGCACTCTGTCCCTCCTCCACTCCCCCTGTCCCCATTTCTTTTACCCCCACCCCCTCCCCCAGTGCTCTTTGGGGCTCTCACAGCCACAGCTGCCCGCAGCACTGACCACGGCTGCCTCCCAGCACACGCACAACGAGAAGAAGACAGCGGGCTGAATGACAGACCCCTTGTAGGATGTGGGGCAGGTGCACAGCAGGGGGAAGCATCCCCCATGTGCCCCAGAACATTCGTGATAAGCGGGACTCTCTGCGTGGAGATTCCCGCTTTGCCTTTCAGTGTTCACTCGTTTCATGCTCACATGAAAGGCTTGGGGAATTAGTGTTTTACTGCAGTGGATTTTATTTTAACACTAGGGGCCCAGTGCATAAATTCATGCACCTTGAAAGGAACTGAGGGCTGTGAAGCTGAGGTAGGCACAGGGGCAGGTCTCAGCCCATCCTCTGCACCCCTGCCTGGCCCCTCCCTCCTCTAAGCCCCTGGTCTCCTATTGCCAGCAGCCCTGCTCCTGTTGCTGTCACTCTCACATGCTGATGACACCAGCCCCACTCACACCTGCTAAAGGTGCAGAATGAGTGGGTGTGAGTGGGGCCAACTCAGTCAGTGGGTTCAAGTGTTGGCTACTGTCCCAAATACTCCTCAGGAGCAGAGGGAAGTGGAGAAGCCCTCAGGGGCCAGCAGGGCCAGCAGCTGCCACTCTCACCTGCTAATGCGCCAAGTGATTGGAACTGGTGCTGGACATTGGTAGTGAGTGCAAGCAGCAGCTACCGCACTGGCTGTGGCTGCAAGCAGTGCTGCCAGCTCTGATCGCCCCTCAGGAGCAGGGGAATGTGGAGAAGCCCTGAGGGGCAATCAGGGCCAGCAGCCGCCACCTGTACCTGCTGCTGTTGCCAAGCAATTAGGGATGGCGCTGGGCACCAGTAGTGGGTGTGAGCAGTGGCTCTGGTGTCAGCAATGGTGCAAGCAAGCAGGACTGGCACCAGCAGAGGTGCAAGCACTGGGTGAGACCGTAGCTTGTAGGAGCAAAGAATTTTCAGTAATCACCAGAGGCTCTTCCTAATGACAGCAACGAGTGCCTTGCCTTGGTCTGGTGCCCCTGCTCACCTGCTCTATCATCCCACTGCAGCCAATGCCCTCCATGTTCTGCATACATCCCCTGGTGGTTAGCACACATCATAGCAATTGGTTGTTTGGTTGTTCTGCCATTTGGTCTATTTGCATATTAGCCTTTTATTATATAGGACTAGAGGCTCAATGCATGAAATTCATTGTCTCAGCCCTCGCAGCCCTGGCTTCATCCAGAAGGTCTTCCCACTATGTGGTCCAATTAGTTTATTATGCTTTTATTGTTATAGATATGCCCTTTGAATTGCAAAAGTCACCAACTATTCTACATGTTAACACTGAATTTTTTAAAGCTTTTCTTTTTTTATTAATTTTGGAGAGAGAAACATCAATTGGTTGTTCCATTTACTTATGCATTCATTGGTTGATTCTTTTTTCTAATACTTTTTTATTATTTTGAGAGAGAGAGAGAGAGAGAGAGAGAGAGAGATCTGTGTGAGAGCAAAACATTGATTGGCTGCCTCCTGCATTCAGGGATTGAGCCAAAACCTAGGTAATCGAACCAATAACCTTTCGGTTGGGATGATGCCTAACCAACTGAACCACACTGGCCAGGACTCATTTGTTGATTCTTGTATGTGTCCTGACCAGGGATGGAACCCACAACCTTGACATATTGGGATGTTCCAACAAATCCGCAACATTTGTTCTAACCAATCAGCAAAATTAAATGTAACCAGGGAAACATTTAATTTTTTTAAATGTAATTTTTTTAAAAGGGTGAAATTGACCCTTTGAGACAGCATGGATGGACATGGAGAATACAATGCTAACCAAAATGAGCCACTCAGAGAAATATAAATTCTCTTCCCTCTTATATGTGGAATCTAAAGAACAAAACACATTGATCGACAAGATAGGACCACAGACATGGAAGCATGAGACAAAGTGACAGATCTCAGAAGGAAGATGGGAAAAGAGGGTAGGCAGAGATTAACCAAACAACTTATAAGCAGATATGCACAACCCATTGGCACAGACAATAGACAGGGGCATGGGGGAGACGGGTGGAGTGGGGCAGAGGAGAAAATGGGGGGAGGGGGTATTTATAACACTCTCAACAGTGAAATAAATTTTTTAAAAGATGTGAAAATAATTTTTTAAATGTTCTAAGGTGTAAAGTTTTGACATGTCCTGGACATATGCATCTTGTATATTCTTTTTTTTTAAATATATTTTATTGATATTTTACAGAGAGGAAGGGAGAGAGAGAGAGAGAGCTAGAAACGTCAATGAGAGAGAAACATCGACCAGCTGCCTCCTGCACACCCCCTACCTGGGATGTGCCCGAAACCAATGTACATGCCCTTGACCGGAATCGAACCTGGGACTTTTCAGTCTGCAGACCGACTCTCTACCACTGAGCCAAACCGGTTTCGGCACATCTTGTATATTCTGGGGAAAAAAAAACACCCTTATTCCTCAAATAGTTACATATCTCTGAATCTCCTTAGACTGAAAATATAGTTTTTGAATAATAGTTTTTGAGCCAACAGAGTTGAAAATTAAAAATTTATAAATATGATTATTAAAAGTGTGTTCATGGGAATAGCAATCCATGCTTTATCAGCAAATTCAGTCGGACTGGCTTCCAAGCTTACAGTTCCACGGCTGCCTCCTTTGTGGACCATCTCAGGTTGTTTCTCTGAAACTGGGCGCCCTAAGCAGCCCCTCCCTCCCAGCAGACACCTTTCTGACTCAGATTAACTTGGTTTTCCAACCAAAAGCTGATGGTGGGGCTTCCAGCCTTCAGCATCCCTCCACAAACCTTGACGTACAGAGGCACCCTAGCAGTAGTGAGGGAGGTGTGGACCCAGCCTGGCTCCGATATCAGACTACAGGGGGTCAAATCCCAGGCCTCTCACTTTCTAACCGCGTGGCCATGGGCAAGTTACTTAAGTTCTTCCTGTCTTTCCTCAGGTTTAAAGTGGAAATAATAATAGTAATTATATAGGGTGTGGAGACTGAATGAGTTCATTCATATAAAGCACTGGTAGCAGGGAGTGCTCAGTAAATAGCAGGGAGTGCTCAGTAAATGTCAGCCATTGTTATTATTGAGGCAGTCTTTGATTTTTCAGCCCAAAATTGCCTTCTTTCACTAATAAGCCAAAATATTTCAAGCCCTGAGAATGGTGTAGCAGTCCTTTGGCCTGCCAGACACACGCAAACGTTCCCATTTACTGAGAGAGGGAATCGGATGGACCTACTTCATTGACAGGTACTTTTGGAAGCAAAGCTTTTCTTTCCATATAAAAGGAACCAGGTCCTGAGGGGTTTCCATCCTGCCATTTAGCCCCAAATGTTCCTGTTTCATTTGCTGAATACATGTGAGCACTGGACCCTGGAGGGCAGCCCTGAACTCCGTGCCGAGGCCTCCATTGACCTGGACGCAGCTGTTTCCCAACGTGATCGCATTCCCCTTGCCCAGCTCACTCTCCCCTCCACCAGCCTCATACCCTGCACCTCGCTTACCAGCTCGTGGAATAATAGGGTTCTTGGAGCCTCGGGACTTTCGTGCGGCCTGTGGTCCGCTGGCCTTTTCATCTCCCAGGATCCAGTGTCAGAGAGGTCTCCCGGGCCACAGCATTCACAGTGGCTTCTGCTCTCTCTTCTCGCACCCATTCTGGTTTCCACATCTCAGCCTCTTTGGTTCCTTTGTAACACTCATCTCAACTTGTGCCCACTGACCTCTGCTGGCCCCGGGAAGGCTGGTGGGAGCAGAGCGGGTCTCTACTGTGTTCCATGGAGCCGATGTCCCTCTTTTCCAGGTGACAATGCAGGTGTCAGGTACACAGCTGGCATTCAGTAAGCTGCTTGTTGAATGGACGAGTGACCAAAGAAATACCTTGACACAAGTTATGAAAGTATTTCTAAGTGGGAAAATGTTTTGCCCTGATTAACAGGTAAATAATAACAATGCAAATTTGTTTGTTAAAGATTTATATGTTCTTACATTTTCTAGGTTGTCCCTGAGAATTTACTTATTCAATTAACTAGCTCTACAAACATTTTTTTTAATATGAAGAGATTAAAGAAAAACTTTGGCTCATTCAAAGACATCTTAAATTGAATAATGTGAGGATAATGACATTCTAAATTGCAGTGATCTGAATTTAGTTGTTCTATAAAAATTAATTTAGACAATTATATCACCTCCTTTTGCTCCAGTTTATACTAGGAAGTATCTTATGTAATGATGCCTACTATGATACAAAGCATCCATAATCTCCAAATTTTGCAGCAGACTAGCTTTCTTAAATCACAGAAAATACTACAGCAATCTTCTTTCTATTAAAATATTCTTGTTATTAGCACATTTGATGTAATTAATTTCCTCGTATCCAGCTTGCTTTAAAAAATATATTAGTTTATGTTATGTAAGCAAGCATCAGACCTAAAATCAGAATCTGAATGTCTTGCTATTTTCACAAAAAAAATAAAAATAGTGAATATCTTAAGAATAAGGGAAAGACAGAAGCACTTATTTTGCCCTTACCCTGACTCATCCGACCTTCCAAAGATTTCTACTTTCAAAAGTAACAGTCCTTCACTCTAAATGCTTTTTGAAGAAAAGTGCATTCACCAGCAATGGTAACAATGGGACATTTTCATTTCTTGATTCTGATGAGCAAGCAGTTTTATCCTTCTAGTTTCTGGTCAGCTGAAGTAGCATTCACTCTCATGTCCTGGCAGAGCTGCCTTCACTTACTCTTACCGGTAGCTACATGTAAGAGCACTTTCTTACATGAAAATCATGTAAGAAAAAGGCATGAGGAGAAATTGAACACCACGTAATGAGAGCAAAACATGGCCCCCAAGATGACTGCGGGCAGCTGGTGTGCCAGGCAGGCCTCCCGTGATGGAAAGAGTTCCAAATGGCAGAAGTCAGTCCCACCGCACACGTGCCACCACCCACCAGGAGGAGACAGTGGACCGAGTGCTCTGTCTGAGGGGCTTAATCACAAGGCACAGCAACAGCCTGTGGTTATTGGAATGGAGAGTAAGGTGACCAGACGTCCGCTTTTGGCGGGACAGCCCCGAGTTTTGACAATTTGTCCCGCGTCATTTTAAAAAAGTCCCGGCTTTTTTAAAACGCTGAGGGACGCGGGACAAATTGTTAAGAATTGGGACTGTCCCGCCAAAAGCGGGATGTCTGGTCACCTTAATGCAGTGATCGGCAAACTCATTAGTCAACAGAGCCGCAGTTTGCCGACCCACTGCCTTAAAGCAATGAGAACCTGGCAACAAATCATGAAAATCAACGCTTTCAGAACTCCAGATATTAAGCAAAGCTTAGCAACCATCTCTGGTTGTTTATACATTTATACCAGAAAAACAGGCGAGTCTCCCTAAGCACTGTAAGCTTCCTGGCTTTCCTCTCCCTCCTCCCATCCCTATTCCCTCAGCTCTACCCAGGCCACAGAGACAGCCTCACAAGCACGTGGCTGTGAAGCCGGCAGCCACTGGTCTATCTGACCTGACTCAGGGCTCACTCTGTGGGAACAGCCCGTGGGTAGGGCATTGGTTAAAAAACAAACAAAAAGTCTGCAGCAACTGTTTCACATCACTTTTGCCTGAGGCAGTGACATCAGTTGGGGCTAATAAACACTTACAGGGAGAACTGGGGACTTAGCTGGCCACAGAGGCTTTGAAATCTTAGCCGCGCTCCAGGGAACCTAGAACACAGCATGGCAGGGTGGTGTGCGGCAGGGAGAGACCCGGCAGGCCCCTTCCGTCACCCTTGGCTGACCAGGAGGCTCTTCCAAGGAAAACTGAAGGTTAAGGCCGGTATTAAACTGGCAGCCTGAGCACTGAAGGCGTGCCCGGTTAGCACCAAGAGCCCTGCCGGTCACTACCTACCTCCCCAGCTTCAGTGACACCACATGGCAAAGAACACAGGCCTCATGTCATTTGACCAGGGAAGTCGCAAAACAAGCAAAGAGCAGTAACTACAACAAACAACAAAACAAACCCTAAGAGTGGAGAGAAGAACTGATCTCCAGAGATGTCATGTTACATCACTTGGTACGCCTTTTTTATTGAAAGTCTGGCATAATACATTAGATACAAAGTGTGTGACTTGAAGTCAGTCTGACTTGTGAGTCAGGCAGTGTTTGCTGTTTGCTATTGCTGTCCGTATCAGAGCTAAAGGAAGTTTTGTTGACTTCTGGTTTCTGATCTGGCACCTAAGGAGCCTGGAAATTGCCACTTCCTCCTAAAACTAGGAAAAGCTGAACAAACAAACATGCCAGGCTTTCAACAAAAGTTATAAGACATACTAAAGGCAAACACACACACAAACAAACAAACAAACATAAAAAGGCACATAGTTTGAAGAATCATCAAATATCAGAATCAGACTAGTACGGCAGAGATGCTAGAATTATGAGAGCATGAGTTTAAAGCAGCTATAATTAATATACTAAGGGCTCTAATGGAAAAAGTAGGCAACGTGTAACAACAGATGGGTAATCAATAGATGAGTGGATTAAAAAAACAACAACACTGTGGTATATATACAATGAAATATTACCCAGCCATAGAAAAGAATGAAATTTAACATTTGTGACAATATGGATTGGCCCCTAGAGGATAGTATGCTAAGTGAATTAAGCCAGACAAGGAAAGACAAATATATCTGCTTTCACTTATATGTGGAATCTAAAAAGCAAAATAAACAAACAAATAAAATAGAAACAGAGTCATAGATTACAGAGAATAGACTGATGATTGCCATAGGGGAGAGAGTTGAGCATGCGAGCAGGGGGGCTGGGTGAAAAAGTTGAAGGGACTATTAAGTACAAATTGATAATCACAAAATAGTCATTGGGATATAAGGTGCAGTATAGGGAATATAGTCAATAATTGTATAATAACTATGTACAGTGCCAGGTGGGTACTTAAAATATTGGGGAGACCATTTTTAAAGTATATTTTTGTTTAACCACTATGCTGTACACCTGAAACTATCCTGTATAATAAAACGGTAATATGCAAATCGACCATATGGCAGGACAACTGGTTCCTATGATGCACACTGACCACCAGGGGGACCGCCACTCAGCCAGAAGCCGGGCTGAAGGCTGGAGAGCACGATGGTGGTGGTGGGAGCCTCTCCTGCCTCTGCGGCAGCAGAGGATGTCCGAATGAATGAATGAATGAATGAGTGGGGAGCGGGGAGTGGGCCTAAGCCGGCAGGAGGACATCCCCCAGGGGTCCTGGACATCCCTCTTTTATGCACCGAGCCTCTAGTTACAAGATGATGTTGAATATAAACTGTCATTAAAAACTAAGAATTTAAAAAAGAATTATGAGGAGCTTATACTATGATAATGATGAGCTGAAAAAAGAAAACAACAGATGGTTAATGTAAGCAGAGAGATGGGAATTCTAAAAGAGAATTAAAAATGCTTTTGATGGGTTCATTAGTAGACTGGACATAGCTGAGGAAAAAATCTCTGAACTTGAAGAATATATCAATAAAAACTTCCAAAATGGAAGAGCAAAAAGAAAAAAATACAACTGAAAAAATTAAAAAAAAAATACCCAAGAACTGGATATCTATAATATGTGTAACAACATGTAGTGGGAACACAAGAAAAGAAGAGAGGAAGGAACAGAAGAATCTTTGGAACAATATTGACTGAGAATTTTGCCAAATTAATGGCAGACACCAAACCAAAGATCCAGGAAGCTCAGATATCACCCAACATGATAAATGCTCTCTCCCCCCACCAACTTCAAAGAAGACAAAACAAAACTACACCCAAACATATTATATTTGAATACTATAAAGTAAAAACAAAAAGAAAAAGTATTGAAAGAAGCCAAAGAAACAAAACAGCTTCCCTGTAGATTTGCAAAATAGAATTACATTGACTCCTTAGAAGCTATGCAAGAAGAGAGCAAAGTGCAATATTTAGTGTTGAGAAAAACCCACCAAGTCAGAACTCTGTATCCTATGAAATTATCCTTCATAATTGAAAGAGAAACAATAGATATGCTTTGCAAGAAATGTTAAAGAAGCTCTTCAGAGAGGAAAATAATATTATACCAGTAACTCAGATCTACATAAGTAGCACAGAGAAGGAATAAGTGAAGATTAAATTAAAATTTTTGTTTTTCTTATTCTTCTTTTAGCTAACAAATAACAGCTGGCCCAAAAGAATAATAACAACAGTCTATACAATGCTTATAGCTTATGTATAATTGAGATGAATGATAGTAAGTAAGTAATGAATGATAGTAAGAAAAACTTGAAGGAATTAGGAATGCTTTTTATTATAAGGTGTTTTGACTGTCCATGAAATGGTATAGCATTATTTGAAAGTAGACTTGGATTAGTTGTAAATGTATATTATAACTCTAGGACAACTACTTAAAAAAAACACACGACAACTAAAAAGGGAAGTATAACTGATATACTAAGACAAGAGAGAGAATAGAATGAAAAATGTCCAAAACTACAAATGGCAGAAAAAGAGTGGAAAGCAATAATATAAACAAAGAACAAGAGCAACGAATAGAAAGCAGTAACTAATCCAGTAGATATTAATCCAGATTTGTCAATAATCACTTTAAGTGTCAATGGTCTAAAAATACAATTAAAAGACAGAGATTGTCAGAGTGAGTAAAAAACTAAGATATGCCCAGCCAGCGAGGCTCAGTGGTTGAGTGTCGATCTGTGAACCAGGAGATCAAGTTTTGATTCCCAGTCAGTGCATATGCCCGAGTTGTAAGCTCAGACCCCGGGGGGGGGGGGTGCTGGAGGCAGTCAATTAATGATGTTTCTATCTCTCTCTCTTCCTCTCCCTTCCTCTCTGAAATCAACTTTTAAAAAATCTAGAAAACAAACAAACAAAAAAACCTAAGTTACAACTACTAGTATATGGTGTCTACAAGAACTCCACTTTAAATGTAAAGATACATGTAGATTAAAAGTAAAGAGATAGAGAAAAATACACCATGTTAACCCTTGCCAAAGGAAAGTTAAACTGTATTCACTTCAGACAGAGCAGACTTCAATGCAAGGAAAGTTATCAGGGAAGCGAAGGGCATTGCATAATGATGAATGCTCAGCTCTCCAAGGAGACTAACAATCTTCAATGTGTATGTGCCTAACAACATAGTCAAAACTGAGGTAAAAACTGACAAAACTGCAAAGAAAAATAGATGAATCCACTTGCTAGTTCAACACCCTTTTATCAGAAATGGGCAGGTCCAGCAGGCAGAAAACTAGTAAGGACATAGTTTAATTCAACAGCATGATCAATCTACTGAATATCATGGACATTTATATACTACCTTTTCCACATAGCACATAACACATCTTCCTCAAACTCACATAGAAAATTCACATGCTGGGCCATAAAAACCACTTTAACAAGTTTAATAGAATAGAAAGAATCTTGCAATATATATATATACTCTGACCCAACCAAGGAGTCTAAAATAAAAACAACCAGCTATAACAAATGTTGACAAAAATGTGGAGAAATTATAACCCCCCTTTACATTGCTGGGGGGACTGTAAAATGGCACAATCATTTTGGAAAAGAGTTTGGCAGAACTAAAAATGTTAAATAGGAAGTTACCATATTACCTAGTTATTCGACTCTTCAGTTTTTGCCCAAGATAATTGACAGCACATAGCTACACAAAAACTTGAATATTCATAGCAGAAGTATTCATAATAGCTAAAAGAAGTGGAAACAATGCAACTGATGAATGAATAAACAAGTATATCCAAACACAATGTCATGTATCATACAATTGAATCTTATCTATATACTAGAGGCCCAGTGCACAAAATTTGTGCACTTTTTTGGGGGGGTCGGTCCCTCAGCCAAGCCTGCCCCCTCTCACAGACTGAGAGCCCTCAGGAGATGTCCTACTGACAGGGAGTGGGCCTAAGCCCCAGTCTGGCCTTCCTCTGAGGGAGGTGACTGGGCTGATCAGGGGAAGGCACCAGCCCCATCACCCCGCTGCTGCTGCCACTGTCACAGCCACCAAGGTGTTCTCATCAACATGGACTCCAGTCCCTTCACCATGAAAAAATGACAACTCTCTTTAGGCATTTTCAAGATGTGTCTTTCATAGGATGTGACATTTCTTTTCTTTCTTTTTTATCTTCATCTAAGGTATGTTTCCATTGATTTTTAGAGAGCTTAGAAGAGAGAGGGAAAGACAGAGAGAAACATAAATGTGAGAGGGACACTTTGATTGGTTGCCTCCTGCATGAGCCCTGACCCAGGGTATGTCACCTGACCAGGAATTGAACTCAAAACCTTTTGGTGTATGAGACAACACTTCAACCAACTGAGCCACCCAGCCAGGGCACAAGTTTTTATTTTCATGCGGTCAAACCTATCCATCTTTCCCTTTCATAATGTTATCCTTTATGCTTCAATATCATGCAACCATTCTAAATTCTGTACACAAATTTTTAGAAGTTTGCTTTACACATTTAGGTCTTTTATCCACCTGAAATACCTTTTGCATGTTGTGTGGAGCAAACCGAGAGACAAAGCCTGGGTGGGACCATTAGACCTGCGCATCACCTGTCAGAGAGGAGCTGTGAGCAGCAGCCTGGGTGCCTCTCCTTGGAGTGTGCATCCATGAGCCATGCCAACTCATGCCTTCAACTCGTATTGACAATATCACCTGTCCCGCTTACTTTAAGAGTTTCCTAAGTATAAATATGTCTCTTTCTGGAATCTGAAATATATGCTAAAGCACTTTATGGTCCCTACGTGGTAGATAAGGAGACCATTAGTAAATGGAAAGAAAGAAACACTTTCTAGGCCACCACTTTGCTTGCCAATGGCGCGCTGCCTTGGCACACGGAGACCTGTCAGCAAACCAAGATGGTAACAGACCAATCTGTAGGCTCCTGAGTCAGATGATGTTAGCTCAGTTCAGTGCGGCTTTATTATTGCTGTACGTAATGTAACTTTCCAGAATGAAGGGCACATTCAAATATGCAAATATGTTCCATAAATAAGAATAAATAAATATTCAGTGTTTTTCCCACTTAGATTAATAGATCTTCTTCTAATTTCTTACTGGGTCAGTACTAAACAAGAATTAGCTTTATAACAGAGCCTTTTTATTGTGCCTTGGTGAAAAATGGGATTTCTATAAGACCAAGAATATGCTAACACCGTTTTTCCTCACATCTGGGCTGTGGTGGATTTATTTCGTGGACATCCATGAGCTTTTCCTACCAGATGAGACACATCTGAGCCGGGAGGCGAAACCTGACGCTGCACCTGGCTGTCCAGACTCCTTCAGCTGTGGTCACCTCGACCCAGTGCAGCCCCTGCTTCTCACAGTGGGGGCTTGAATGACCCTCCGACCTTCTGCTTGCCTCCCCCTGGCACTACCCCCATGCCAGGTAGTGCCACGCCCCCGTCAGAAGCCCCACCTGGCCACAGAGGCAGAGAATGCAACATGGTTCCTATAGTCAACCATACTGTATTGTGCACTTCAGAAATTGTTCAGCATGAACAGTTCTCACCACAAAAAAAGGATGTGTGTCCCTCACAGATGAATGAGGACACAAAGGGTGCAGGTGGAGAGTGGGAAGACAGTTCTCACAGCCAGCCGCAGAGTCAGAGTTGTGATATGAGCTTTCACAGATCGCTTGAAAAATAACCATCGTGAGGAAAGTGTGAGCACAAGTCCAGGCTCAAGAATGGCTGAGATGAGGCTTTAGAAGGAATTGCCTAGCTTGGCGTTGCCTGCTTCCGGAGAGGAGATGCTGACCAGAGTTCATCCCTCTTCTGAAACAGAACAGGAAGGAGGACAAGCTGAGACGCAAAGACGCTGTGTCTTAGTGGGTTTCGTTTGGCACAGGAAGTAAAAGCTGTAACCCAGCCATGACCATGGACCCGGCCATTGCCTCCTTAGTCCTGCCAGCCGTGCAAAAGAGACACGCCCTAACCTTTTCTGCTTCCAACTGGATTGCCAGCCTATTGACAAACGTTGGAGCTCTGTCTCTTCATAAGATGTGACAGTTCATGACATCTTAAACCAAAGTCCAATCATCGATATGGAAAAGGGTAAAATTAACTAAAGGCCAAATCCCCTCACCCCCCCAAAAAAAAATGTACAGCGAGACAGTCTTATAAAATACTCTCCATTGTTTACTTAGAGCAGGGTTAACTGTTTACTTTGTTGAGAAAGTCATTCCACCTTTTGTGATAACAATAGGAAGACACATGCCATAGCACAGCACTCTGAAGAAATGAAGTTAGCGGCTGCTATTCCGCACGCGTGAGAGGCATTGATTTATGGGCAGAGTCTGAGCCCCGTCCTGGGAAGAGCTCCGCGTGCCCTAATTCAGCGCCGGCAACGGCTTTGATACCTCTGCCTTGGGACAGGGAGATGAAAGCTTGCTCTGGGGGTGATTAAGAGATTTATGGGATTTATGCACCAACATGAAAGCTCAGGATTTGAGGCTGGCACTAATTGTTTCCAACCCTCGTCCCCAAACTCTGGCTCCACTATTGAGATATCTTCAAAGGTACTTCAGAATGTGCTTCAGGAGTCCCGCCGTAGTTCCAGTCAAACATCGCGTTATGCATATTTAGATATTATCGAAACTGTACCGCACACGTGGCCACTTGTTCAAAAGTGCCCCTGTCTGAATTTTAACACTTGTGAGAGCATCCGTGCCTGTGGTCAGGCTCTGAGGAAAAATCACTCAGGTACGGATGTCAAAATGCTGTTTGGTTTGACAGATTATTGCATAAAGTTGAACTTGTTAAAAAGAAAGTTTTTAGATTTAAATAATCTAAAAATTGATGTGGCTTTGCATACGGCTTTTTATTAATTATTCAGGATTGTGCATGTCACCTTTGGTTATGCATTTGCATCCAGTTCTGGTCTTGCCAATCCTTTGCCAATGTGAGGAGGTTTACTAGGCTGTTGAGGGGAAGTGGTACCATCCTCACTGATGCAAACAATATCAGCAACAAAACCGCATCTCAGACATCACCTGCAAAACTGAATTCATTTTACTGCTTTGAAATGTTGTGACTCTATTAAATGTAAACAAGCAGTGAAGTGTACAAAAGATCATTTAAAAAATAACTATATCAAACATCACATTATGTTACAATATAATTTTGTAAAGTGCTTTCCACCAAAAAAAATTTTTTATTCTTTTTATGAGTTTGATAACGTTAATGAATAAATATAGGAAAACATCTAGCATCTATTGTGATAGTTCAGAATCAGTGGAATTGAATGTCCAGTGTCCTGAGATTGTAAACTGATGGGTGTGGGAAGTGTGTTATTTGCTACTATTATTGCATTAAGATTTTTCTCCCTATTGTGCAAACAAATCAAAAGACAAAATATATTGAATATTGAAGCTGATAAAAGACTACGGCTGTCATAAAACTGTGATATAACCCTTGCTTTCAACTAATCAGTTAGTCAAAAAAGCCTATTTTCTTTGGAATTATAAATAAATAAAAAATTGTTATACATATGAACTTACAAAATAGAGTTAAAACTACTAAAATTCTACTTTTTTATGTATCTAAATTCTGTAAAAGGTAACATTTGAAAGAAGAGTTTCACTGTTGTTTGAAACTTTTGAAAATTATTCTGTTAAAACCATACAAAGATCAAAATTACTGGCTTTTCAGTTGCACAAATAAAGATCAAATGTACTTCAACAGTTATCCCTAAGTTTTGTTTGCTTTTCTTGTCATTTAGGTTCTGAAGAACTAAGATCTCATTCTCATTTTGAAAGCAGCATTTGCCCACACAACCAATTTCAGTGCTGTCCTCTACGCAACAGAGACACACTCTCTGGGCAATCACCAAGGCTATTCTTAGGTCAACGCGGTCACGCTAGCACTGAACAGCCTTTAAGCTTCTCCTGGTCTTCTGTCCTCTGTTGGGATAAATGGCCATGCAATTCACAGCAATGTCCAGGTGCAGCTGCAGGGTCTGACTAGCTTCCCACTGGCATCATTAAGTCAGTCCTAAGACTTAGCCAAATTCTCTAACCAGGGATTATCAGAAATAGACTTCTCTATTAAACAAGAAAGATGAAACATGAAGAAGTACTCTTTTTAAATCAGATCTACATTTTTCTAATTCATCCTTAGCTCTGCTGATCATTGATTTCACCTTGAGTTTCCCTTCAAAGCTTGAGAGAGTCCCTTTCAATACGTTTCTCTCGGGCTTTTTTAAGGAATTAAAATTCAGTCCACCACGGTCAGTTATCTAAGCCGAGTAGCCTTTGTTCTCAATACCACTTATGCCGGAATCTCATCTCAACTTCACATGCTTCTTTCTACTTAAAATTTATAAAGAAAAAAAAATCACCTGGTTTCTCAAGTTACTTGCCTTATTTCTCTGCTCCTTTAAATACCTCTCACCCAGAAAAAAAAAAAAAGGAAAAAAAAAGCCGAGATTAAGACATCCTCAGGCAGGACAGTGATTCTAGCTTGCTTGAGGGGCTTCCAGGAGCCTTTCTTAATTGGAGTAGAACTTCATTTATCCCAAACCTGTTCCCTGCTGCCCTCTGCCCTCTGCCCTCTAGATGTGCATAACGGTATTGAGAGTCACAGCTTGCGCTATTTGAAAGGATCCAGAATTTAATTGTTTCAAGAAAGACACACCTACACACAATATTGAAATGGTCTAAATGAAACTATAAGGCAGTTTCTCCAAAACATCTCACTAACTGAAAATACCATTTGTACACAAAACAGCTGAAAATGGCCATTTCCTCCCTCTCTGTTTTATGTCCTACCTCTCTCCTTCTACTCTGTACTATGCTGGAACTCACGGGGACATGGGAAAGCAGGAGGGCAGGTACATTCACTGAGGTCTAGGAACAGAGAAGGAGCTCAGAATGTCTTGGCCCTTATGTTTTCTAACTCTACGTCTTACTCATGAATTGACCTGCTCATTTCCTGGCCCAGAGCCTACCACCTGGCTAACCATTAGATGGACCCAGAGAGCTACCACAATGTGAGCTACCATTTGGCATTGGCAATGAAGCCACAGAAGGTCAAAACCCAGAAGGCTTCACCCTGTCACACTGACCATCCTGAGCATTTCTGTGCTGTGGTGCTACCTAGCACTGCACAAGTGGCAGTTTCCTAACATCAGCACCATGGAGTTCTGACTCCTTAGAGGAGTTCTGCTGTCTCCTAGTAGTGGCCGTCCAATCAAGGACCCCTTGGGAGATCGGGGCCTAAACTGGCAGTCAGACATTCCTCTCACAATCTGGGACCGCTGGCTCCTAACTGCTCACCTGCCTGCCTACCTGACAGCCCCTAACTCCCTCTGCCTTCCTGATTACCTCTAACTGCCCTCCCTTGCTGGTCTGATCTCGCCCCCCAACTGCCCTTCCCTGCCAGCCTGATCTCACTCCAAACTGCCCTCCCCTTCTGGCCTGATCTCACCCTCAACTGTCTCCCTTGCAGGACTGGTTGTCCCCAAATGCTCCCCCCTGCTGGCCTGATCTTATCCCTAACTGCCCTCCCTTGCCATCCTGGTTGCCCCCAACTGTCCTCTCCTTCTGGCCTGATCTCACCCCCCAACTGCCCTCCCCTGCAGGCCTGATCTAGCCCCCAACTGCCCTCCTATGCTCACCAATTTGGTTCTGATTGATTGGTTTTTATGCCAGTCAGTGTCAAAAGCTCTGCTTCTTAGGCAGCCATTGGCTCCTCACACTTCACCCAGATTTGGTTCTTGTTGGTCAGTTTCTATGCCAGTCAGCATCAAAAGCTCTGCCTCCTAGGCAGCCATTGGCTCCTCACAGTTGACTCAGATTTGGTTCTGATTGGTTGGTTTCTCTGCCAGTCAGCGTCTCTGGGCCTATCAATGGGACCTGATCAGCAGCCCTGGTGGAGGCCTAGAGAGAAATGGAGGCAAGGCTGCTGGCCAGACTGGGAGAGAAAGAGAGAGGCAAGTGCTGATCAAAAGCTGCCACAAAGGCAACAGATCAGTCTCTGCTTCTCTCTTCAGGCCTTTCTCTGGCCCTGATTCACAGCCCCCTCAGCAGTCAATGCTGGTGCACTGTGCCTGCAGCAGAAGCAGTCAGTGCTGACTACAGGACTGACTTCTGGTTGGTAGAGCCTCAGTCCTTACCTACCCAGTGTGTGTGTGTTACTACCCAGTGTGTGTGTGTGTGTGTGTGTATGTGTGTACAATTTCTTTTTTGCATTTTTCACTTCATAATGTATCTCAGTGTTCTTTTTTATGTCAATACACAGAGAACTCCCTTCTTTTTTACAGCAGCATATGCATCAAACCAGGTTTATTAACTGGTCCCTACAGAAGACATTAAAAATGTTTCTAATATTTTTGCTATTTCAAATACTGCTACAAATATATTTATCACTTAATTAGTGTATGTTGACTTAGCTAACATTGTGTTTAGCAATGAAGACATTTTAATGTAATTAAACATATCTTTTCTTTCATGGCTTCTTAGCATTCAAGATCATACAGGAATTTTCTCATGGATTCTTCTGGTGCTCTTATGATTTCACTTTTTACACTTACATTTTCAATCCACTTGGAATTTATCCTGTAGATACAAACTTTTTCTAGATAGCCATCCAATACCATCTGGGTCAGTTTCCCAGTACTATTTACTGACTAATCCCTCTGACCTTAGATGGCCTCTTTACCTCTTAGCATGTGTTTGGGTCTCTTTCTATACTTCCTGTCCTATTTCATTGGTTTCTCTTTCTAGTCTTGGACTGCTACAATAGTGTTTACATTATTAAAACATTAGGGTGTGATTTACTGTCTGGAATGGCTAGTCTCACTGCTCTAGGGATTTTTTTATGGTTTTAGGAAAGTATATTCTTGATTTTGCCATGTGAACTTTATATTCAGTTCATCCAGTAAATAAATAAATAAATAAATAAATAAATAAATAAATAAATAATATTCAGTATTTTTATTGGAATCATAACATTAAATTTTATTTTATTATTATTTTTTAATAATTCTTACCCAAAGATATTTTTTCATAGATTTATTTAGAGAGAGTGCAAGGGAAAAGGAGAGAACGTGAGAAACACTGTTGTGAGAGAGACACATCAATTGGTTGCCTTCTGACCAGAGCCAGGAACCTGCAACCGAGGTATGTGTCCTTGAACAGATAGAATCCAAGACCCTTCAGTCCACAGGCCAATGCTCTATCCCCTGAGCATACCAGCTAGGGCCATAACACTAAATTTTAAATTAAAATAAAAGAATTGCTATCTTGATGATATTGAGTCTTCATTAGTTCAAGTCATTTGTATTATTTGATAGTTTAAAGGAGATTTCATGTAAGTCTTGCATATTTCAGTTAAGTTTATTCCCCTTTATCTTATCAGTTGCTATAGTAAGTGGGATCTTTTTTCTATCATAATTCTGAAAATCTTTTCATCTCTAGATATTCAAATCATATTACACTCGATGGTTTTCATGAATGAAAGGGAAAATTATAACCTCCAAATCATTCACATGTGTGGTGGACGTGTGCGTTTACAGTGATGTTTAAGCATGACCATGTATAAAACCCGAGGCTTTACTTCATAGAGAATATCAACACTTTCATGGGAAGTCCTAACATAGGCATTGCTAAGTGGTACCATTTCTGTATTTAGCTTAATCAATGCTCAGACTTTTCCCCAACTCTCATCATACCTGTAACATTATCTTCCTGCTGACAAATGTACACAACCATTGCAAAACTGATACTTTCATTCACTTGCAGCCGTTAAGGATTGTTTTCATTTAATTAATACTTTTTAATTCAGTTCCTTCAAGGTACAGGCTGTATTCCTAGTAAGAATAAATTGTTGACCCATAATTTAAGAATCTTGCCCTCCGACTTTAACCTATTTTTTCATCCTTCATTCTCCAAATTTGACTATTGTATTATTTTGTCCAATCTCTCATACTTTCCCCACATTCAAATCTCTAAGCAATCTTACCTTCATCTAAAATGGCCATCTTCACCTCCACCAATCAAAATATAAAAACCTCAAGACCCTGCTAAAATGCTCCCACATCTGATAATTCTAATTAGACAGTTCTTCAAGGATTCTTATTTTTTATCATTTAGTTTTAGACATTTAATTTATATTTACTTACTGATGTTTAATTGAGATATAGGTGTCACCATGCTCAGTGACACACTCATATACTGCAATAGTTACTTCTTCAGCATTGGCCTACATTTCTACCACCTCTCTTAGCAGCTTTAAAGTATAATACAATATTATTAGCAATACAATAGGCCCTCGGATTACGTCAGAGATCTGTTCCTAAGGCGCAACGTAAGGGGATTTTCACTGTAAGTCAAAATCCATCTACATAAGCACATATTTCACTCACACAGAGCACATACACAACAGTAATGAAATGAAACAGTAAAAACTTTTAAAAGATAACAATTTCTGATCTTTAGTTGTGGCAAATAAATAATAAAAAACATAAAGCACCTATGTACATATGTCAAAATGACGGAACTTTTTTTTCCTTATAAATAAATGGGAGATGGCGACGTAACCACGAAATGACATACATCGAGGACTGCCTGTAATCACCTTACTGTACATTAGATGCTCCCCTCCCCCAGAATATTCATCTTATAAGTGAAAGTTTGTACTCTGACCATCATCCCCTCATTTCTTACAAATCCTCAGGCCTTGGTAACCACCATTCTAATATCTGTTTCTGAGTTTGGCTTTTTTAGATTACACATATAAGTGATATTACACAGCATTTTTTTCCTCTGACTTATTTCACTTAGCATAATGCCCTCAAGGTCTGTATTGTCACAAAAGGCAGAATCTCATTTCTCGTGATGGAATAATATTCCATCATGCATATATACCATATTCTTATTATCCATTCATCTCTTGACAGACCCTTAGTTTGTTTCCATATAATGGCTGTTATGAATAATGCTTCAATGAACAATGGTGTAGATATCTCTTCAACATCTTGATTTTATTTCCTTTGGACATATACCCATAGTGGTATTGCTGGATCATATGGCAGTTCTACATCTACTTTTACAAGAAAACTCCATGGTGTTTTCATAGTGGCTGTACCAGTTTATATTCCCACCAACAGCACACAGGATTCCCTTTACTCCACATTCTTGCCGACACTTATTGTGGGAGCCCCTTCCACATCCCGCGTGGTTCAGGGTTCCTGTTCAGGGTTCTGCTTCTGGAGAAGGCTGCACACAAATGAAAGAGACTAGAAAAGAGTTAATTTGGGGAAATGGAGGGCCAAGCAGGAGTCTACCTCTAGGGGGAGGACTACCAGTGATCTGGCCTTTGCTATCCCTTTTATTGAGGTTATGAGATACACCCATATCCTTTAAGCTGGAAATTCCAATAATAGATAATCAGCAATAATTTACATATGATTAACAAGTGAAGGTTGCTTTAACTACCAATGTATCAACTAAACAATGAGTGATTAGCTCCGACCATTCAGAGCAATTAAGGTTGACCAGCCTTCTGGATTCCCTTTTCACATTTCTCTATTAGTGACAATGTTTGGTTTCTGGCAACTTGTTATCTCTTATATTTTAGATGACAGCCATTCTAACAGGTGTGAGGTGATAACTCATTTTGGTTGTAGTTTCTCATGATAGTTCTAATTAGAACTTCTTTCTCTCTCTCTTTCTGTCTAAACATGTTACCTTATAGGTCTCTCTGGTAGCATAATGGCCCCCAAAGCTTTCTACACCCTATCCTTAGAACCCAACCTACAAGCATGGCAAAGGGACTTTGTAGAAGCAACTAAGGTTAGGAACCCTGTGATAAAGTATCTGTGTTATTCAGGTGGACTGAAATAATCATGTGAACTCTTCACAACAGAGAGCTCTCTCCAGCAGGAGTCAGAGAAATGTGGCAGAAAGAGGCAGCAACTGGAAGCATGAGAAGGACCTTCACTGTTATTGCTGGCTTCACAATGGAACTGCACGTGGAAAGCCTGAGAATGAAATGAGTCCTGAAAACACCAAGGAGCTTGTAGAAACTCTGAGTCCAAGACAGAATCGCAGTCCCAGTTGCCAACTTGATTCTGACTAGAGGTTAACTTTGGAATCTACAAAATCTCAACCACAAGAGCATTAGAAACGTTCTGACATTATAATGAAACTAGAGGCTCAGTGTACAAAATTTGTACTGGAGATCAGGGCCAATCTGTGGGGCCTGGGGCCTGAGGGCTGGGGACAGCCCCTGGTGATCAGTGCATGTCATAGCAGCCCGTCATTCCACTGTTCATTTCTGTTTGGTTGACTTGCATATTAGGCTTTTATTATATAGGATTTTACTCAATCAAATGAACAAATAACTAGAAATTGCAGCTAGAATTATAGATGAAGCAGACACTCTGTCTCTGTACAGAGTTAGGAAATGTGAAAAGTAATGGGCACAGTGACAATCCATACCTGGAAATGCATTGAGCTCATGGTAATGGTGTTAGTAGAGACAGAAACATAAACATGTGTTTTCTCCTCAAAAGAATTGAGGTGGGGTATGTGTGACCACCAGGCACAGGTCCATTCACCTTTTCTTCCCATTTACAAGACACTGAGCCTATAATCAATCACTATTTTTAAGAGAAGTGATTAAATGGATGGGATTCTGCAGAAAGCACGTGGTTTACAGAATTGTTCATCACAGAGGTTATTGTAACCAGAGAAACATATTGTCTTCATTATGGATCATAAGAAAACTTGCTCATTTTCATTGAATTTTTTGGCTGTGATGCAATATTACTTACTTTTTTTTTGCAAGATGACACAAATGGTATCTTGGTGAATATTATTGGAAAGGGTTCTTCACTGGTGAAAAAAAGTCAAAGATTTTCTATGGGTGACTCTAAATTATGCTAGATTTCATTTCACAAGTTTTTGTTGCTATCAATTTGGCCGTTAGCTATTTCTGGGAACATCAATGTCACATAAGAAATCACTGTATCTCTACAGGGCATGTGAAAGCCATATTTCTAAAAAGAGAGGTCCTAAGTGTCATTGGATGTTCCAAAGGGACTACAGCCTTTAAAAATCTCAGAAGACCTGTGTTGGAGCTTGAAATGACACCTCTCTGCTCAGGATGCACTAGCCTTTTTTTTTTTCCAGTTGAAAAGGCAACATGGCTAGTGTTTCATAGTCCTGAGAGTGGATGGTCATGCTTGACCTTCTGTGGCAGGAGAGAGTTAATAAAATAAACACACACACTTTTTAAAAATTATATCATGACTGGTGAAGATCAGTGAAATAAGCCATCCTTTCTTTTTGCTCTTAAACTTCTGAACAAACTTTCCATAATGTGCTCCTTTGACCTTTGTAAGGCAGGTAGAAGTACTTTATGGTAAGCGGGTAAGCACAGTTTTCTGGTCATGTGACTCAGTATAAAGAAACAAATACATAATTTCAGCCATAATTACCGAATGGTCATCGGGCTGACAAACAACACATGCTTAAATCCTTCAGTGGCACCCCGTGACTCCCAGAATAAATCCCAAATTCCTTCCAGTAGCTTTGTGATCTAAACGCAGTTTAAGTCTGCATGTTTATCCCTAACAGGGTTTCTTAGCCTAGGCACTTCTGGCTTTGGGGCCAGATAAATCTTTGTTGTAGGACTCTCCGGTGCATTGTGAGATGTTTAGCAGCACCCTGGCCTCTACCCCACACTCAGTTGTGGCAACCAGAAATATCTCTAGGCACAGACAATGTTTCCTGAGGACCCAACATTCCCCTGGCTGAGAACCGCCAATTTATAGTATTTTACAGCCTTCGACTTGACCCTCCCGCCATAATGAACTCTCAGTTTCAGAGCACACACTGTTCTTTCTCCTCTGTGCTTTCTTATCTTCTGTGCCCTTGATGAGTGCAATACTCTTCCCCCTCCTTTCTGCCCAGTGAGCTCCATCCTTCCTCAGGGCTAGCGGAGAAGCCTGAGGGGAGGTAAGCTTCCATCACTTCCACCTTCACAGCATGACCTGCTGTGTAGGAGAGTTGGACATTTGCTTGTCTGCAGCTCATTAAGCCATAAGCTGCGAGAGGTCAGGGATCGTTACCGGGTTCTTCACCAGTGTCTCCTCAATGCCTGGCACGTATTATACATACAATAAACAGTTGTTGAAAAAACTAACATTTGAGCCCAAGCAAGCATTAGTCAAAACTAATCTAGTGTTACTTTAAAAAAACAAGAACAACACTTCCTTGTATGGTTACTATGATTTAAAAAAATAACCTTGGAGAAAACCCAGTATAATATGTTAAAACACATCACTGTTTCAACTTAATTCTTCCCATACTTTTGACCTTTATAAATCTTCTTAGCGTAATGCATTTTATATTTAAAACCTATATTTTATCACAGTTTGGCAGATTCTGTTTGCCGCCTATTAGTACAGTAAAGGTCACGTCATCAGATAAAGCCTGGTGGCAGAAAACATAGTAATTTACCAACGGGAAACAGGAAAAGTGGCTTCATTTCTTATGTTGTCCTACAACCCTTACCTTGGGGTTGATTTTCAAGTTATTATTCATACTTGAAAAATTATGTTTGGGATGAATTCTGGAAAGTACACAAAAGAGAAAAATTACTTAGAAGTTCAGCTCTAAAACCATTGTCATTTCACACATTAAATAGTAGAAAGGTCCTTAATATATCTTGGTGTCCAGGGAATTAAACAGCTGCAGAGTAAAAACTACTATTTCAATAGGTACAGACCCTTAGGCTATCTATGTGTTTTACTTAGTTCCTTATTACTAACATTTTTTCTAATGATAAAAGAAAATTATTTCTAACACTTTTATATCAGAGGAATAATTGTTTGATGTGCAGCAAATTGGATACAAACTACAGTCCATTCTTGATAGTGTTGTGCGGGACACAGGGCCATGTTTACAGTAATTGTCTAGGAGGCATTGATTCTCATTTCAAGGACTTCTCTATTAGAAATAAAGCAAAGTGGCCCATCAAGATGATTTACTGAGTGCCCACTTTCTGACGCATCCAAGGAGGGAAGCAATGACCGAGACACAGCACTGGCTTGGCAAAGGATAAAAGATAAGTACACAAAGAATTATACTTTAGAAAAAGCAACACAGGCATTAAAAATGAATGCCACGTGGATTTGAAGACAATAGAAACAATATAATTCTGTGTGTCTGAGTCTTATGCTGACTCTGTGTGTGTGTGCAGAAATCAGGGCATTCTAAATTAAATAACATGCTTAAAGCAGTATTTATATCAGGCATATTTTGGTAACAGTGAGCAGAGAATATATTTGTAGGTAAGGACTAGAATACGTGGTACCATACATGTCACAGTAAAGAATGTGTCTTCACCTTGGTTGACAGAAGCCACATTTGAACAATACTTTTCTCTATCACACTGGTATTGAGTCATTCAACAATTGGTGGCAGTGGATGTGGGTGTATGAGAAGGAGAGAAGGAGGGAGGGGAGAAAAGGAGAAGATGGGGGGCAATTACTAATATGGAGCCACTAGACATGTTTATATCAGAATACTATAACTCCAGCTATATTGAATAAATCACCTGATTCTAAGGAACAACAATATATATTCAAACTTCTGCTCTCAAATGTTTCCCATCTCAAACAATTCAGTTCTTGACTAAGTTGTTCATGGAGGAAAAATGTCTCAGTCTTTGAACAAAACTTTGGTTCTCAACCTGACAACCCTTACATGCTAATAAATCGGCATGACAAAAAGCTTTTCTCAGACCACAAACAAAAGAGACAATGCACTAAACCTCGGGTTGTTAACATCTCAGGAAATTGTGCTGTGAATATATGTTTAGTGCTTTTTACTTTTGTTGCTGGTGAAATGGATGATTAGTATAATTTTAAAACATAAAGAGGCCATCATAATGTTGCTTAGGTTGTGGGGGTGGAAAACAGTGATCACAGGCCACTGAGGAGTTAGAAAAACTGCTATTTATTTGGATAAGCAAAAAGCAGTTAACCAATGACAGCACTTCAGAGGTAGTGATATTTGAAAAAGCCAAGATGCGCATGCTGACAACCTAAAAAGACACCCTGGAATGAGTACTGAAAGTGATTGCTTTGGGGTCTGGAACTAATTAATTCAATTTACATAATTTCTAGTGGAAAACAATAATTTGTTTTTTGTTTTTTGTTTGTTTGTTAGTTAGTTAGTTTGTTTGGTTTTTTTTGTGTGTGTTTTAACAAATCACTTCTCAAACAGCCTTGCAAAATGTAGTAAGTTTGAGAACCAAGGTTCCACTGTACATGTTAGAGTCTCCAAATATAGGGGCCCCAGTAATCTGTAATAAGGCCTTTGGCCAAATACTAATTTATGTATGTGTAGGTGAAACCTAAGAGGGTGAACAAACAATTCCTGGAGCTCACACACAGCTGAGAATCTCAACTGCAACTAAATGGTCTTCAGTTGAGCTTTCAGATGAGACCACAGCCCTGGCCAACACATGATTGTAGCTTGAGGACAGAGCTGAAAACAGTGGCACCCAGATAAGTCAGATTTCTGATCGACAGAAACTGTAAGAATAAACATTTAATGTTTTAAGCTGTTAAGATTGTCACATAATAGAAGATAATACCTATGGGCAATAGACAAGATCCTATTACTCCTATACTTTCAAATGGTATTTACTTATTTATACAATCATTTCCTTCTCAATATTATTGATTCCCTCAGGCAGAAATCACTGTGTGTCTCAGTGCCTAGCTTACGACTGACACATCACTCACATGATACTGATAGTAGAACTAAACTTAATTGAACTATTTATCAAATGACCATCACAGTGTTGTATAGAGTGGAGATAAGCTGTCTTGGTTAACATTTTCCCACTTCACTCACTCACTGTGTGATCTTTAAAAAGAATCTTAATCTTCCTAGAAGTCTCTTTCCTTATTTGTAATGATAATGGTAATAGTACCTACCCCATGGTGTTGTTGTTAAGCTTAAATTAATTAATGTTTTAAGGCCTTACAAAAGTTCCTACCACAAAGTATAGTATTTATATACACCAGTGTTTCCCAAAGTGTGGTACACATACCCCCAGGGGGACGGGAAGAGTTTGGTGGGGGTACGCGTTGCACTGGAATTTGGTGGGGGATATGCACTGCATCGTGCTTAGCTGCGCCTAATTCTACGTTCTCATGAGTCAAGTCAAGACAGTCTTGTGAGGCATGAGATGGTCCGGTGTACAGTTAAATGTTATTTATAATATAACTTTTATTTATATTTTATTATGAATAATTTTATTTTTTGTTTATTATTATTTTGTGTATGTACCAAAAAAAAGAAAAAATAAATATATTTTGATTGTTATTAAAATACATCCTTTTTTTTTGATGAGGGGTACTCAGCGTTACAAAAATTATAGAAGGGGTACACACATGTCAAAAGTTTGGGAAACACTGATATACACCAATAGTGAACTTACAGAAAGAGAGACTTAAAAAAGCAATCCCATTTACCATCGCACCAAAAAAATTAAGATACCTAGGAATAAACTTAACTAAGGATGTAAAAGACCTATATTCGGAAAACTACAGGACACTGAAAAAAAAAAAGAGATAGAGGAAGACAAAAACAGATGGAAGAATATACCGTACTAATGGATTGGTAGAATCAACATCATTAAAATGTCCACACTACCCAAAGCAATCTATAGATTCAATGCATTACCCATTAAAATACCAATGGCATATTTCACAGACCTAGAAAGAACTCTACAAAAATTCATCTGGAAAAGAAAAAGTCCCCAAATAGCCACAGCAATCCTGAGAAAGAAGAACAAAGTAGGTGGGATCTCAATACCAGATTTCAATCTGTATTACAAAGCCTGGTACTGGCACAAGAACAGACATATAGACCAATGGAATAGAATAGAGAATCCAGATATCGATCCAAACCACTATGCTTAATTAATATTTGACAAAGGAGGCAGGAACATACAATAGAGTCAAGACAGTGTTGAGAATGGAGTCAAGATGGTGTTGAGAAAATTGATACATGCAAAAAAAATGAAACTAGACCATCAACTTACACCATACACAAAAATAAACTCAAGATGGATAAAGGACTTAACTATAAGATAGAAAACCATAAAAATACTAGAGGAATCCACAGGCAGAGAAATCTCAGACATATGCCGAAGCAATTTCTTCACCAATACCACTCAATTCCACTCAGGGCAATGGAAACTAAAGAGGAAACAAATGGGACTACATCAAAATAAAAAACTTTTTTACAGCAAAAGAAACCATTAACAAAGCAATAAGAAAGTGTACTGTATGGGAGAACATATTTGCAAATGTTATCACTGATAAGGTTTAATCTCCAACATCTACAGGCAACTTATACAACTTAATAAAAGGAAGATAAATGATCCAATAAAAAAATTGGCCACAGACCTAAATAGAATATTTTCAAAAGAAGACAGAGGAGGCCAAGAGACATATGAAGACATGCTCAAAGTCACTAATTATCTGAGAGATGCAAATAAAAACGACAATGCGATACCATCTCATACCCGTCAGAATGGTCATCAACAAATCAACAAAGGACAAGTTCTGGAAAGGATGCTGAGAAAAAGGAACCCTCATGAACTGCTGGTGGGAATGCAGACTGGTGCAGCCACTGTGGAGAAAGTTTCCTCAAAAAACTAAAATTGGCTGAAACCGGTTTGGCTCAGCGGTAGAACGTTGGTCTGCAGACTGAAAGGTCTCGGGTTCGATTCTGGTCAAGGGCATGTACCTTGGTTGCAGGAACATCCCCGGTGGGGGGTGTGCAGGAGGCAGCTGGTCGATGTTTCTCTCTCATTGACATTTCTAGCTCTCTATCTCTCTCCCTTCCTCTCTGTAAAATATCAATAAAAATATTTAAAAAACAAAACAAAAAAACTAAAATTGGAACTCCCATTTGACCAGTAATCCCACTTACAGAAATACATCTCAAAAAACTAGAAACACCATTCAGAAAGGATATGTGCACCCCTATGTTCATAGCAGCACAATTCACCAGAGCTAAGATTTGGAAACAGCCTAAATGCCCATCAGCAGATGAGTGGATTAGAAAACTATGGTACATCTACACAAGAACACTATGCTGCCATTTGCAGCATCATGGATGAACCTGGAATTATGTTAAGTGAAATAAGCCAGGCAATGAAAGAAAAATACCACATGATCTCACTCATTCATGGAAAATAAAGAGCATTATAGCCTGATGAACAAAAAGATGATAGATACAGAGGCAGCAAAGCACAGGACAGGCTGCCAAATTACAGCGGGAAGGCTGAGGAGTGTTGGGGAGGGGAGGAAAGAGATCAACCAAAGGACTTGTATGCATGCATATAAGCACAACCAATGGACACAAAACACTGGTGGGATGAGGGCATGGGACAGGGTGTAGGGGAGGCTGGGGGAATGTCAATGGGGAAAAGAGAGATATGTACTACTATATGTCATACTTCAAACAATAAAAAAAAAGAAATTTTTTTCTATACATGAGGACTGAGAAAGTATACTACCCATGAACCTTTATGAACATCATTTGAGCTTATCCTAATATAACATAAAACCACATATACAAAAAAGAAGAGAAAACTTTCTGATGAAAACAAACAAACAATCACAATGTATAAATATAGCCCTGGCTGGTTTGGCTCAAAGGATAGAGTGTCTGCCTGTGGACTGAAAGGTACCAGGTTTGATTCTGGTCAAGGGCACATGCCTGGGTTGCAGGCTGGATCCCCAGTAGGGGACATGCAGAAGGCAGCCGGTCAATGATTATCTCTTATCATTGATGTTTCTATCTCTCCCTCACCCTTCCTCTCTGAAATCAATAAAAATAAATAAATAAATAAATAAATAAATAAATAAATAAACAGTATATAAACCATGCATATATTCCTCCTGATTATCCTCAGCCATCACTAAAATGATGGTTAAAAAGATTTTATTTACGGTATACATGCAAATATATAATAATAAAGAAAATGGGATAGGGAACATAAAGACATAGTGATATCATTGTAATTAGTGCATGAAATTCATTCACTAGGAGGGGGAGGGGCGTCCCTCAGCTCTGGTCTGTGCCCTCTCGCAATCCAAGACCCCTGGGTTAGGGTCTCTAGTCCTGGCCAGTGATGAGGGCCTGTCAGAGCTTTCCTTCCCTGGGCTGCCGGCAGCTAGCCCTGCACTCGCCGCTGCCACTGCTTGCCATCTGTGGGGCACTGTCCCCCCTTCCCCCACCACTGGGCGCCTCCCTCTGCGGGGCACAGGCACGGGGTGCTGTAGCTTGGCTGGCCAGGGCCTCCTCTGTGGGGCAATCGCTGGCCGGCCCCTCAGGCACCACAGCATCCTGGCTGGTGGCCTGGGGCTCCCTCTGTGGGGCAATCGCTGGCCGGCCCCTCACACCCACCACAGCTCCCTCTGTGGGGCCATTGATCACAGAGCTCCGCAACCAATCACCGCAGAGGTAAGCCCCACCCATTCGCTGCAAGCCATTGGCTGGGGGGCCTGGGCCTCCTCTGCAGGGCAACAGTGGGGGGATGGCGGGGCCCCTGACCAATCGCATCACACCTACTTTGGCTGGCCTGGCGCCAGTGTGTGTCATAGCGTGATCATCCTGAAGGTCATCTGGACAGTAGTACTGCTGTTTGGTAGACTTGCATATTATGCTTTTATTATTATAGAAAGAAAGGAAAGGAGTAAAGGGAAGGCCAGATAGCACAGGCTTGTTATTTGGGCAGCTTCACCAGGAAGCTGCAATTTCACACGCCCCAGAGGACACGGGCCCAGTCCCTGCAGATCCCTGGGGGGAAGTGGTCAGCAAAAGGAAGACAGATGCATGCCCATAAAGCTGGGATGACTTAGGGCAGATACGTGTTTGTCAGACACCCCTGGGGGCAGAAATCATTGGCCAGGATGGGCGTGGTCACTGCAAGCATGCAAACATCTGGGAGCACATAATCCCAGAGTTTGCTCTCTTGTTCCTCTTGGTTCTCTTGTTGCTCTTTGTTTATGGGTTGCACTTTGCTTCCTTGCCTTGGTCCCTATGACGTGTAGCCCTGCGGACCCCACAGGCAGTGGACTGATGGACTGCAGGACACGAGCAAAGCCGGCCGGATGCTGGACTGGCCCGGCTCCCACATGGAAGGAACCCCGGCCCCTGGCTCTGGTTTTAGCTCTACCGAAGCCTCAGCTACACTTCTTCTAGGACTGGACTGAGGGAACCCCAGGGGTGTGCTTCCATGGAAATAAAGCTTCACCATGTCTCATCCTCCCGTGGGGGCCTCTGTAAACGCTTTTTCCAGTGGTACCCCAAGACCCCCACTTCCACAAGCCCCCCTCCTAGCCTGTGACAACAGCACTGCACACTAAACATAGCAGCAGCTTCAGTGTGATGGGGAAATTATCTGCAACCTAGAATTCCTGTACTCAGTAAAATTATCGATCAAATGCCAAAGTAAAATGAGGACATCTGCAGGTAAACAGGGATTTAATAAAATTTGCATCCAAGTGTTTTTTTTTAAAGAAAACTATTAGAGAACGCGCTCATGTAGAATCAGGCAGAGGTCAAGAAAAATGAAACAATACATCCAAAACAGCAGAGCAGAAAAAGAGAACTTTGGGCACAGAATATGGGGAACTCTGGGATGCATGATGTCTCCAGGAAAGAAGAGCAGGAGAGAGAGAGAGAGAGAGAGAGAGAGAGAGAGAGAGAGAGAGAGAGAGAGAGAGGCATTTAGAAAAATAACTTAAGCATGTATATTTAAATTGGGGCAATATTTTTTCTTTTTTCATTCAGGAATTATTTTCCCTAGCCCTACAGGTGGTTAGAATTTTTAGAGAAAGTATGCAGGGGGAAAAATAGTTTATGGCATGCAAATTAGGATTATGCAGCAAGAAAACCATCTTGCAGGCCCGGCTTCTCTCCTGAGGACAGCCCTCCACTCCCGCCGGCTCCCCCACCAGGACCGGACAGGACCCCAGGGCGGGAGGTGTGGTGGCAAGTTCAGCAGCAGGACCAGAGCTGATGGCCAAGAGGACTGTCAGCACTCCCTCTGGGAGGAGGGAGGGTGACAGCCACGCCGCCCACACCTCGGGGCACAGAGGCCTGGACTGCAGGACAGCCTGGCCCAGCAGAGACAAACCGGGTGTGTTCATCTAAGAAATGAAAGGCGCCTGGAAGGGAACCGTTGCACTTGTTGGCTCAAACTTCGCTTTAAATGAATGCGAACATCTTATTCACCCCCCCCCCCAATCCCACCAGCGCTTAGAGCTCAGAAGTAAATACGCACCAAATATACAAGTGACGGTATTCAAATTTTGCGACCTGCTTCATGCTGGATACATGTCCTTTAGTTGCCAAGATGGTTTCCCATCTGTGATTAAAATATATTCGTTCCCTTCCCCTTCGCCACGACATTTTACCCTCCGCCACGACTACATTAGAAAACAGGAGAATTAGTGCGAGTGTACCCTTGCTTGAATGAAATGAAAATCTAAATTCTCCAAAGAGATTTGCTGTTTAGGACAAGTGTATGAAAACTCAACACTGATAAATATTCCTCCCTCTGCGCCCCCTCCCCACCCTACTCCACCCACCCCCTCCCACCCCTTCCCAGGGGGCAATGCTTCTGCCCCGGGCTCAGCTCAGGCTCCCAAACAAAAGACAACCCCTCGGAAAAGCTGGGGCATCGGGCTGGGCGCCGAGCTGAGGAGCAGTGACCTCACCATGCACACTGCACGCGTGTAGGCAAACACCAGCTACTTCCATCTGTCCACCTCCATCCGCGGCAAATGGATTTCACAACTCGTACACATGGCGAATGCCAAGCCCCACATAAACAGGCTTGCCAATCCTGCTAAGCCTCAAAATATCTTTCCAAACAATGGGAAACCGTGGAGTCAGAAAGTCCCAGGGCGGCAGTGCAAGCTGGCGGTGAGGAGGAGGGGCACCGGGCCTCCTCATGATGCAGTGAGGGCTTCCGCCCGCTGGGCATGCCGTCCACAGCACACGCAGACCGCAGGCCCGGCCCTGCCCTCTGAGCTGCCAGCCCAGGCGGGGAGGAGGCCGGGTGCCCGCCAGGGTGCCCAGGTGTAAGCGACTTCAGGCCACATCCATCCACCCAGAGTCCCTCCGAGCCTTCAAGTGGGTTCGAGAATGAGGGGTTCTGATTCCTCGAGTCACCCCGTTATTCTGTGTGAATGAGCAATGTGTAGAGTCAGAATGGAAGACTGAAGTCAACTAGGGAACAGAAGGGGTTCCTGCGTTCTCAGGATCATTCTAGGGGCACGGGTCATTTGAGGATCAGTTTCCCCTCAAGGCCTCCCTCCTTTCTCAGCTCAGTTCCTGGTTCTCCTTTTTTTTTAATATATATATTGCTTTTTTAAAAAACATATATTGATTTTTTACAGAGAGGAAGGGAGTTAGAGAGAGAGTTAGAAACATCGACCAGCTGCCTCCTGCACATCCCCCACCAGGGATGTGCTTGCAACCGAGGTACATGCCCTTGACTGGAATCGAACCCGGGACCTTTCAGTCCGCAGGCTGATGCTGTATCCACGGAGCCAAACCGGTCTCGGCAGGACCTCTGCTCTTGGCTCCTGAGGAAGGCGCCCCGCGTGGGCCTCCAGCTCGGCTTCCTCCGCCCCCTCTGCGCTCTCCCTCGTGACACACAGGCCTGCTCGGCCGGAGCTCTGACTGCTTTGGGAAGGCTGCCAAGCCCACATGGCCTGACCCGGCACCTTCACTGCGTTTCCTGCCCACGCCCTGCGGCCGCTTCCCCGCTCCGCACTCCACACCTAGGGATCCCCCGGCCCTGGCTCGGCGCTTCCAACGCTGAGCTCACTCTCCCTCCGCTGCCTCCATCTGCGGGAGCTCCAGCAGGCTCTGCTCCGCATAAATCACAGGCCGCCTGGCCTCCGGGTCCCCTCGCTCGGAAGGAATGCGACGTGTCCACTTTCCCTACATTGGGCCCCAGAAGTTGGACGTCCCCGTGCCGTGTGCTTCCTCCGCATGGAAACGGAGATAGTGACAACTGGCTGCGGGACTCAGACATGGGTCCAAAAGCACAGCATATACAAACGCATTTTGGAAAGCAGAAAGTCGTGCAAAGATCAGATGTCAGCCAGTAAGTAGCTCATAAACGGGAATATCTTTTTCTTGCACGAGGTGACTGTCACATACACATGCAAACATGATAAACAGGATTTCGTCATGCTGGACGGCAAGTCACATTTGTACAGCTGCGGACTCAGGGAACCACGGAGAGTATTTACTTTTGGAACAGTGAAAGGGAGAGGGAGGAGAGGATTTCAACCATCTCTCAGAAACCTTCAATAGACACACACACACACACACACACACACACACACACACAGACGCACCTACTGGCTGTATGTACGACTGTACACGTGGACAGCCACAAGCCAGAACTGACCCCGGCTGCAGCGCTACTGAGTATTGGTAAACTGGGGGGCTGCCATCGTCCCAGGCCTGATCGCCGCCACACACTGCACAGCCTGGGGCTGAAATCCAGAGACCACGGGCGAAATCCAGGGACCCAGGAAGGACAGGGCCAGGCCTAGGTGAACGGCATCACCGCCCCGGCCTCTGCAGCTGCACACACTTGGGGACGGATCGGTCCTCCCACCTCGTGTGTGTGTGTGTGTGTGTGTGTGTGTGTGTGTGTCTCCCATTAGCTCAGCGGCTCGCTCTGCCTGCGGCTCCTGCCGTCACCACACCCACCACATACTTTGGAGCACACGGGATATTCCAGTCTTTATCACAAACCAGATGCTTTGGGTCAGGGGTGGGAACCAGATCTGGCTCCCAACAGCATTTCTTAAGGCTTGTGGGGCAAAGTAGCAAGAAATTGCAAACACTGTTAACATTTGCACGCTTGCAAAAACGTGAGGCCACAAAAAGCGTGTCTATTTCTCTCCGGCTGTTTTTCTTCTTTCACTCTGCTCCCATCGGTAGGGGTGTTTTCCCGCGGTCCAGACTCTGCTGTAGGTTTGTGTGCCATGCTTTGTGGTTTTCATGGCATTTGGTGGGACGGGGGTTCTGCAGAATTCTCAGCTGGGAATCGTCCAGAAATGGGACAGGGTCTATTTGCTGGCGAGTTCTCGTTTCCTATTTTTACTGAGAAGGTATTGAGAGCGCTGGGTTTTTTTTAACTCCACGTCTCAGCACTCCATGGCTTGGAACTTCCCTCTCCGGGCTTCCTGCACCCTCGCCCACCCACACGCACACTCACCTGGGCCTGCACCCTATTCCCAGCAATTGGATTCCTGCCCCAGCCCCTGCCCGTCCCCGCACTGCCAGGCCCGGAGCCTCCGCAGCCCTGCTCTCGCTGGTCTCCCTGCAGCTCTCTCCTGGCTGCTGCTCTCTGTGGCTCCCTTCTTCCCAGTCACCGATCCGGCCGTCCTCTGCCCTTCAACTACATGCTCAGATTCTCTTCTCAGCTACTTTTTCTCCTCATTGAGCCCGGTAATCCAGTCGCTCAAATTCCACCCAGACTCCCAGTTCCGCTGCTCATTTTGACTAAACTCTCATCAGAGAGCACCGTAGGTTCTTGCCTTTCTGAGATGCTCCCATTCCAAGGAAAAGTGCCGTGCTGCGCACTCCTCCCGGCTCCTGAGCTTCAAAACGCAACTTGGCGCAGGGCTCACGGTAGGTCTCCACACCCTAACTAAGTGTTGGTAGATGTTTTATCCTTTTATCCTTAAAGGATCTTTGTAATCACATATTTCAAGAACTGAGCTGTGTGACCTAAGCTCTATTAGAACTTTATCTCTAAGTAGATAAACTCTAAGGGCGGACCCTTTCAGTCCTTAAAAAACAAGCAAAGAACCCCCCCCAAAAAAACACAACAACAACAACAACAAACAACAAAAGCAAACAAATCCTGGTATCTATTTTGCACACAGAGGTTACAAGCTTCATACAATGGCTTTAAGTGCAGTTTAATTTCAATCCTCTAGAAATGCACAATGCAGAAAGGAAAGTGAGAACCGTGCGACTACAGCACTGTGACAATTGCTTTCATGCATGGATTTGAGCACAGTCTCATTAGTAAGAGTTCACATGCTGACTGTCTACTTCAGCATATAGCTTATATTAGCTATTAAGAAAATATTGTTCCCTAAAGCTCTTTTCAGTATACCTAAGACAGCAGTATAGTTAGCGTCAATACTAACAATAAACCAAGACTGGTTTGACTCAGTGGATAGAGCGTCGGACTAAAGGGTCACGGGTTCGATTCCGGTCAAGGGCATGTACATTGGTTGCGGGCACATCCCCAGTGGGGGGTGTGCAGGAGGCAGCTGGTCGATGTTTCTCTCTCATTGACGTTTCTAACTCTCTATTTCTCTCAATTCCTCTCTGTGTAAAATCAATAAACATATTAAAAAATACTAACAATGAATACTTCTAGTGTTCATATTGCCCAGCATGTGATAGCTTTTTATGCTTGATTCTCATGAAAACTTTATAAAGTGGGAATGTATTAGTAGTCCTACCTTTCACATGAGAAAACTGAAACTCTGAGTGTTTAAGTAATCTGCTTATAGTCACCAAAAACTATAGAATTCCTGTTCATAAGACCTATATAAAATATTTAGAAAATATATCACACAATTTTATTCCTTAATATTTATGTCTATTTTTTCACCAAATCATACAGTTGTACACTTATTTTTAGAAGAGGAAAGAAAGGAAGAAAATTATCTATTAAATCCCACTTGTTTCTAACAAAACAAACAATGGAAAACCATTCTGATAGACATGGTAAGGACAATGTTAAATGATTACATCCATCATAATGTTCAATATGGTTTTCAGAGTAAGAAAAAATATATATCAAGATGTTGGATTTTAATTAAATTATATGTAATTTTAATTTGGTCCTAGAAAGCTAGGTTCTTGGGTCAATAATCATTGAACTATATGTTAAATAATTCCATGACCATATAAAATTAGAAACAAAAAATACCTAAATATGATTAAGGTTTGAACATGTTTTATCAAGTGAGACTATTTAACTTACTCTTTTTTTTAAAATATATTTTATTGATATTTTACAGAGAGAAAAGAGAGAGATAGAGAGCTAGAAACATCGATGAGAGAGAAACATCGACCAGCTGCCTCTTGCACACCCCCCACCAGGGATGAGCCCGCAACCAATGTACATGCCCTTGACCAGAATCGAACCCGGGACCCTTCAGTCCGCAGACCAACGCTCTATCCTGAGCCAAACCGGTTTCAGCAAACTTATTCTTTATTATGAAATATATCTTACATATGAAAGAGGGCAAAATATTTACTAATAATTAAAGAATAATTCATTCACTTAGTAAACAAATATATATTTTTTGAAACTTAATATAGGGACTTCCAGATGCAGCATGGAAATGTAAAGAACTCAGATGTTGTCATTCCAAACCTTGAGTCACACAAGAAACATTCAAACCTGTGAAGAATTTTTGTGAGTTTATTTGAGCCAAACTTGGTCATTGCCGGGAAGCAAAATATCGATGGATTAAGACAATGGTCCAGAGAATGGCAATTTTGCATCTTGCTTTATACATTACAATCAAAAGAGAAGACCTAAGTGTGTTACCTGAAAATCCATCAGTGATGGATTAGGGAGGTGGGAGAAAGCAGCGCAGGGAAACCTCTGGGATTGGATAAGAAGTGAAATGACAGACACATAACTTTTACACAGGTGGGTCCAGGGTAGCTAACAGTCAACAGTTAACTCGGTGGACAATGAGGGGATGTGTGCCCGTGCTTTGAGGGGTTCCAAAGGTAGGTTACCTTAGATGCACAAAGATGACAGACAGGCTCAGTTACGGTGAAAACTGGACCTTGGTCCGGGAGGATTTCTAGCCTAGGACATGACCACACACCATAAACTGCTTTTAGTACAAAGTTCATTTCCGACCATCCTTTGTGGTTAGTCTAGTTCTCTGAGTTTGAAAGGCTGCCATGAACACTTCCCCTGAGCTTGTAGGTTGAATATGTGGCCCCTTTCATCCACGTTTGCAACAAGGAAATGCTGCTCAGACTGAGAATCAGAGACTCCTTAGACCCATAAGAGAACTTGGGTGTAGGTCGATAACCCTGAAATTGAGTCCAGGCAACTTCCAGTAAAAATCTGCTTACTTGGGGCAGAAGTCCCAAGAGTCATAAAATTGGTAAGGACACTCAAATAGTAATTTTGATGAATTTCTGAAGGCCTAGTTTGGATGACATGAGAGTGAGAAACTCCTGGGAACTACCACCTCAGAGGAACCCCTCTCTTTGTGTGGGCTTTACCTACAGCAAGCCTACTCCATTCTCATAGTGAAAATCTGAGAGTGCCTCTGGCAGGGAGGGAGGGAGAATAATTGTGAAATATGCCCAGAGCCTTTTGCATAACAAAGTTCTACTGTCCAGGAGAAAATACTTCTACAGAATCTGATAAATGGCTGGTGGGAGAGCTAGCCTTCCTGTCTCACCTAAGAGGAAAAGGAATAAACACAGTCAATAGGGGTCAAGCTTCAAGGAAATGCCTTAGGAATGCTACAGCAAGGAGGGGATATGGGGCAAAGGGGAAAAATGCTATTCCACTGGAGCTCTGTCTGTGACGGTCACAGTCCCTGACAGGCCCACAGAAACCCTGAGCCTTACTTAATCAGGACACTGGCAGTGCTCTCCCTCACCTCTCACCAGTACGTACCAACCAGCATAATGCCAACGTAAAAACAGTCAGACCTGTAAAGAACTTTTGTGAGTTTATTTGAGCCAAACTGTCAACAATTGCCAGGAAACAGAATCTCAATGGATTGGGATAATGCACCAGAGAATGGCGGTTTTTCACCTTATTTTATACATTACAATCAAAGGAGGACACATAAGTGGGTCACATGAAATCCATTGGTGATGGATCAGGAAGGTGGGAGAAAGCAAAGGGGGGAGTGACCTCTGGGAATGGGTAAAAAGTGAAATGATAGACATACTTCTTTTACTAAGGTGGACACAGAATAGTTAACAGTCAAAGATTAACATGACAACAATAACAATGAAGGAATTTATGGTCTTTGTCCTGGTGCCCAGGTACATTTGGTTGTGCCCCATGGGGGTCTGAAAAAAAGGGAAGTTACAAGTTACCCTGATTTGTCAGAGGTACTAGTATGTTATCTTAGATGCAAAGAGACAATAGGCTCAGTTAAGGTAAAGACTAACCTTGTCAATGAAGATACAGGCCTAGGACATGACTACCACTATAAGCTGCTTTCAGTTAAAGTTTAATTTCAGACCATCCTTTGTGGTTACGTTAGGTCTTTGAGTTTATAAGACCACTATGCAGGCCTTCCCTGAGCTTGTCAGGTTAGCATATAGCCCCTTTTGTCCATGATACCAATAGGGCTGACGGAAGATTATGATAACTGATGAAGCTGTAAGACATAGACTCAGAATCTCCAAGAAGTACTTACACATGAAGGTGAACTTACAGAAGCCCAAAGGAAAGTGGGGAGAAAAAACAAGGGTGCTAGAGGGCTCTGACACCTCTGGTACCAATAAGCACAGCCATCAGTAAATACAGCGCCAATTCCTGGCCATATCAACATCACTCCTTACATGAAGGGTCTACTCACCTCAGTTCTTAGATGCATCATGTCTGGTGTTCAACAAAAGTTATGGCACCCTAAATGGCAAGGAAAACACAGTCTAAAGAGAAAATTCAAGCATCAGAATAAGACTCAGATATGTCAGAGATCTTAGAATTGTCTGAGTGGGAATTTTAAAAATATATTTTATTGATATTTTATAGAGAGGAAGGGAGAGAGATAGAGAGCTAGAAATGTCTATGAGAAAGAAACATCGACCAGCCGCCTCCTGCGCACCCCCCACCGGGGATGTGCCCGCAACCAATGTACATGCCCTTGACCAGAATTGAACCCGGGACCTTTCAGTCCACAGACCGACGCTCTACCACTGAGCCAAACCAATTTCGGCTGAGTGGGAATTTTAAAAGTGTAAGGGTTCAAATGGAAGAACCGATGGGTGATTAAGCAGGTAGATAGAAATTCTAAGAAAGAATAAAAAAGAAATACTAGAAGTCAAAAACACAGTAAAAGAAATGAAAAATGTCTTCAATGGACTCATCAGTAAACTACACATGCCTGAGGAAAGAATCCATGAATTTTAATATATGTCAGTAGAAACTTTGAAAACTGACATGAAAAGAGAAAAATATAATGAAAACAATGGAACAAAATATCCAAGAACTGTGGAAAATCACAAAAGGTTTAAGGATATGCAGGAGAAGAAAAAGAGAGAGAGAGAAGGAAGCAAAAGAAATATTTGAATAATAATTTTTCAAAATAATAATTAATAATTGTCATAAATTAATGACAGACACCAAACTGCAGACCTAGGAAGCTCAGAGAACACCAAGCAGTATAAATAACAACAAACTTTACATAGGCATATCATATTTGAGCTGAACAAAACCAAAGAGAAAAATAAAATTAAAAATAAGCCTTAACAGAGGAGCAAGAATAAGAATTACATCATACTTCTCTGTGGAAGCTATGCAAACAACAAGAGAGTGGAATAAAATATTTAAAAGGTTGAAACAAAAGCCCCACCAACCTAGAATTTCAGATCCAGTAAAATCTTTAAAAATGAAGCAGAATTTTTGCTGAAGGATGCCCAGGACCAACCCAGAGATGGTTGGACCTGCATTACCACCATTGGTCCACCAACCAGATCTGAAATATCATGGCTAACATGTACACATAAGGAACAATTTCACATTGAAATTGGGACTCAAAAGAACTGTTGGCCCAGAAAGGAACTCACTATAGAGTTCATTTGCCTCTCAGCATAGCCATTATGGCTTGTCGCAGTTTAGGTTCTTACAAGGGTATTTCTTGGATCACATTATCTCATACATCTAGAGGAAATAATGAACAACATAAGCTGATGAACAAAAACAGACCCAGAGAAAGAGAAGAAGCGATCAGACTCTCAAACCCCAGAGGGAAAGTAAGGGAAGGTGGGGATAAAGGGGAAGAGATCAACCAAAGGACTTGTGTGCATGCATATGGACCTATCCAGTGGCCATGGACAACAGGGGGGTGGGGGCATATGTAGGGAGGGATTTGGGATGGGAATGGGGTGATAAGGACAATTATGTGATACCATAATCAATTTTAAAAATTAAAAAAAAGATCTATGTCAAAAAAAATGAAGCAGAAATCTGAAGAATTCATCACTGCAGATCTACCCTGTAAGCAATATTAAAAGAAGTTCTTCAGCAATTGGCAAAATGATATAGGACAGAAACTTAGAGCTACATAAAGAAATAAACAATGTCAGAAAGGGAACAGATGAAGGCAAAACAAAATATTTTAATTTTTTAAATACTAAAAATACAGAGTGGTTATTGCATAAGGATAAGTGAAATGAATAACAATGTAGTAATTGATGAAAAGAAGGGGTTGGAAGCTCTGTTGTAAGATACCTGCACTACACATGAAGGTGAACTTTTTAATTTTTTTCAGGGAGACTCTTTTTTATTAAGGTATTATTTGTGTATATAGCTTACCATTGCCCCCCTCCCCCCACCTCCCATTCATGCCCTCCCTCCCCAGAGTTCTGTTTTCATTGGTTGTACTTATATTCATGCATACCAGTCTTTCGGTTGTTCTCTTATCTCCCCCCAGGTCTCCTACCCCTCCCCGCTGTCATTTGGCAGTCTGCTTGTTTTATGGTGACTATCTCAGGACCACACGAATAGAATCTGCTCCTCCTCTGGTTCACACTGCCCCTCCCCCCAGCTCCCACTGCTTTCCCTGGGACACACGGCTCACCTGGGGCACACGGCCCCCTGGGACACACTGAAGGTGAACTTAGTTTAAAATATAACTGTATAGATTGTAGGCAGAACAACATGCCCGAGTTTTATTGTGACTACCGCACTCATGACTCTCGATCTATGAGAAAGACACACTGCAGTGGTAAGAAACAAAGAGGATGTAAAAGACTACCATCAGAAATGGATGGAAGAGCAGGCTCAGAGCCTGAGTGACAAAAAAATTGTAGCAAAGAAAGATACCTTCTACTCCACTCCTCTCTTCTCTTGCAGGAGCACTGATCCACCTCCCCCAGTTTTCTGGGTCCTCCTCACCCTGGTCGAATGCCAGCATTCTGTAGGGGGAGGGGAGGCTCCCATGATGCCAATGAATGGCCCTCCTCCTCCTGGAATGATGCCAGTGAGACTTGCTCCTGGAATGAGGCTGCACATGCCAATGATACCTCCCACCGGCCCCAGGAAGGAGTCCACTCGGCCTGGAACAGCTGGACCAGGCAGATAGAGTGAGGGAAGCCTGTTTATACAAGGTTTCTATTAGTTGTTCTACTTCACAGGAGTCTGTGGTGCTGTGATTCAGGGAGGGGCTGACTAACCCCCTGTTAGTTCTAACAGCAAGAAGTTTCCAGGTACAGGAAACAGCATGAACAAAGTTCATAACATAGGAGCCTTGAGCGTGGGTAGCATATACAGCACGGACTCACTGGACAAAGGGATGATTCGTGTCCTAGGTGGGATGAAGCAGGATGAAGAGAGATTTCTTCACGTTACTCAGAACAGCACACAATGCGAAACATACAAATTGTTTATTTCTGGAATTTTCCATTTAATATTTTCGGACCACAGGTGAGTGTGGGTAACTGAAACTGCAGAAAGCAAAACTGCAAGTCCAAGGAACTGCTATAGATGGTGGAGGAGCATGTGGAGGAGAGGAGTGGGCAGACACAAGTGGCCTTTTGCAGGTAGAGCTTTTTCAAAATGATGAAAAAGAGAATTCAAGGATGTCACGTTTGAGGTGTCTCCACCAACCAAACAAGAGTTGATATGAGTCTGGAGCCAATAACAGAGGTCTGGTTTGAAAATACAAATTTGGAAGTCATTGGTATGCAAAATGACATTTAATGCTATAGGAATAGATGAGGTCAGAGGAGAAGATACAGATGAGAACAGCAAAGAGAAGCAGACCTTGGGAGAGAAGGAGCCAGTAAAGGAGGGTAAAGAGAGGACAGTACAAAGGGTATCTTCATTCACAAAGTGGGGTTCCAAAAGCTCAGTAAGTAAAGGGCTTCAGAAAGGAGAGGGTGGTCAATGGTGCCAAACACATCTGTGAATTAAGAGGATAGAAAAATAAAGAGTGAATTTATAGCATTCATATTGTTGACCTTGATAAAAGCAGTTTTGCTCATGAGGAGAATGTATGGACCAGAGTGGCAAAACCTACTACACACGTTGGCTAAAGGTATAGTCTGTTGTTCCTAGGCTACAAGCCTATGCAGCGATGCAACTTAACAAAACAATTTCAGGTTAAATCAAGCGTTAAGAGAAAAAAATACAACCCAGAGGCAAGGTAACTATGAAATTCATGAGGCTGCTGTTGGTGTAATGGCATACTGTTTTAAAGAAAACCTTTTTTATAAATCAAAAGAGTACATTCTAAAATAAAAATACAAGTATAGTATAGCAAATGTATAAACCAGTAACATATTTTATCATTATCAAGTATTAAGTACTGGACATTATTATATGTGCTATACTTTTATATGCCTGGCACCACAGGCTTACAGCAGCATCACCACAAACATGAGTGATGCGTTGTGCTGTGATATTACCGTATTTGCTGGCGTATAAGACGATTTTTTGGCCCTGAAAAATATGCCTCCATGTGGGGGGTAGTCTTATACGGCGAGTATATAAAAAACTCTGTATTTTGAGTGGAAATGTTAGGGGGTCGTCTTATACGCCCAGTCGTCTTATACGCCGCAAATACGGTAAATGGCTCCTTTATAGTCAGGTGCAAACATTTTACACCTTAAGCAGTGGTAGGAATTGTTTTAAGCTCCATTATAACATTACTAGAGGCCGGGCCTGCATCCTCTCATAGTCTGCGAGCCCTCAGGGGATGCCCAACAGTTGAACATCCTTAGCCCTGCCACAGAGGAGGAAGAGGCTCCCGTCACCACTGCTGCCCTAGCCATCCTGTGAGCCCAGCTTCTGGCTGAGCAGCGCTCCCACTGTGGGAGCACACTGACCACCAGGGGACAGCTCCTGTGTTGAGCATCTGCCCCCTGGGAGTCAGTGCATGTCAAAGCAACCGGTCATTCCACCATTCGGTTGATTTGCATATTAGCCTTTTATTATATAGGAAGGGAATACCATTGTATAAGCAGCCCATTGTTGACTGAAAAGTCATTATGTGGTGCATAACTACAGTCTAAATTAGTATTTCTCAAGCATTTTCTTTTGGTTTATCTTCAACTTATTTGAGGGACAGAACTCATATAGCATGATGGTGGGGTGTAAGTGGGTCGACAAAGAGAAAGTATTTTACTACCTCATCTACTCCCTCATTGAGAATTAACCACCGTTAAATTACAGTAAATATCTATATCTATCTATACATACATACGTACATACATACATACATACAGTGTATGTAAAAGCCTAAGTGTCTGTCCGACCATCCTACTGGTAACCATGATGCGAACTGACCACCAGGGGGCAGGTGCTTAATGCAGGAGCTGCCATGACATGCACTGGCCATTTAAAAAGAAACAGCACCACAGACCTGGCATTGACAAACTAACACTCAGCTTCCCCCAAGTGGGACATAGGCCCTGCCACTACCCCAGAGCGACAGCCCACCAGATCATAGCCAATGCTGCTAAGACCCCATGGCTCAAAATGCGGCACACAGCCCAGCCTGGAAATGGTCACTGTGGGCACCAGGTAATGACATCACATAGCAACGCCCAGCTTCCTCTTCCTAGTGACTAGCCAGCCTCCTTTGAGTTTCTTCAGCCCAGAAACACAACTTGCTTTATAGCCAGGTGCAAACATTTTACACTTTAACCAAATGTCTGTGAAGCGGTTTCATGTGCTTCATCTCATTTGATCCTCAGAGAAGTCCTGGAACAGGTAGATAGGAGCCTTGGTAGAATCCTATTTTCTTTTCATTAGCCAGAATTGTAGATTAGAAAGTTTAGAAACTTGATCCAACCAAAGTGAAGTAAAAAATGGTGGAACCTGAAAATGACTTAAAGTTTTCTCACTGTGCGGAATATAGTCAAACACTACTACAGTTAAATATTTATACTGTAGTTTAATACTTTGTTCTCCTTGTGTGAGCTACAACAATAATCTGCTTCATGTCCATATTTACTGCTGTGTTGCTGACAATTACCTGAAAGAGAATTTGGGGTGCTTCACTGGGCTAGAAAGTTTAGCTAAATCCGAAAGCAGGTCTAAGTAAGCAAGTTTATTCTATATGTATAAAAGGCTATGTTGACTCGCACTTCTGCGATACATATAGAGTTCTCGCTGGCACCAATAACACATGTATTTCCACCTGCCATTGTCCATCATAAATTTATTTGATACTTCTATTATAAAGAAAGGGTGAATAGCACAAAAATATTTCTTCTAATTAATTTCCTTTCAATGTGCATGAATTTGTGTACTGGGACACTAGTTTTAAATAATAGTGTTGGGACTCAACAAAAAGGAATCATTAAACACAAGATACAACACATCTACCTTTCCTATCAATTGTTTGGAACTAATGTAAGCATGTAGGAACTAGGTTAAGGTGACAGTGGAAATCCTGATTCTTATCCCAGGGGAGCCCCTTTGGCAATCCACTTGGTTTTTGTGTTTTCTGTCCGATAAAACAGAGAGGATATTTCCAATCCTACCACTTTTCAGGTTGCTTTGAGACTTACCTGGAAATACATTTCATGTTACAAACATTCATTGACTGCCTCGTGTACCATAGGCATTGATCTGAGGTGCCTAATGAACAAAACCAATTCCTAGCCTTCATGGAGCTTCCACCTCAGTGGAGGAAGATATAGGAAAAAGAAAGCAATAAGAAAACAGGTGGTAAGGGTCAGGGGTTGAGTCTGAAAAAAAGGTGTTTTCTTACAGAAAGTGGTCAGGAAAGCTTCTATGGAATTCCAATAGACTGAATAAAGTAAATGAGTTGGAAAGGCTTGGTATCCTGAAGGAACAGCAGTGTGAGCTGATGGAATGATAATGAGCTTCAAGAGGTGGGGCTGGAGGTGTAAATCATGTAAGAAAGAATCAGGCCCTCATACAAAGGCAGATGGAAAGCCATTGGAGGGGTCTGAGCAGGAACATAACTGATTTACATTTCAACAGGATCACACTGACTACTGTGTGGAGAACAGAAGAGATTACTTGGGGGTCAAAGGTGATCAAAGGGAGACTAGCCAATGTATTCAAGTAAACAAGGTAGGCTAGTTAAGGCTACTGTGACAGTGGTGTAAGTGGTAACTGGTCAGAATCTGGGTATATTTTAAAGGAAGAGGCAATAGGATTTTCTCATGGATTGGATATAAAATGTGAGAGAGTGGAATAATAGGTTAGGCCAGAACAAATGGAACAAAGATGTTACCAATATAAGTGAGTTTGCTTTAGAATTTAACGAGCATTATGTAAGGTGATACTAACTAGCTCATTATGCACCAGAAAGCCAAATATTTGATAAGATTAAAATCTCATCTTAGTCCCCCATGACATTAGATATTTCCTGATTTTCACCAAATATTCATTCTGCAAATTCATCAGTCAGAGGTCAGTTTACAATGGAAGTTTTCAATCAGAAACAAGTTTTATTATAAGAAACAATGCCATCATGTAAAAAATGCAAAAAACTGTGCAATTATGGCAAAATGTTTAAAAATATCTACACATTTGCCCCCAAAGGACTACAGTACTTACTACATACCTGAGCACTGAACATTGAATGACATTTAAACTGCTTCCCACAGGGAATCTAATTCCTTGCAGATCACTTCCACTTTTTCTCATGCACCAATGAGATGAGCTTGATACTTATGCATCAACTTTGCAGGATAACAGAAAACAAAGATTGGAAACTGAGGAATACAATTAAAACTTTCCTATAATATAGTTACACCAAGTCCAGTTTTCAATGTCTAAAAATATATATAGGAAAGTGCTACATACATTCTTCAAATGCGAAAACAAAGTTAAAGTGGGACAGGCATATTTTAGACCTTTGTTTTATTTAATTCTTAGGTCCCATTGTGCATTTTACTCATATTCCCAACATACTATGCAAATGTACCTTTACTATCTAAACATATATCCACACATATTAGTCATCTTAGTTTCATATCCAATCATTTGAAAAGTGGCAAAGTATCCTAGTTATATCATTTGAACAAATAGTTATTCATAAAAAATTCAACATATCTTCTATTCCCATAGCAAATTCTAAACCTTGGCTTTGACACACTATACTCAGATCACACTCTCAACATAAATTTTTATAGCAAAAGGATCAACTGTTGTGCAGATCAACAGAAAATAAACCTACTGTGGGACCACAGCATGTTGTACTCCTACTAGGATTGGTCACACGGTACATGTAAGTTACTAACTCAGCGTTCTATGTCATATTTTCAAGTAACATATTTTTCGTAAATAAATACAGAAGATTGTCAAAAAGCATCAGGAAATCTTAGATACTCAATAAAGCTTTCAAAAATAAATTACATGAACATCTTTTGCAAAAGTTAATTACTTGTTTTTCCTCTCCTTTGCAATGCAACACTTTAAAGACGCTTGAAAAAAACTCATAGAAATAGCCCCCCAACCAGGATGTAGATGAAGGAAAAACTGGGAAGAAAAAAAAGGTTACTGGTTGACAAAGTTTATAAAGAAATTATATATATTTTCAAGGCCAGTAAGAAAAGGAACCACATATCTAGCTTCCCAAGGCTAAATTTTAGAATGTTACTTCTATAAATCCTGTCTACTTTGAATTCTTCCTCAGAAAACATTTCCCAATGTAGAGGTCTAAGTTTGGAAAGTTTCTGAAAAACGAGGTATGTGATGCAAAGAGGCAATGTTTTAAAATTGTTTCACAGTACCATCTCACAATTTATACAAGAGTTTCTAATACAAACCCTGCCAATTTGTTTTCTTTAAGAAAATCAAAATGTTCTAGCTGAGGGCAGACTTTGCACTATACCTGTATCCTTTACTGATGATTCTAGGCAGAGTAAAACATAAGTTACTGATCCAAATATCTTCCTAAGGTATCATGAATGAGTTGGTTTGTCCTTTATGTGAATGTTCCTAACTGATTGTTAGAAATTCATCAGTTAAATATGAGATGTGGTTTAGTACCTGTAATGCTATTGTCCCACTCACTCACTTTTTTCCTCCTCAGTCACCTTCAGCTAGAACAAAGTTTTCAAGGTAAAAATATTCATCACTGTTAAGTGCAAAAACGAAAAAGAAAATGAGGTTTTAATTGTCACATGTAACTTAAAAGCCATTAAATTCAACCACTGCAGGAGTTTTGTTTCTGTAAAACAGAATTTTAAAAGTAGGTATAAAACTTCACATTATGCTCTGTGCAGAACAGAAATAAGTTACCTTTCATTGTACCGATTAAGACTAGGCAAGTAGAGGATGGAAAAGGAGGTCGGGTAACAAAATGGCCCCGTGTTAGTGCAAATCCTCTCACTATTCTAAGACTGAGTTAGAGCAATAACTGGCCATATCTTGCTATCATGTAAGTAGAGAATCTTGTGAAATCACAAGAGCTCAACAGTCAAGTACAATGGCCATGGAACTCACGTACCAACTTGAAAGGTAGGCAGAGGCTCAGACAATTTAAATCCACTTAGCTATACACATGAATGAACTTAACTAGCACCAGCCACCTGTGAATCTGAATCCTTTTCAGGATTTTTTAAATAAGACAGTGTTAGCACTTGAAAAAGTTATTAACAGAAAACAGCTACTTTAAAACTTTAGCTTAATTTAAAGCTATATGGGAAATGGGAAATAATTAGACTGAAAGTTCTGAGATGATTTGTTTTTCCCTTTGATCTACTCTAATAACAGAACACAATTAAATCTCAGTACACTTGGAAGCAGTACATATATACACATATATACATATATGTATGTATACATATATATATATATATATGTATACATACATATATATATATTAAAAATTAAAATCTAAGTTAGTGCTTCTCTGTGTTGGACAGGTCACAGCTAAAGTCCTAGTGATATTGCCTCAAGAGTTTTACCCGTATTTAAAATAAAGTCACACCAAACTATTTTGGATAACTTTAACCAATAATACCTAATTGCTCTTATTAGACTGCATAGTTATTAACTCATCTGGTATCTCAGAGACTATCACAAAATTCTAGAATGAAAATGATTGTTTTTATACCAGAAAAAAAAAAAAAGCTGTTAATTGCACTTTGTTACCTTTTGCTACTGAAATGAAAACATCACAAGGATAAAAAGACATCCCTCCCTATACTGTAATCTTTCAGAGCATGCACTCCGTGCAAAAGCTCTCAGCTTTCTTAAACACTGACAGCACTTCCTGTATCACTGAAAGACTAAGTTTCCTCAGGCAGTAGATGTCAGTAAGCTCACTAAGGCGGGCTACTCAAAGTACTTTCTGAAGACACTGAGGATAGAGTTTAGCAACCGCACATTCAAAATGCCGGCCAAGGTCCCAGAGCCGATCTGGGGTCTCATATACTTTCATCCATTGGTCAGTGATGTCATCATACTGATAAAGAGAATTTTTTCTGCTGGTTCTGAAGATATGTTCTTCAACAGTCACTTGAGTAGCTCGAACAAATAAATGAAGTTTATTCTGGAAAAGTACCAGTTTAAGGTATGGATTGATGGATTCATCACATGGGAAGTCTTTCTTACGAGTCCATTTATTTAGCTCAATGTCATAGGCTTCTACAGTAAACATGCGTTGATGATTTCCACAGGTTCCAGCTATGTAGTAGATAGAGTCTTTGTATACAGCGGCTAAGCCCTGGATTCTAGGCACAGTCATAGGGGTTAAAAAACCCCAGTAGTCTTTTTGAGGCTCATAGAAGAGGAAAAATTCTCCTAAAAAAAAAAAAATAGAGAGAGAGAGAAAACAAGAATATGTACATTTATATGTCTCTTTTTGGTTTTATGTTGAAGACTAAAGAACATAATTTTTCAAATATTTCACTTTCTAAAATATTGCTTTTATAATCTCCAGAGATACATTATTTATAAAATAGCCTAAAACTTCTTTGTTCCATGGCACAACATAACACAAAATATTAGTCAACCTGAACTGGGCATGTTCATAATGGGGAGAGGTGAGGAGTGATTTTAGCTTGATGGCAGAACAATAGTTAAGAACCTGGTTTGGACCTGGCCAAGTAATAAAGTTGGTTCGAGTGTCATCCCCTACATCAAGGTTGTGGGTTCAATCTCCAGTCAGTGCACATACAAGAAGCAACCAATGAACACATGAATGAGTGGAACAACAAGTCGGCATTTTTCTTTTTCTTTCTCTCTCTCACCCTCCCTCTCACTCTCTTTCTCCTTTCCCCTCTTCCTTCCTCTATCTAAAATAAATGAAAACTTTGAAAGAAATAAGCTAAAAAACTTAAAAGACCTTGTTTCCATTTATTCTATCCAATTATATACTTCAGAAAATTTATTTTAAGCCAGTTCTACAAAAGATTTATTACTAACTAGAGGCCCGATGCACAAAATTTGTGCAAGAGAAGGCCTTCCTTCCCCTGGCTGCCAGCACCAGCTGCCCTCCGGCACCCAGGACCCAGCCTTCCCTGCAGCCCTGGCTTTGTCAGGAAGGACATCCTGTTTAATTAGCATATTATGCTTTTATTATTATAGATGGATAGTCAATGAGGTCAATATATATATATATATATATATATATATATATATATATATATACATATATATATATATATATATATATATATATATATATATCTTAATCATGAATAAGCCACTATAAATTTATTTGCTCATTACAGAATTGTTCAGATTTGTGTCTATGGTGCACTTATGTGTTCATTTTAATGTTGCCATAATGCAAACAAAAATATTCAAGAGGTGAAAAGATGCGTTACATGATAGAAAACACACACAGAGTTTATAGAGGTGACTTTGAGTCTGTTTCAATTCTATTTTAACAATAAAAGGGTGTGCTGAGTCAGACTTCTAATATTAAAATGTCTGAAAGAATTCAACTGATGAAGATATATGAGTTTAGCTAATTATAACATTTTTACAAAATCCTTGATATAAAAATCTGAACCCTTTATGAACAGATTAAATGATGCAACAACTACAGAAAGTACCCACATAAGCTTCTGGCTACTCACATCAAGTTTATTTATATAAAGAGGCTTTGTTTAGATTACAAATACCTACCGTGTTTCCCTGAAAATAAAACATCCTCCGAAAATAAGACCTATTTCATGGAAAAATAACACATCCCCTGAAAATAAGACCTCGTGCATCTTTGGGAACAAACCTTAATATAAGACACTGTCTCATTTTCAGGGAAACAGGGTACTTCTAAACTGAGCTTCTTCTTGAAAACTGTTTTGAACTAGGTTTACTCTGATCTACAAATTTAACTGTCAACTTAAAAGTGATATTCGGTTTTTCTTAAAATAGCTTGTTAAACTCCCTGCTTTCAATTGTAAATCACCTGCCCTTAAGGAACTTCTAACAGGATTCTTAGTAAAGAATATAGGAATAAAAACTTTCTAAAGTGTACTATCTCTCTACAAATTTCTTATGGAAAGCACAGATGATACATAAAAGAAAGTTGACTTTTACAATCGAAAATCCACTTTAATAAATTAAAAACAATGATGGGTAGTTAAGAAAATCCTCACATTCCTCTTATATAAAATATAATCTTGGACCAAACAATGTTCATTCCAGCCCTGAAATTCTATTAATTTCATGCTTTAGTATTTATATTAATGTACAACCTTTACCTTCCAATTGAGTGTCTTACAATTAATCCTATATTGATCAACTAACTGGTTAGCCAGTAAGACCAAAATACATGTAAAGAGAGCTTCATCATATTGGATGCGACAACCGATACAACCACACTCAATAGATTATACACTCATTCTTATATTCCAGTTTTCGGCAAGACTAACAAACCTAAACCATGCCTGTGTTTCTCACCTAAAATAAGGCATCAGAATTAACTTCCTGGAGAATTAACTTTTACTGAACTTTAAAAATATAAGTTCAAGCTTTGCTAGGAAAATTTAAGTCAAATAAAGGATTAGAGCAAAAAACATAACTTAAAGAAAACAATAGGATAAGAACTTAAAACTCATGTGTATCTATAAAAAAAAGTTGCCCCTTTTTTCTTGTTTTATTAAAGTCATAAGTACAGAAAGCATTCACATGTAAGCAATCAAGAAACACAGAGGAGAGATAAGGATGACAGTATTATTGACATTGCATTCAAAATTCAAACAACTAAAATGTGTAAACCCAAACACAAGGAAAACATTAGTTTTCTCAAATCATAACCTTGGAACAAATGTCTTATTTATTCTCACCTAGTCACTTTTCCTACCTCTCCAATATCACTTAAAATCTTTTAAAAAGCTAAGTATATTGAATATTCTCTCTTATTTATAATGTTAAAAGTAAGAAAAAAGTGACATCTCAAAGTTTCCAGTGAAAAAAACATATCAGGGAAGGTAAAATAAACTGCACTGAAATTAAAATTGGAAGGCTGTAATTTAAAAAACTCTTTGTAACCTTTGCAATCATAAAGCTTACACAAAATTCTTGGCTAATTGATTAATATAACCTGATTATATGTTATTAAAGAGCAAACAAAGGTCATGTATCAATCTTGCTTTCTTTCTCTTTCTTTTTAAAAAAAATATATTTTATTGATTTTTTTACAGAGAGGAAGGGAGAGGGATAGGGTGTTAGAAACATCGATCAGCTGCCTCTTGCACACCTCCTACTGGGGATGTGCCCGCAACCAACGTACATGCCCTTGACCGAAATGGAACCTGGGACCCTTGAGTCTGCAGGCTGACGCTCTATCCACTGAGCCAAACCAGTTAGGGCTCAACCTTGCTTTCTTGTTTCAAGTCTTAAAAACAGCTCTGAAGTAGTCCCTCCAAAAATACTAAACTATTACTTATTAAAGAATGCTTTCAAAAATACTTATTCCACATGATGTCAAAACACAGTAAGAACGTAAGTAAAATACAATCTGACAACTTTATCTGCTACCCTTTCATGAAGAACTAAGCCACTTAGGCACCTACCCTGTAAAACATAGATCTTCTCTTTGTATTCCACAGCATTATGGAACTCCATTGCAACAGGCATTGCGCAAACAGTTGTCCAACAATTTTCTCTGCTGTCATAGCACTCCACTGATTTCAGCGAGTTTCTCCCATCACCTTCGTAAACACGCCCTCCAATGGCATACATCTTACCGCAGCAATACACCAGCTTGCAGCCTATTCTGGCTCGAAGCAAGGATGGTTTGGATAGCCACCTGTTGGTGGAATGGTCATACATCCAGAAATCGTTTTCTGCCTTATGGTCAATGGATACTTCACTGCTGCTCGGCCTGTATCCCCCTGCAATATAAATGTCATTATCTGGTGATATAAGAATCCCGACTTCTCTCAGGTCATTTGGTGGCTTGCATAGTTTAAACACTCTTCCTGTGGCTATGTCTAGACAAGGCACCGTTTGCTTCTTTCCTGAGTGCTTGTGGGCAGCATCAAAGCATATGATCATTTCAGATGCAGTCATTCCCAGTCTTTGCGTACAGCCATTAGTACTGGATGGTCCCTTCTCTACATAGCTTTTGGCTATAGCCTGTGCAAACTGAGGGGGGATTTTCTCCATAAAGGTATCTTCCATTAGCGGAAAACGTATGCATTTGGCAAAAATTTCTGGAAGGTGCACTTCTCTTTCATTCTGTTCATATTCAAACCACCTCACGATGCTTTCATAAACATGCTCTTCTCGGTCCACGTTTAAATCATCACTGTCTAGTATACTTATCAGTTGGTCTTTTGTCAACTGGAGAAACTCCTGTTCTTTGGTGACACACAGAAACTTTTTACGAATGTATTCTTTTGATCGATATCCGAGTTCCTGATGGCCATAATGATCGGCAAAGATGAAGACCCCAATAGAATTCTGTGGGTCCAAATGACTGATCATGTACTTAGCACACTGGTCTTGGATGGAGGGAATCTGGAAGATGCTAGCTGCAGTAAACAAGGCTTGAACATTGGCCTCTGTCAGAACCACTCGGGAGGTGTAGGCATACTTCAACACTAACTCCATTGACTCAGCTTCAACACCGACTATTCGAACTTCTTTTTGAGAACTCTCTGTAAGGCCACTAGTGAACATGGATCTACGAAGGAAAAAGTACTTAATATTATATGCGCGCTATAAATAAAAATTATGGTGGCAAGTATTTAGCAGTATAAATTTACCACAAACATAACCCTTGAAACTGAAAAGTTATCTCCTAATGTGTCTCCTGATATTCCAAATGGGGATGAGAGTTGCTGCTGGAGCAGAAGAATGCGGTTTGACTAATCTCGGAAATCTCACCGGGATCAGTCGCTCTATGCCAGCTCCGAGACAACCTATTCCAGGACAGCTTCTATTCCTTACAGCTCCTACCCAGGCTTCTGGTCAAGTTACAGGAGGGACTTGAGACCTTAAATCCCCAGGCTGGTCAGAAAGTTTAACACTTCGGGGTGTTAATGTGATGCATTAGCATACAGAGATTGTCTAGCAAAACTTCTCATGTCCCAGGGCAAATTACAAGGCAACTCAAGCCCAAAATATATCTTTAAAATTTTCATCTTAGAAAAAGAAATCGCTCTTTGTAAGTTCTTATTTTCTACCTGCTTGTATTTACAATTATTTCGTGCATGCTTCCTTGTTCAATGCTTCCTTGTTCATAGCTACCACTTTTACCTATTTATATCTCTGTGTTAATAAAGGTTATGGTAGGCTGATAATAATGTCTACTTCTAAAGAGAATTTAGTAATTAACTGATTCTTGGAGATAATGGTTTTTAAACCCCAAACTTTTGCCTTTTTTTAAAAAAAAAAATGATTGCATTTATAGGCCTTTCTTGGCCAAAAAGAAATTAAATTGCGAAAGCTTGGCTCTTTAAATATTAGCTATTTACAAACACTATTTGTATTTCTTTTCTCCCTTTAAGGTTTCTTTCAAAGCTGCTCTTAAAATTAAAATATAAAAATCAAGTCAAAAGCTCTTTTAAAAGCTTTTTCAAAAAGGGACTGCATGCCCTAGATGCTGACTAGATGCCTATTGGAAAAAAATTGACCTAACATTGGTGATAAAGTTAACTATACAGTCCCAGACACCTCCCATTTTAATTTTAGTGTCATGCTAAGGAAAATATTCTTAAATAGGAAGACTTCCAGTCCTTTGGAAATCAAATGAATTTAAAAATGTAATCTGAGAAATACTGGACGTATACAAGGTATCACAAGGACCCTATTTTTACTTTCACAATGTAAACTTTAAGTTTACTGTCACACAGGCTTTTTTTGATGACTGAGAACTAGGTGTTCCAATGCATGAGCTGGTTTTCAATTCAGGTGCTGAAAAACTCAGCGACACAGTTACCGATTAAAGATAAAAAGAAAGCCTTCATTAGGCACAGATTAGGTCCCAAAGGAGAGCACGGGCCGGTCCCTTCGTCACGGGAACCACGGGAGCACTGGACACTGAGGAGCCCGCCTGGGTTCTAGCGGGTGCTTTATGCAAACGCTATGTAAAGCAGGAGCACTTGGTAACATAAAGCCCTGAGCAGCAAAGCCTTTGTAATAATAGAAATTTTAATTCTGAGAAGTCATTGGGATCATGAAACAGCCATGCCAGATTCCAAGCTATTCTAATTCTTCCACCAGTGATGCAAGACTTAGAAACCATTAAGTATGACTTTCCAGATTTCACAGCAGCAACTGCACTGTGCCAAGAAACTTCTGTACAAAAAACGACAAGCAAGAGAAAAAAAACACCTAATCCTTAAGTGTTCTAGCCAAATATCTTCATTTGAATTCGGATATCTAATTTCTTAGAAATTAAAAATATATATATAAAAGCAAAGTTCTTTTAAAGTGATTTGTCTAGGTCTTCAAAACTAATTTTAAAAGTATGACATTCAATGATATAAGACAGTGTAACATTTTGGTAAGGCATAGACATTTTCACTTTGAAGTTCGATGTTTTGGGGTTTTTTTTAACTATTTTAATCTTATATAATAAAATTCTGAAAGGCAGCTTTAAAGAGAACCCACTCTTGTTCCTTAAAGCCATACAGTGACTAAGAAGCCTCTCTCTGGAATCAAATCCAACGATTTAGACAGGCCACTGAACCTCCACCCTGGCCTGTTTCATCACATGTAAACGGGAATAACAACTATGCAGAGACAGAGTTTTAAATGATATAAAGCAATATATGCAAAGTAAGCTTAGCCTAGAGCTTGATGAGTATTTAATTATGACATCCATTTCAGTATTTTTATGCATAAAGACCCTAAGCATATCTAATGGATAGTCCCAGTAGTTTCCATTACCAGCCCAAACTTCATAATTTTTGTGTTTGAGTCTTTTTTTTTTTCTCCTTTCCAGCTCACTGCCTCGTGACGGTTAATACTTAATAGTCCAATGACCTACCCTAGCAAGTCTAAATGGTTACATCACAAGCCCGAGGGGGAAGTGACTATATTTAACTACTTCTGAGAAACAGGAACCAGAAACTACCACGTGGAACACTACACTGCCATCTGCCCTCTAAAGGTAAGCACCTTCAAAAGGAACAAGCACTTGGAGAGTGGCTGAGAAAATCACTTCCTGTTCATTCATGCACTTTATTGGACACTGAATGGCTTTTTTTTTTTTTAAGCATTTGAAACAAAAGGAGAACTTAAACTCAAGCAGGAAGCTGCCGTTATCATTGATCTTTTCTTAGAATGTGAAATCATATTTTAGACTCTCGTTTTAAAATTTAACTTTTCAAAGTTTTATAAAGATGGATATAAATGAAAACGAGAACTTAGCTTCAAAATGCTTTGAAATCTTGCAAATAATTATTAGTCTGGGGCATAAGGAACACAGAAAAACTACATTTCACTTACTTTTATTTCACTGCTTTTATCCCGAGGCATTAAAACAATCTATTAATAGTAGTTTTGTTGTTTTTTGTTGTTTTGTTTTTTTTCCAAAAGAACAGGCTATTATGCTTTAAATTCTAAAGGAGTTACATGCACTAAAGAAATCTGCATCATGGATAAATTTCTGGAACCAGTTCTAGACCGGCACAGTCTCAGGGATGGAAGTGCCTGACCTGAACTGTGCATGTGGCAGCCACTGCCTCCATGTGGCCGCTGAGCCCTGTAACTGCGGGGACAGTGTGCCTGAGGAACGGACCTTTTAATTGTGTTTAATTTTAAATAAAGCTTCGATGCCACAGGTGGCTAATGGCTGCCATATTGGGCAGCACAATTTCTGGTCGTTTATCTGAAACAGACAGACAGAAACACACTAACTTACACACACACACACACACACACACACACACACACACCCCTGAATTCTAGAAGAATCCGACAAGTCAGAAACAAGAAAAAAGGAAAGCAGAGGACAGGGCCTGTCATCCTTTCCCAGGAAACAAGCTCGGGGGGGCCCCCTCCTCCGGCGGTCAGCACGGTACCGGGGTAACGGGCCCCGCCGCGGGGAGGGGCCGGGGCGGGGCCGGGGCCGGGCCGGGGCTCCACAAGGTCATACCTGAAGTAGGGGCTGATGGCAGCAAGAACGTTTCTATGACAGGAAAATGTTTTCCCGCGATCCACTTCCACTACAATGTCTGTCAACTGTCCTTCATCGAACATTGTTTTGAGCTGCTTAAGAATACTGCAAGCGTGAAAGGGGTCCATGGCATCGCTGGCTGTGTCTGCAGATGGAATCCCGGGCGGAGTTGGGGAAGGCTTATTTAAATCTAGGAGAAAAATCGTACAACCACAAGGAGTTCGGGGCCGCTGGCGGCGGCGGGGGTTTTCTGTGTGTGTGTGTGTGTGTGTGTGTGTGTGTGTGTGTGTGTGTGTGTGACGGTGTGACGGCGTGTGCGCTCGCCTGGCGTGCTTCATTCCCGTGCGGAAACACACGTGTGCACGGGTGCACGTGTGCGCACCGCCGGGCGGGCGGGCCGGGCTGCACCTGGGGAGACGGGTGCGCGCCGGCCGCGCGCCCCGGAGCCCGGCGAGCCCGCAGCCCGCAGCCCGCGCTCGCGGAGCGGCCGCGCGGACCGAACGGCCGGAGCGTCCCGGCCGCCGAGCGCCGCGGGCACGAGCCCCCGAGAGACGCGCGAGGCGGCGGCCGCCGGTACCGCTTCAACCGCCGCCGCCGCCCGGAAGGTGGGACCGGCTTCGGGGACCCGGCCTCCCCATCCTCGTCCGACCGCACCGCCGACCGCCCCCCACGCCACCCATCCCCTCCCCTCCTCCCTCTTCACCTCCCCATCTTTCTCTCCTGCTCCGCATCGCCACCTGCTCGGCTCCCCGCCCGCGCCTGGCCCCGGCCCACCTCCCCCCGCGGCGCACCTCGCTAGCCACGACACGACCCACCTGCCGACGCGGCCATTTCTCCACGGGGCCCCGCTCCGGCTATTTAAAGAGGAAATGTCATTTCGCTTCTCTGGCTCCCGGGTTCCGGCTCTTCTATGCTTCCCCTAGCCAATGGGGTGGCCTATGCATCCGGCTCCGCCCCTAAGCTTCCGAATTCCGGGCGTTGATTGGTCAGGACGCGCGCAAGGCGCCTCGGGAAATGTAGTCTTATTGCCCCCGCTCCCGCGTGGTCCGGGCCGGGTGGAGACCAAAGCCGGGGGTTCGCATTGGTTGGTTCTGGAGGAGGTGGAGAGCGAAGAGGCGGCCGCCAGCCGGTGTCCTTGGGGCGCGCGGCGCCTGCCAGGAGAGGTAGTCCTCCAGCCCAGAGAGCTGTCATTCTGAGGGGCTAGGGCTGGGGAAGCTCTTAAAGGGCAATTTTCCCCACTTTAGGCCTCTCCCAGGGCCCCAGCTCATTTTTGTTTTTGTTTTTTTTTAAATCTTGTTCTTCATTCCCTAAACCTCCTGCCAATGACTAGCTTCCGGTATGAAAGCAGGCTGTGAAACCAGAAAAATGTGGAGATGGACTAGAGTGATGTTGTCCAAAAGGTGTGAAGGAAATCTGACATCTTACCCGGCAGAAAATATCAGGAGGCCCAAAAGCAACCCATCTCTGATGAGTCACCTGTGACACCCAATTGCAATGGCATCTCCTTGGCCCGGTGCTCTGGTTTCCTCCGATTAGCTTAGTCTGCTTGCCAGGCTGCCGGGGATCCTAACTCCCACTCACACCTTGCTTTCCTGGGACGCTCAGAGAACACCTGTTCCACTTAAGGAGCACCTGGGCTTCCGGGTACAGGGAGGAGTTAGGATACTAGTGTGGGATTTCCTTTGAAGAAATATTGGAGCGTGCCTGGAGCCTGGAGCCTGGAGCCTGGGAGGATAACTGAATATGGGGCCTTAGCGGGGACCCTTTAATTCTTGAGTACTTAGCTTCTTCACCTCTACATTGGGAATAATACTTCCTGTTCCTTCTGCTTCCTAGGCTCCAGGTTTTTTTTGTGTTTTTTTTTTTTAATATATTGATTTTTTTTTTAACAGAGAGGACAGGAGAGGGATAGAGAGTTAGAAACATCTGTGAGAGAAATATCTATCATCTGCCTCCTGCACAACCCCTACTGAAGATGTGCCCACAACCAAGGTACATGCCCTTGACCAGAATCGAACCTGGGACCCTTCAGTCTGCAAGCCAACGCTCTATTCACTGAGCCACACCGGTTAGGGCAGCTGCAAGCCTTTTGAAAGGAAATAGAAATTTTGATTTATTTGTCTTGTGTTTCTAGTATCTAAAAGGGTGTCTGGTACATTATAGGTACTTAATATTTTAAAAATTAAATGTCAGGCACAAATGAGCTATTTGGAAATGCTATTTCTAGCCCCTTTGAAATGTAATAAAGTATTATCTGTGAATTGGGAAGAAATTTCTAGTAGAAATGTAATTAGTCCATGCTTGTAGTTTTTCTAACACAGAAAAGATTAAACAGTTGAACTTGAAGAAGCATATGGGAATTTAAGTTGTCAAGAAGAAAGATAAAAATGATGAAAAACAATCCAGTTCTCTCCCTTTGATCTGTTAAAAAATGCAGAGTTACATTTAGAAAAACATAATTCCTTGTGAGTTAACAAGAGTTGGTGTTTCCTGGGGCTGGGACGTGTGGCTGTTGATAGGCACTTCTAACTCCCCTAATGGGCACCGCCTGCACAGTGCTGCCTGGTGAAGTCGATAAACCGACTTAGCTTTTGTTACTCATAACTCTAACTTCCCTTCTCTACGTGGTGCTCTCTAACTTACGGAAATAGTGGGGGTTTCACTTACAATATTGATGGTATTAAGAAAAAAAAATGGCATAGTCATTATGCTTGCCAGATTTATCGAATAAAAATAAAGGACATGCTTCTTTGTCCTTAACATAGGAAATATTCAATCTTGTGAAGAATTTTTGTGAGTTTATTTGAGCAAAACTATTGACAGTTGCTGGGAAACAAAATCTCAGTGGGTTGAAGTAATGCTCCAGAGAGTGGCAGTTTTTCACCTTGTTTTTTACATTGTAATCAAAAGAGGAGACTAAGTGGGTCACGTGAAATCCACTGGCGATAGATTAGGGAGTCAGGAGAAAGCAAAGCAGGGAAACCTCTGAGATTGGATAAAAAGTGATAGACACATACTTCTTTTAGTTAGGTGGGTGCATGATAATTAACAGTCAAAATCAATAACAATAAAGAGAATTGTGGTATCTGCAGAGTGGTGTCTCTGCTTTGAGCTATCCAGAAAAAGGGAAATTACTGCGACATCAATGATATGTTATCATCTACACCAGTGGTCGGCAAACTCATTAGTCAGCAGAGCCAAATATCAACAGTACAATGATTGAAATTTCTTTTGAGGGCCAAATTTTTTAAACTTAAACTTCTTCTAATGCCACTTCTTTTAAATTGACTTACCCAGGCCATGGTATTTTGTGGAAGAGCCACACTCAAGGGGCCAAAGAGCCGTATATGTCTCTCGAGCTGCAGTTTGCCGACCACAGATCTACACTAATAAAAGAGAAAGATACAAACTGACCATATCATCTCAATGCCCACCAGCCAATCAGGAGTGAGTATGCATATTAACCCAACAAAGTTGGTTAATTTGCATACACAGGCCCTGAGTGTCTGGGTGGGGGGAGGGGGAGAGCATGTGTGTATGGGGGTGGAGCAGGAGAGACACAGGTGTTCTGCACCGCCCCAGCAGCTCCGGGCCTCAGGGCAGCGTGGAAAGGCTGAAAAGCAAGCAGCTCCAGGCAAGCAGGGGAAAGAAGGCCCATTCTTGCAGGAATCTTCCTGCATCGGGCTGCTAGTAGATACAAAAAGACAATATCCAGGCTCAGTTAAGGTAGAGATTGATCTTGGTCAGGGAAGATACTGGCCTATGACATGACTTTTTAATTTAATTTTTTTTTTAAATTTCAGTGCATCCTTTGTGGTTACTTTAGATCCCTCAGTTTGTAAGGCTGCCAGGCAGGTCTACCCTGAGCTAGTCGGGTTAGCAAGTGGCCCCTTATTTGGCACATACTTAAAGTAAAATTTCATTTGGTACTGAAGTTAAAATTTAACTGGGTGTTCTGTATTTTATCTTACAACTTATTCAAACCTGTAAAAATAGAGATTTTCTTTTGTGTTTTGACTTTGTTGTAGCTGCGTATCTCAGCCTAAGAAGCTTGGCCAATTTTCTTTTTAATTCTCCCCTAGTTAATAAAGAGACTTGCCAATATTGTTGAACTAACTAAAAGTTTTCTGATTTTTTTGACTGACAAAAATTTCTGAAGTTGGGGTGGACAGAATACAAAAAACAAAGACCAATTTAAATAGAAATAGAAAAAAAGCAAAGTTGAAATTGCAAGGCTGCCATCAACGTGGCACTGTAAATGACTCGTTCTACCATCATATGGCATGGCATAATAAAGACTTCATTATTAGAAATGCATTTTTAAGAAAAACAGAATAAGTAGAAGAATGTGGAAGTTGCACCAGTGGTTTCAGGGTTAATACTAACTAGCCAAAGGCTACAGCTTTGTTTTTTGAAAGATCTAATCTGAAATTGAATGAAAACCTGTCAATCAAGGAAGGAACCAACAAAAGTAAACCAGTTTTCTTCTTAAAATATTAAGTACTCACTATATTGTCCTCTGAAGTAACTTTCTCAAATGTTTACAGTTTAAAGTAAAATTTAGTAAGGGTGAAAATTGGAAAAAGCAAACCAGAACATTTGAAGGATTATATTTAGCTCAAATGAGACATTTAGAGTTTTATTTTTTTTAACACTTATTATCTAGGAACCAGAAGCAAAGAAGATTGCTATAATCATGGTTGTTTAAGAGTAAAAAAGCCTTTACATTTGAATTCCAGCACAGGGGAAGGATTATGAAAGCAGCATCTTTGGAAAATGAGAAAATTGCCCAGTGGTCTTTTTGGATTATTTTTTTCTGCTTCCACTTTAAGATAATAACTTATAGTAATTATCAATTATGCCCAGGCTACTGTGGAAAATAATGCCAACAACACAAGAAGGATAACAGCTCTGATGAAGAAGGTGAAAAAGAAGAGAGGACTTCACTTCTGCATTTGATTTTGTCGTTTTCCACTTTCCCTGTTCAGTCCTGGCATGGGCTGTGACATTGACTAGAGCTATAGACAATGAAAGTGAAGAGAGAATACCTACCTAGGCCTCTTACCTTTCAGCAAGTGACATCCTTATATGTTTATCTTTCTCAGGCAACAGCTATAACAAAATCTGACACTTTTCCTTGCTGAAGACTTTTGCATTGCCTGGATTGATGCCTAAAATAAAGCAAAAAATTTGTATTAATATACATTTAATGTAACACTACATACTGAAAATTTGTTGTTTTAATTTCTAGAACCTTGTATAGTTCATATGATTCAGTGTGTTTGAATACAAAACTCTAAATAGAGGTTAACATCAGGCTTACTGGTTAGACATTACTGACCTTTGTTGTATTTAAATTTTTATTCCCTTGGAGGTGATGTAAAGATTGAACATGGGAATTGTGCCTGATGATAGACACAGAGAAAGAGCTGGGCCTGGGTGGATTTCTGTGCCTGGCTGAGGCCACAGAGCAGACCCAGACTGCAAAGCTGACGCTTTAGTTTATGGTCAGGGACAAACAAGGTAATCTACAATGTTCTGGTAAGTTTCACTTGTTTTGGCAGCACTCGCTGCCCCTCCCACAGCCCACTAGCGCCCCAGGAAGGATCTGGGGAGCAGTCACAAGATCAAGCTTAGTTATGCTGAGAGGACTGTGCCCTCCAAGCTGGGACTTTTTTGCGACTTTGCCAGCAGGTCAGTCCGAGGTTTAACCCTACAACCACTTCCAACAGGAATTAACTAGAAGATTGCACTTTGGGAATAACTGAATTTGATCATACTGAATATTAACACACATTAATTTGTCTTTTACGTATTTGAAAATTACCATGTATGTGAAAAAGGAGACTGTAAAACTAGTGGCAAGGATATTAGATTTCTCAAAAATATGTACATATTACCTTACACCCAACCTGTATTCCGGGCAGGCAGTGTACAAAGCCATATTTTTAATTCTAAAAACAGTAAGTGTAGATGATAGATAGGTAGATATAAATAGAGACTGAATGTTTGTATCTCTTCAAAATTCATGTTGACACTTTATCTCATTGGTGTTAAGAGGTGGGGTTGGGAAGTGATCAGTTTGAGAGTGGAGCCCTCACGAGTGGAGTTAGTGCCCTTATTAAAGAGACTCCAGCGAGCTCCCTCCTGTGAGGACGCAGTGAGACCACCAGGAAGTGGCCCTCCCGGAGACTATGTAAGTCTCCCAACACCTTGAGCTTGGACTCCATCATCCCCGGAACTATAAGAAATAAATTTCTGTTGTGTATAAGCTGCCCAGTGTATAGCAGTCTGATATAGCAGAGGAGACTTTGCAGATGTGGTTAAATTAGGGACTGTGAGAAGGAGACAGTATCCTGGATTATCTGGGTGGAGCCAATGCAATCACAAGGCTCCTTATAAAAGGAGGAAAAACGGTCAAGGTCAGTACAAGAGAAGTAATCATGGAGTGGAGTGTGCCAACACTTTTGGTTTTAGAATTTCTAACACCCGGTATTATAAGATAATTGTGTTGTTTAAAACCACAAAGCTTGTGGTAATTTGTGAATTAATAATGTTAGCATCACTGAAGGAGGAGCACGGGAGGTCAAAAGTGATAAGGGATTATAAATTTACGAGAGGCCTTTGGGGTGGGGGGTGTTCCCCCTCAGCCCAGCCTGCACCCTCTCACAATCCTGGATCACTGGCTCCTAACCACTCTCCTGCCTGCTGTCTCATTGCCTGTAACACTTGCCTGCCTGCCTGCCTGCCTGCCTGATCACTCCTAACTACCTCTGCCTTGGCCCCCACCACCACGGCTTCATCCAGAAGGACGCCCGGAATGACTTCTGGGAGGTCACTGGGCTGTCCAGTCTAATTAGCATATTATGCTTTTATTATTATAGATTAATAATAATAATCTATAATGGCTCCAGGCCATTGTGTGTGGGGTCCCAGTGGCCACGGGCTTGAGGCTGCTCCACACTGGCTCGTACACATGGTAGGCTAGTGTACGGGCCAGTGTGGGCTCCAGAGTGAGTGAGAAACGGGAGCACAAAAGCAAACAAGCAAGAGGGAGAACTCCTTTGCCTGCAGATTTTAAATTCCCAAAATTTGCACATCTGCAGTGGCTCTACCCCAGGCAAGTGTCTTTTTCCCAGGCTAGACTGACAGACAGGCGCCTTCCCCACATCACCCCAACTTCACTGGGCATGGCGCCCATCCTCCCCATTGTTTGATCCCATTCCCCTAGTGATTTGCGAGGAATGGACCTGTGGTTCCATGTGATGACCATACTCTCAATGTCTGGCTTCCCCTTTGCTCTCTTCCTATTATTAATATCAGCTAGCTGACCCTGACGATAGCACGCAGAACTAAGTCTTCGATGTTTGGAAAAGCATCCTCAGTACCTGAAAAGATGTAAGAATGAGTACACTGTCCTTCTCCTTAATGTAACCTGCAAGATCAAGTGATCTGCTTAATGTCTTAAAAATATGGTTAAAGAAAACCATGGAGACTATTTAATATACATGAATCTTTAGTTCTGTTAAAGATTAATATTTTATTCTACCCAGAAACCCTATAACAAAAAAGTTATTGTTATAAATTACTGATAATTGCATTAAATGCATTTTATTCAAATTTATATTGACTGCATAGACCTAAATAATTTTAATTCTACTAGTATAAACTTTGGTTTTCTTAAAACTAAGAAGAAATAGTACAGGGTGCATGTACTTTATTCTTTGTTTTCTGAGTTTTGTTATGCTGAATATAAAATCTAGTTTTCCCTAAGGCAGTGTTCCCCAAACTTTTGACATATGTGTACCCCTTCTATAATTTTTTTTTCTTCTTTTTTTTTTAATTTTACTTTATTAAGGTATTTTCTGTGTACATAGTTTACCATTGCCCCCCCCCCACCTCCCATTTATGCCCTCCCTCCCCAGAGTTCTGTGTTCATTGGTTGTACTTATGTTCATGCATACCAGTCCGTCGGTTGTTCTCCTATCTCCCCCCAGGTCTCCTTCCCCTCCCCGCTGTCATTTGGCAGTCTGCTTGTTTTATGGTGACTATCTCAGGACCATATGAATAGAGTCCGCTCCTCCTCTGGTTTTCACCGCCCCTTCCCCTGGGTCCCACTGCTTCCCCTGGTATACATGGCTCGCCCGGGGCACACTGCCCCCTGGGACACTCGGCTCACCCGGGGCACTCGGCCCTATGGGACTCACGGCTCACCCGGGGCACTCGGCCCCCTGGGACACTCGGCTCACCCGGGGCACTCGGCCCCCTGGGACACACGACTCACCCGGGACACCCTTCCCCTTTGGGGGGTACAGCTTACCCGGGGCACATGGCCCCCTGGGACACTCGGCTCACCCGGGGCACATGGCCCCCTGGGACACTCAGCTCACCCGGGGAACTCGGCCCCGTGGGACTCTCGGCTCACCCGGGGCACTCGGCCCTGTGGGACACTCGGCTCACCCGGGCACTCGGCCCCATGGGACTCACGGCTCACCCGGGGCACTCGCCCCATGGGACACTCGGCTCACCCGGGGCACTCGGCTCACCCGGGGCACTCGGCCCCCTGGGACACTCGGCTCACCCGGGGCACTCGGCCCCATGGGACACTCGGCTCACCCGGGGCACTCGGCCCCATGGGACACTCGGCTCACCCGGGGCACTCGGCCCCCTGGGACACTCGGCTCACCCGGGGCACTCGGCCCCATGGGACACTCGGCTCACCCGGGCACTCGGCCCCATGGGACTCACGGCTCACCCGGGGCACTCGCCCCATGGGACACTCGGCTCACCCGGGGCACTCGGCTCACCCGGGGCACTCGGCTCACCCGGGGCACTCGGCCCCCTGGGACTCTCGGCTCACCCGGGGCACTCGGCCCCCTGGGACTCTCGGCTCACCCGGGGCACTCGGCCCCATGGGACACTCGGCTCACCCGGGGCACTCGGCCCCCTGGGACACACGGCTCACCCGGGATCCCCTTCCCCTTTGGGGGGTACGGTTCACCCGGGGCACATGGCCCCCTGGGACACTCGGCTCACCCGGGGCACTCGGACTCCTGGGACACTCAGCTCACCCGGGGCACACGGCCCCTCTAGGGTGTTGGGGTCGCATATTGGAGGCGCCGCGCTAGCTCCTTGCTAGCATGGCGGGAAGGCTGGGACAGCTGCAGTTGGGCTGAGATGGTTGCAGGCGGGGGGACCACCTTCAAAGGTGTCTCTTTCGGTGTGGGAGCAGAGCAGCTGCAGACATGGAGGCTAAGTTCTGAGGTCGCCCACTCCCTGAGCCCAAGGCGTGGTGAGCTCTGTTCTTGGTGGATTTCCTTTATTCTCAGAGGCAGTGGTGGGTGGCGATGCCAGGTGCAATATTGACGGTCGCTCCTGTGGTTCAATTACCACTGTAGTTTTAGAGTTCACATGGCGGTGGTGGTGAGAGCTTCAGCTTGGCCATGTGGCATCGGAGGATGGGCTCGCCTGGGTGGGTAATGGAAGGCACCGTGCCATTTCCTCACCAGCGAGCTCCATCTCCCTCCCAGCATGGTGGGTGTGCTGGGAAGATTGTGGGTGGGCTGTGATGGCTGTATGGGGAGAGTCCGCCCTCAATGGTGTCCTCTTTGTTGCGGATGTAGAGCTGCTGTGGATGCAGAGGCTAATTTCTGAAGCCACACTCTCTATGAGCCCGGTGTGTAGTGAGCTCTGATTTTGGTGGATTCCCATTCTTGGGGGCGGCGGTGGGTGCGGCAGCGATGGTAGCTCCTGTGGCTCAATTTCCCCTGTAGTTTTAAAATCCGCGTGGTGGTAGTGTCTGATGCTTTGGCCTGGCCATGTGGCAGCGGAGAGAGGATTCTCCGGGTCTGCCAATGGAAGGCGCAGCGCTAGCACAGCGCGCGAGAAGGCCTGGCAGAGCAGGCCGCGGGCGGTGGCAGAGAGTCCCCGCGATGTCTTAGTCTTTCAGACTTAGTGGAACGCTTCCCCTGAGCCAGGACAAGCAGTACCACCACAAATATTGGCCAGCTCAGTGCTGCCCCTCTACAGGTGACAGTAGGGGCATCTTCACCTCGGTAGGCCTTTGCTCTTGGAGGTCTTAACCAGTGGAAGGCAGCACGGTACAGAACTGCCCCACCTTCTCAGTCCTCCGGCCTTCTATAATTTTTGTAATGCTGAGTACCCCTCCTCAAAAAAAATGGATGTATTTAATAACAATCAAAATATATTTCTTTTTCTTTTTTAGTACATACACAAAATAATAAACAAAAAATAAAATTATTCATAATAAAATAGAAATAAAAATTATATTATAAATAGCATTTAATTGCACACTGGACCATCTCACGCCTCACAAGACTGTCTTGACTTGACTCATGAAAATGTAGAATTAGGCGCAGCTAAGCATGGTACAGTGCATATCCCTACCAAACTCCGGTGCAACGTGTACCCCCACCAAATTCTTCCCATAACCCTGGGGGTACGTGTACCACACTTTGGGAAACACTGCCCTAAGGCAACAAAACCTCTATTCTTTTTAAGAACTTTCCATTTTAAGACAATTGAATGATCATTGAAAATAGACAAGATAGTTGATAACAAAGTTCAATATACACTTATTCGCAATATAGATAACTTCTTCATTAACTAAAAAAATGTTTTTAATCTTTGTTTTGAAGTGGTTTTGTGTGTGTGTGTGTGTGTGTATGTGAGAGTGAATATATTTTTTATTGGCTTCAGAGAGGAAGGAAGAAGGACAGAGAGACAGAAACATCAATGATGAGAGAGAATTATTGATCAGCTGCCTCTTGCATGTCCCACATTGGAGATCGAGCCTACAACCTGGGCATATGCCCTAAATGGAAATTGAACCTGACCTCCTGGTTCATAGGTCAATGCTCAACTACTGTTTGTTTGCTTGCTTGTTGTTTTATTAAATGGCTTCTTAACTTTGATAGGGGAAAAGGTTTTTCACTGTCAAGTTTTTGTTATTCAGTATTATGTGGATGGAAAATTAAGGAGAGGGAATGAAAATAAGGGAGGAAGAGGGAATGACTGGAATACCTATGAACTGCCAGGCCTTTCCCAGGCGTTAACAGGAGCAGTCTTTAGAAGACTTCTCCGTGGTGGGTCACAATCCCTGTTTTGCTAACAAGGAGACAATTGTGGTAACGAGCTTATTGCTAGGCAGGATCTTCTTTCAGGTCTGCCTGGTTCCAGAGCGTGAGAGCTTCCTCTTGTGCTGTCCTACACGTGGGAATTAGGTTTCATGAAAATATCGTTTCCCTCTGCCCTCGCCATTAGCCTGTGTGGTCTGGAGAGAAGAGGTGAGTGTGCGTTCTCTGCCCCAGCACACTCCCGCATTCTCAGCAATTGCTCGAGAAATAGGAATTAATGAAAATCCAGGGAAACAAAGAAGCAGAAACATAAATAAACATTTCACTTTTATTTCAAAAAACACATTTTTAGGCTGTCAGTCTTTCTTTGCTAAAGAGAATGGCTGTAGAAGTTTGGTGTCAAGCTCAAGACTGATTTTATGACTATACTAGAGGCCCGGTGCACAAATTCATGCACAGGTGGTGTCCCTCAGAGTGGCCTGCAGGGATCAGGCCCCAGGCTCACAGCCCCACAGCCATAAGTGGCACCCCACCTTGTCCTGGCACCGCCCCCTCACCTTTACTATCCTGCCTTCTGGGCAATCAATTATGGCCAATCCCCCTGCCCAGCTTCCTCAGTGCCTGGGAGCCAGGTGGCGGCTCTGCTACTGGTCACTGTCCCTGGGATGATCTGTGGGGCAATCAGGCACCACTAGCACCTACCTTGGCCTGGCGCCACCTGTTTACCTGCTCCACCATCCCACCGTGGTCCCGCTCTCGTCAGGGCCCATCAGGGACAACAACCCCTCCACTGCTGCCAGCTGCCAGGGCTGTATTGCCGATGTCCACCATGTTCTGTGCTGTCCCCTGGTGGTCAGCATGCATCCTAGCAACCAGTTGAACTCCTAGTCCAGCTCCTGAGGGGACAATTTGCATATTAGGCTTTTATTATATACTAGTGGCCCAATGCATGAAATTTGTGCATGGTAGGGGGGTGTCCCTCAGCCCGGCCTGCACCCTCTACATTCTGGGACCCCTCAGGGGATGTCCGACTGCTGCTTTAGGCCTCATCCCTGTGGGTGGAATCAGGCCTAAACGGGCAGTTGGACATCCCTCTAGGGGTCCCAGATTGGAGAGGGTGCAGGCTGGGCTGAGGGACTCCCTGTACCCCGTGCACAAATTTCGTGCATGGGGCCTCTAGTTTAAAATAATTATCTTTCTTTTAGATCCTGGATTTTAAAGCAGAAGAGAGAAAGATGTTATAAATATCCCTCATTAAAAAGGTTTACAAGCGAGACCTGTTGAACCACAGTCTGTTCTGACCGGGTCTCATCTGTGATTTGCAGCAGCATGCTTTCCCCAGAGGGACCGTTAATTACATGGTAATGGTTTTGATGGTGCTGCCCCTAGAACCAAGGGTCTTGTTTGGCCTCAGTGAATACAATCAGTGACTGGAGGCCACTTGTCACCCTGAACGCACTGTGTTGTCATCACGGCCCTGTGCTATGCCTCGGCCAGAGAGCTGTGCTCCACAAACAAAGGGTCCTGACTCTGTTTGGATAAGACACTCTCTCATCGCGCATTCACTGTGGTAAGTAGCGCAGGGACTTTGTTTCTCGGAAAAAAATATGCCTGTTTCATACTTGGTTACTTTTAAGAAGATCCTTAAAATCAACAGATTAAATATATGCAAGATGGAAATAATTGTCCTGGACACTCTTACTCTTAATTTAAGGGCAAAGTAACTTCGAAAATTGTCACCTAAAAGCTCTTTCATAAATAGATCTTGTTTTGTGGTCAACAGCATCCCCGTTTTCTAACTTCAGGGCCGCTGTTCATAAACTTCTGGTATTGACTATCCTGCTTTTTCTGGGAATTGGTGGCTTTCATGTTTACTGAAACCATTGGAAAGACAGGGTATTGAATGTTAATAGTATATCTTCACAGTAATTACTGCTTTAGTGTTTCCACTTTATGTTAGCTTCTCAGTGCTGTAGCTTTCATACCATGTATGCAGGGAAAGCGGAAGGAAATTTCTTTATACCAGGACTCATGAAGGGCTGAGGTATAAATGGATTTCACTCCACCCCTCAGAAGGAAATAATTTCATCCCACACCTCTCATGTGAGAGTTTACTAGTACTATATGCTTTGAGTTTCTAGTACACAATTGTTAATATATTTTATTTCACCTTTTCTTTTAGTTTTAGATTAGAACACTGAAAACAACAATTTTGACCCTAATTGTGTTACTTTCTGCTAATTCTTATTAATCTCCATCACTATAAAATAATATATAGTCACTATAGTCCACTTTTAAAAATTATTACTTGAGCTTTAGGGTCTTAGAGAAGTCAGCTCTGACCTTAAGTGATTAAATCCTTTTTTAAGACTTTTGTTTCTACAAGTCTCTTCTCTTTGTTTCATCATATCTTCTCCTTTTCCTTATGTGAAAAACAAATTCATCTTTGTTGCTAAGATTTTTCACCTTAATTCAGGAATTCTATATTCTGGGTCATTTCAGAACCATAAGGCATGATGTACTTCTGTCACTATGTTTAATGCCAATTTCATTAAATGTTATTTTTTCACTGACTTAAAAAATTTTTTTTATTGATTTCAGAGAGGAAGGGAGAGGGAGAGAGAGATAGAAACATCGATGATGGCCTTAACTGGTTTGGCTCAGTGGATAGAGCATTCTCCGGTGGACTGAAAGGTCCCAAGTTCCTTTCTGGTCAAGGGCATGTACCTTGGTGGCGGGCACATCCCCAGTAGGAGGTGTACAGAAGTAGCTGATCATAGCTGATCGATGTTTCTCTCCCATCAATGTTTCTGACTCCCTATCTTTCTCCCTTCCTCTTTGTAAAAAGTCAATAATAAAAAAAAGAAACATCAATAATGAGAGAAAATCATTGATCGGCTACCTTCTGCACGCCCCACACTGGAGATTGAGCCCCCAACCCTATCGGGGAGTCAAACAATGACCTCCTGGTTCATAGGTCAATGCTCAACCACTGAGCCATGCTGGCCAGGCTTCACTGACCTTTTAATAAATATTTTATTCCCAGTATCATGTACATATGGGACATCCCATTACTTGGCATGATTATGATTTTGTCGTTTACCGTTAGAAACTTTCCTTACCAGGCAAAATAGGTTTTCTCCACCCCTTTCCTTCTCCCCTTATCAAATACTGATAGAGCATCTTACACTTATCACCCTGTGCAAGAGCTGAGGATAAAAAAGGAATACTATGCTCTCAGTGCTGATTTACCTAACCCCTGCAATTAGAAATTACAGACTGATGCAAACGCAGGTAACAAGGGTACCATGCGATAGACTGTGACAGGAAGCACTGAACAGTGTGGGGTCTGAGGGAGAGGAGGGCCCACTGGTCTGTGTAGCCGTAGAAGAATTCTGGGAGGTGGGAATCGGGCAGCAGCGGGCTCTGCCAGGTGGAGGAGGTGGGACGGGTCACTGGGGCCAGGAGGGCATCTGCAGGGGTGGCTCTGTGCCTGGTGGCCACACTGTGTCAGAAAGATGGGCCCCACTCAGCCATGGCTCCACCACTCACTGCTCTCACACTGAGACAGTGAGGGGTGACCTGGACCCCATTTGACTAACAGAACTCCATCCTAGAGGCCCGGCTCCTGGCTTTCAATAACATTTCGTAGTTGAAATTCATCTAACCACATCCTTACAGGAAAGAATGCATAATGATAACATCTCTCTTAACATCATATTCTGTAAAATTGTTGTTGTTGTTTTCACTTAAATGGTAGCTAGAATATTTATGCAAGCCTTATCTCACAGGCCCGCCCGCCATGGAAAGATGTGACAATCACCCTGGGATCAACCAGCGCCAGAGGACAATGGTGGGGTAACAGACCTCACCTCACCCCCAAGCCCGGCCTCGCAGGGCCTCTGTGAGCCATCTCCAGACCTTGTGGGGGGCGGGCTTCCCTTTCCTGGCCGACCCTCTGTGCAAAGCTCTTTCCAGGAAACTTTATCTGCCTGATCTTGTACCGAGTTCGGTGCTCATCTCTACGACCGCAGAACCTGGCATTCAAGGTCCGTTAACAAAACCTTGGGTAAATCACGTCAAGCGTCGGAAGCTCCATCTCCTTATCATGGTGCATTAAGTGAGAGACATGCCAAACTCGGGGCACACTGAGTAACATCATCGATGCTCCTTCATTTTAGTTCCTCCTGTCGCTCACGCGTTCAGAGAGGAGCAGTGGCTCCGTGACGCTGAAATGCAGACAGTTGTTGGTGAGGAAGGACCCACGGTAAGGCAAGAAAGAGGCTGGCGGCAGGATGGCAAACAGTTTTGTATTTGCTGCTCGTGTTTGAAAGTCAGGGTGAGTTAATGAAGGGATCCGCCAGGTTCTTTGGAAGACGGTCGGCAAGAAAGCACTGCGTGCTCCTCCCATCCGTCTGGAATCCATCGAGAATCCGTTTGGGCCGCCGGCCAGGGCCGGTGAGAATGGGAGGAAGGCTGCCCGTGTGCGGGTGGCAGTCGCCCGAGGCACGGCCATGCCCAGACCGCAGAGTGTGGGTGGAGAGGCTCTGGGGGAGACAGCTGCGGAGAGTCACAGCGATGCCAGGCGAGCCCCGGCCCCTGGACCTTGCAAGCCCAGTAGCTCTAAAGAGATACTCGTGGCCTCGGCAAGGAAAGCCGGAGTTGGGTTTATTTTAAGACTTTTAAAAAACGTGGCGTTATGGTTTTCCACTCTAAATAACATAATATGATGCACACATGTTCTAACAGAATGAAAGAAAAAAAAAAGATGATTTCACCCGTTGGCTCCCTCTACACGTACCCACCACAGCCTGACCCTTTCTGAGAGGCCATTCCGCACACCATTCTGCATCCACGAGGCCCCAGCAGGAAGCAGGTGGCACAGGGAACTGGGCTGACTGGAGGAGGGTTTCATAAAGGGACTATTTATAACCGTGTGGTGTGGGCAGGGTGGAAGGAAGTCACAAGGAACAGTGCAAGTGCAGCCCCTGCGGCTGTTACTTTCAGAAACATAAAAAACTTAACTCAGAGCTGCAAAAGAATGTCCTGAAAAATTCCTGCAGGTTCTATTTCTATGATTCCAGATAGGAAGGATGAACTTCAGATATGTATTAAAAACGGGCATGTCTCCTTTTTCATACGTGAGGTGGAGGCCACGGTGATCTGGTTCGGTTTATCACTAGCATTGTTTTACTGTGAGGCACACCTGGCGTTCCTGCCGTGTTAATGGTTTCTCTAGTTTCGGTCCAGGAGCATCTAATGAAGGACGATTTAAGGTAAGGGTTAAAGAATGTGACCTAAATGTAGCTGCTCAGTGTGGGATTTAAGAGGACTTCGTGGGAAATGAGGACACATTGGTGAGACATTTAAGGGGGAGGAGGGGGAGAAGCCAAGGCATTTATTTTTCCTTCTTCCTTGCTATTTCTGTTTTCCGTGTTCCAAATCCTACCTAAGAAATGTGTATCTCTCCGAAATCCTGATTTTGTCTTTATATCTCCTGTACCCCAGTGGGCTGTCCTCTCGTTTTTTTATGAAGTAATTTTCCCTTTAGAACCGCTTTTTCCTCATTTTGATTTGTTTTATCTTTATCGTCTTTCCTGGATGGCTTCATATGTAAGGTACTGTCTTCAGTTCTCTCTCCATTGGTCTCTCTCTTTCATATGGATCTGGCTTTCCATTACACGTGATGTATTAGGGGATGATCACGATAATTAAGTGCTGAAACAGCCATTGACTTAGCCCTGGAAGGCAGAGAGAACAGGAGCAAAATGCTTAACTTGATTTCAACTCCAGGGTCTCTGCGTGGATGAGGAAGTGCAGACAGGCGCTCCGGGGGCCTGTGAGTGTGAGCACTGCCCTGCCGGGCAGAGCGCCGGGCAGAGCGCCGGGCAGAGCGCCGGGCAGAGCGCCGGGCAGAGAGGGCGAGACCAACCCTCCGGGGGGTGCAGTGTGCTCCTGGACACTCACTCCTTAGCGCAGCCTTCTGTTCTCCGGGTGCCAGGACCGGCTTCGTCAATCAATTGCTTTGACCTTTCCCCTGGGACTTCCTTCATCTGTTACAAGAGAGACATTTGCAGAATCTGGTGTTAGGACAAAATATTTTATGCCCTTTTAAAGATCACAAAAACCAATTCACAGTTAGCATAGCATACAATAGCTTTTAAGTAGCCTACATTCTTGTTTACTTAAACTACTTGACTTTAAGACTAAGCTTTTTAAAATATGAAAAAGTGAATAGACACATACTCAAAGGTACTTCCACATGGATGTACAATGCAGCATTGTTTATAGGAAAAGAATAGTCCTTACAGGCTCAGCAGTTTGCTTGTTCCAGATGCACTGCCAGTGCCCACTGCAGACCCTGTAGCCCAGGAACTCAGTGTGGGTAAAGGCCCAAGGACTCAAAAGGATCCCGAGCATGCCCACAGCTATTGAAGTAGACGGCACCCAGACCTGGCTACATGACTCCCAGCTCCTGCATGGCCTGGATCCTGGCAGCTAGCGGCTTCACCTGTGAGACATGGATTCCCAGCCTGAGCTCCATGCAGGACAGGAGAAGACTTGATGCCTGCAGGAGAAGAACTGAACAGTACTGATGGGAACTGTGGTACTAAAGGTCTTGGTAGGATGAGTCAATGGTTTGACTCCGTGCACATAAGACAAGGGGGGAATGAAAGGGCGAGGCTAGAACCCTGCCTCCTTGTGGGGCAGGGCAGAGCTATCCTCCATTTTGTGGCCAGACCCTAGCCCTAACCCAACCAATCAGGGTCCTAACCCAACCAATCAGGGTCTATATCCCCTAGCCCTAACCCAACCAATCAGGGTCCATATCCTCCCCTGTATAAAATCCATTGAGATGTTACATTCTTTCTCTTTTCTGCCATGGGTGGAATGGAGCCCATGCAAGCATGGAAGAAACTCTCTTGCTAATTGTATCAGATTTGGTTTCCTGGTGGTCTTTGGGGATCACGGAATCTCGGCACAACAGCAGTGCTCCCAAAATTTCACTGATTCCAATAGTTCCAGCTTCAAAGAACAGAAAAATCCTCTCCAACGAGAAGCCTGGGATATTATAACATGACTGAAGGAAACACCACTTAAGGAGGTGCTAGAAAATCCAGAAGTGTGCCCCAGAGGATTGTGGGATTGTGGGGGCCGCCTGGATGCCCACGCTAGAACTGAGCCTGATACAGCCATGTGCACAGTCCTCAGTCCCACAGTATTTGGATGTGACTTCTGACAGGAAATTATTTCAATTGAGATTTGCTGTTCCCTTGCACTAGGAAGATCAGAATTAAAGGTTGCATTTGTTACATTGGTTTGAAGCAGTGGAAAATGGGATAGTGACGAATGAGAAACTTTGAAGATAGTGAAGAGCAATTTGTGCAGATTGTTGAGAACTAAGAATCAGAGTTTAATTGGGATAGAAATCCTGCTAACAGCACCTGATACCTGCAATCTGAGTACTCTATTTTTAGGTTTTCCAGTTCAAGTTTTTGGAGACTGCCTATTAAAACACTCCGGGTTGGGGAGCACTTCTGGTGTCAGATGGTCACCATGAAGTTCAAACCCTTTGTGACCTCGGATCGCAGCAAAACCACAAAGGCCACTTCAACGCCCCCTCGCATGTGCGCCGATAGATGATGTTTTCCCGGCTCTCCAGGAGCTGCAGCAAAGTGCAAGGTCCACTCCATGCCCACCCACAAGGATGATGAGGTCCAGGAGGTTCGAGGACACTACAAAGGTCAGCAAATCAACAAGGTGGTGCAGGTGTACAGAAAGAGACATGTCATCCACATCGGGAGGGTGTAGTGTGAGAAGGCTAACGGCATAACTGCCCACGTGGGCATTCACCCCGGCAAGGTGGTTATCACCAGGCTAAAACTGGACAAAGATCAGGAAGAAAATTCTTGAACGCAAAGCCAAATCTTGACAAGTTGGAAAACAGAAAGGAAAATATAAGGAAGAACTTGTTGAGAAAATGCAGGAATAAATGTAACCTGTTATGTAACCATGATTTAGCTGTAGGTTTTTAGCCTGGTGATTGTTTAGCCTTTAAAATTGTTCAAGATGTCTGTGGAATATTTTGTTTCTTTCCTGATTTGTTATTGATATATGGCTCTGTATATCTATTGTTGCTGTTTGGATTAATTTTATGAATAAAATTGGAAATGTTTCTTAATTTAAAAAAATAAAAAAATAAAATAAAAATAAAACACTCCTGTTTGGAAAGTGTTTGTATGGAAGCCCATAAGAATTAAGTATTTGCTGTTTTTACCCTGCTTAGCTCTCTGTAAGGAATATGGAATAATGTTAAATGTCTCATGTTCTCAAAGAAGCTTGAGTTTTAAAATAAAAATAAAGAAGAAATATAAATATTAAAAATAAAAAAGAAGCAGCTTGAGTTTTAGGGGTGAAATCAGGCAGGTAGGTGAGCAGTTAGGGGTGACCAGGCAGGCAAGTGAGCAGTTAGGAGCCAACGGTCCTGGATTGCGGGAGGAATGCCCCAAAGGTCCTGGATTGCATGAGGGTGCAGGCCAGGCTGAAGGACCCCCTTCACCCATGCACAAATTTTGTGCACTGGATCTCCAGTCCTATATAATGAAAGGGTAATATACAAATTAACCACCACTCCATCACAAAGCCTAGCCGGGTCCCTAGCCACAAGATGGTGGCATTCAGCCCCGCCAGAGTCCCCTAGTCCTGCTTAGAGTAGGCAGCCTGAGTGGCCTAGTGGAATGATTGCTTTGTTGCTGTGGTGATGAGGCAAGCATCCTGCCCCAGCTGTGAAGGGCCTTGACCCCGGAGGGCCTCAGGACAGTGCACATACAAGGAGTAGCCAGGGCAGGATGCTTGTGTTATCGCTACAGTGATAAGGCAAGTGTCCCTCCTAGGGCACAGAGAGCCTCTGGGCAACGGGTGTGGAGTGGCCAAGCCTCGCAGAGAGCAGAGAACCATGGGGAGTGGGCCTAAATCATCAGGGCTCCCAGATTGGAGAGGGTGCAGGTCGGGCTAAGGACCCCCCCCCCCCATGCACGAATTTTGTGCACTGGGCCTCTAATAGATAGATATAAAATCCATCTATAGAGAGAAATCCATCTATATAATTATACACATATACACATCCTTAAATATAGATGGATGCAAAAGTATGTACATATATGTAAACACACTTATATTGAGTCACCTATGATTTATGTGTGTGTTCATGTTCATGCTTCCTGGCTCTGTCCACTGAGAAGTCTGGCAAGCATCAATGCCCCCAGTACAGTGAGCATAGCCAGGACCCAAATCCTGGCTTCTTTATACCAGTCTCCACTGAGACCAACCAGGGCTTCTTACAGAAGGCTGACTCCAAGGCTGGGCCGGCAAAGTGGATGGTGAACCTGGCTAGCTTGTGCCAGAAACAAGGAAGTACTCAATGAGTGATGGGGCCTGTTGGTTCGAAGGGGCTCTAATGGCAAATCTCGGCTAAAGTGAACCTCAAAGTAAAAAGGCCAGTGGCAGATTATAACCCACTGTCTAAAACAGGAAACCCCATAGCATGCTGATTTAAGTAAATGAATGCATATATTGAAAGTTTAATGAAGAACCAGATACATAATGACTTCAAAGTACCTCCTCCAAATAGTTATGTTACAAAGAAAAGAAGAGCAACTTTACAGTGGAGCAATCCCGCAGCACTACCTTATCCAGTGGCCAAGGTCGACATCATCGGTAATGAGGTGAACAGACAGCTCATGGATGTAATAAAAACAGCACAACATCCCGGATCCTGCCAGAGCTCAGAGCTGGAGTCCACCCACCAGGAAACATCAGACAGACACAAAGCAAGGGAGAGCCAGCAAAACAGCTGCTGTCATCTTCGAAAGTGGCCAAGTCAAGCAAGGTGTTTAAAATGCAGAGGAACTGTTCCAGACTGAGAGAAACTAACGTGTCATTGTGGCTAAACAGAACATTTCACTCTTAACTGGATTGTTTTGCTATAATGGTCATTAGTAGGGTAACTGGAGGAACTTAAATAGGGTTTGTGGATTAGATGGTAGTAATTCGTCAATACTAATTTTCCAATTTTGTGTATGTATTATGATCATATAGGAGAATGTCCTTATTAACGCCAGGTGTCTTGATCTGGCATCTAGAAGGGTTCAGGAAACCTGGAGAAGAGGATGTGCATAAATTAAATAAGAGTCTAGAGATGAAACATAATTTTGAAAGACATATGTGGGGGCGGGAGGGGAGAAGAGGAGCTTGGCTAAAGAAACAAAGTTCTCCTTGTCTCAGGACCCCTTGCTTTTTATTAACACAATTTGTTCTAAGGCAAGGTGGAGATATACACATCAAAGGGTAGTGTTAGGTAGCACAGAATCCATTGTCAGATTGGGGAATTACCTTCAGTTGTTCAGGTGTTTGGCCAACAGGAGGCAATAACATGTAGATTGAGATGCCCTGAGCTGTCTGGCAGCAAGCAGTCATTCTTTTCAGGTTTGGGGAAATGCCTTTAATCGTTCTCAGCAGGTGACAACAACATATGTGACTCAGCCCTGTTGAGTCCCCAAGTTCCACCAACCTTTTGATGAAACTCTTGCAATTATGACATGCTAGAATTGGCTTCCAGCACCTTATTTGTGGGAAATGCACTCTGAGACCTTGGAGATGGGGCCAGCGATTTAGTCTCAAATGGCTCAAGAGAATAAAGTTCCTTGCAGCTCTTGTAAGTTTGGGATCATTTAAAAATAAAAGTGCATAATGTGTAATAATGGATCAAAATGTATTTCTTACACAAATACTGCATGATATCACTTATATGTGTATATTTTAAAAAATGACAAACTAATGTCTTCTTAAGTGAAAACATAGGCCAAAAGAAATATTCTGTTCATTAAGTATCTTTTCTTATTTTAAATATAGTAACTATTGAAGCCTGGAAAAGAAATACTAAATGTTGACTTCACACACAAAAATGTTCCAAAACTGTTACTTGGTATTAAAACAAGACTATAATAGACTTAACTCAGCTTGGGATCATGCTCCTGGTAAGTGGTTTACCTGTATGCACAGTACTGAATTCTTTTATAGAACAACTTCCTATATAACTAAATACCTTAGGATCAAATAACCTCCAGATGTGAGGCTGGGCAATTCCAGCGAGCTTCCTTCCTGACCACATCTGCCAAGGCTGCTGCCTGGTCTGTTACCACCTCTACCTGACACTCTGCTGTATCCCCACCCCACCCAGGCTGATACAATTGAGATGATAGAATTGTTCCTGCTACCCATGAGAACAGGCAGAATATTTTCCTTGTGTTGAATTTATCATTGAGTAGATAGAGAATAAAAATGAATAGGACATAGTCTCATCCTAAATCGAGCCCAGTCTTTGCTGACAATGTCAACTAGAGGTTTGCCTTGAGTAGAACGTTACATAAATATACACTGAGTGGCCAGATTATTATGATCTGTGTGTGTGTGTGTATGTGTGTGTGTGTGTGTGTGTGTGTGTGTATATTTGGGTGGGGTCTGGCCAACTTGGCCAGGGGGAGGGGACATGGGCAGTTGGCCAGCCTGCCTGCTGGTTGAACTCAGTCTAGGGGACAATTTTCATATTAGCCTTTTATTATATAGGATATACACTGAGTGGCCAGATTATTATGCGTTCAGAGATCATAATAATCTGGCCACTCAGTGTAAATATCTTCCGTGATCCACAGGCAAGCCAAGGCCACCCAGACCCGTAGGCCATGCGCCCTGTAGAACGCACTTCCTGGCTTGCCTCCCACAACTTCCCCCTCAGCTGCAGCACAGTTTGCTGGACGGGTTTGCAGTTTCGATGTCACTGAAGGCAGAGTTTGTAGAAACTCTCTTTATAGAAGCATGAGCTAATTACTTACAATTGGCAAATCACTTGCTAAAATTGTAATTTTACATGTATCTGAGTGAGATGTAGATCAGAAGAAATGAAAATTAACCGCTATATGGATATCCCTTAAATCTGTACATTTTGCAGCATAGAGATTAGTTTAGGTCTAACACAAAACGTGCTCTGGAACAGCGCCCCTCTGAGGCCGGCGAGGGGTGAGCGTGGGAGGCTGACCTTATGGTGCACACACTGTAGCTTCTAGCCAGAGGTTGCCCCCTGTGGGCGGGGCAGGGAAGGCGCCCCAGGCCTCGCCGGAGGACAGCGGAGCCCTGCAGGTCCTGGTGGAGCCCAGATTCTGAGGACAGTCTGTGCTCATTGAAATTATCTCCAGCATCAGTGAGGAGGAGGCTGTGTTAAAATAAAACAGAAGAATGCAAATCAGATGAGAACATGATGCTTGAAGCTTTAAATATACTTTCACACTTTTGTTTCAGTTTAAGGAAAGCAGAGTTTTTCTTCAAGTGTGTGCTTGTCTGTGTGTGCTCACTTACATACAGAATTAGAGAGTGGTTTCATGCATTGCAGACATACCCATCTAGAGGAGGCATGGAATCACTTCATTACTCTCCATCTTTTTAAATGTTGTGTGTTTTTTTTTTTAACAGCTTAGCATCCTCAGTAGATTTTTATAAATTCACACAGTGATTTTAGTTCCTATTTTCAACATCTCCACACATCTATCACCATACATTTCCATATCCTTAACATTTTATTTTTAATATTTTTATAAACGGTATTAATCCTTGCTTTCTGCTAGAGGGATAGGAAATCCGAGGAGGCAGGACACCCCTGCTTTGTGTGGCAATCTTTACTACCACGACCTCCGTCAGTAGCTGCCATCGGAGGTTCTGGCACTTCTGCTTCCGCAGGTTCTCCCTTAGCGACGTGTGTCAGCAGCAGATAATGAGTCCATTTCTACGTAAATACAGTCAGTATTTGACGGTGGTGAGGCAACCCACCAGATTCAGTGATTTTGGGGTTCCGTGATTAACACTATGAAACCATGACCATGTGCACTAACCTGGACATTTGGAAATGGTGCTGATTCAGTCTCAGGCCTTTCTAAAGGATGCCCCTGTGCTGGAGACACTCAGGACGTGCATTTTGATACACACGTATGTGTCCACTTAACACCCCACAGTCAGCTCCTGCGTGTCTGCTGTGCTCCTGACACTGTCCCGGCCTGTCTGCGCCACCGCAGCAGCGATGTGGGAAGACAGGTCCCCTGGCCTCGCCCTCACGGGGAGAGAAGGACCGCCGTGCAAACCAAGGCTGCCATTGCCTCTGGTGACGGAGGAGGGAGGGAAGGGGGCTTCTTTTGCAGGGAGAGGGGAAATCTTCCTGAACGGGCATCTGCTGAAACAGTTGATCTGTAGGAGACAGCGGAGTGAAGATAAGAAGGTGAGTGACACAGGGGCATCGAAGGGCAGGTGCGGGTCCGGAGGAGGGAGTGAGGCCCAGAGTTCGGGGTATGTGAGGACGGGGAGAGCGGGCTGGAGTGGAGGGGCTAGGAGCAGTGACAACGGCGTGGTACACCCTTGGTGCCATTGCATAGGGTTCATAAGGTTGCCAGATTTAGCAAATAAAAATATAGGACACTTGCCCTGACCGGTTTGGCTCAGTGGATAGAGCGTCAGCCTGCAGACTCAAGGGTCCCAGGTTTGATTCCGGTCAAGGGCATGTACCTTGGTTGTGGGCACATCCCCAGTAGGGGGTGTATAAGAGGGAGCTGATCGCTGTTTCTCTCTTATCGATGTTTCTAACTCTCTATCCCTCTCCCTTCCTCTCTGTAAAAAAAAAATTATATATATATATATGACACTAACTTAAACTTGAATTTCAAAGAAACAATGAAAAAAATTCAGTATGTCCCATGCAATATTTGGTATTTTGTAGTTTATCCGGCAGCCCTGCCTTTGTTGTCCAAAGCAGAACCCGTTTGCTGTTGACAGCTAGTCAGCTAGTCCAGGGCAACCGGTGTAACTGGGTCTGCCTCAGGCAAACCAGGGTGTGGTCATCGGGCTTACAGAGTCTGAAGCCACCACGGTGGAAGCGATTGCTTAGAACCACACTCTGTTAGGTTATTTCAGCGCCGGTTCTCTCAGGCACCTTCTCCAGTGACCTTGACCGTGCCTGAATTTGGGGATAACTCACCTAAGAGATCAGGGACGGGTCAACTTTTCACTGCGCACGGGAGCCCAGGATGCACCGCGGCCTCCTGGAGGGCTGTGCTGTGGATTCCGAGTTCCGCTGAGCTGGGCATGGAGGAGCTGGTTTGGTGCGGAAAGGCTGCTGGGTGGGGAGGGGTTGCTGGGTGGGGAGAGGATGCTGAGAGGGGCCTGCCACGTGTTTGCCCTCTGCGACCCCCGCTTTAATCTCTCTGCCTTCCAGATAGAAAGGATTCCTCCTTGCCTCGCTTCAGGTGACACAGTAATTTGTTGTCTTTGTTCCTGTCTTCGATGGACTGCACATTAATATGCCTGCTGTGCCTGGCACACACGGAACACAATAGGATTTTCAAGACAAATAATAGATTGCTTTGTTTCTTAGCTCTTTCAAGTCATTTCTTCTTTTACAATAAAGCAAATCCTGAGACACCAGTCAGAATCTTATCGAGATGGCTGAGGCCCGGTCTCGCCCCCACGAGACTGGTATGATGAAAGGGAAGCCAATTTCGAGCAAACACAATGATTAAACTTGTGGCCCAGATCGCTTAGCTTCCCCAGGCTGACTTTCATTATCTGTGGAATCATAGGAAGCTACAAACCACCACAGTTGATTGGGCTTACTTAGTAAATAACACTTGATGAAAAGAAAATTAGGTGGTAACCAGACCCTTGAGAAATTAGAGACAGCCTCCCAGGCTTCCCCCTGCTCATCAGGTAGGGCGTTGCTGAATACTAGAAGCTTCCGAAGCCCGCAGACACGGAATCAGAGAGTGGAACAGTCCAGCTCCAGGGGTGTTAAAACCTGAGTCATAATAAACTTTGATTAAGGAAGACAAAGCTTGTCTTCTAGTTTAATAGAAAGGCTTACCAGAGCCATTATAAACAATCCCCATTATCCAGGCTAGGGACGCTGCGCCTTGCCCTTTCTACACGTAAGACTCAGTGTCTGGTCTCAAACCCAGTGCACATAACAGGTTCCTTTCCGTGGAGCCTGGTGAGGATGCACCAGCCTACCTTCCTTGGTGCCCGGGCTTTGTTTCCTATAACAATAGGTAGTGAACTTTGGGCCTCAAGCTTTTTGTTACTGTGATAGGATAAAGAAGAAACTTTTCTTTCACACAACAGACTTTTGTTGAGGTGAATAAATTCTGGGAATGTCACCTAAGTCGCCTCTACATACAGCCCCAGGTTCCCCAATGCAGCAGAACAGCAAATGACACCTCCGCATCCTTCCGGTGCGTGATAGGGCGGGCGAAGAATATTCAGTGAGGAGGTCAGGATATTAAAATAACAGGTAACAGCCACCCATGAAGGCCTTCCTGACTCTTCCTCTTACTCTGCCTTTAAGTCCCATGACACGTTGTACCTCCTTCTCTTTACTGTTGGTGAGAGGCATTGTATAGGAAACACCCTAAGCTCTGGAACCAGCCCCACCTCGAGTAGGTCAAGTTACCTCTCCTCTCTGAGTCTTTGTTCCTTTGTCTGTAGAAAGGCTTTATGTGAGGGTCTAGGGTTTAAGGGTGGTTGCCACATAAAGAGCAGTATTTGACTATTAATTAGACTAAGAGGTCTTAGTCAGAGGTCCTGACGTAGTGGACATCCCACTCAGGATGCCTCCAGCCTCATCACAGGCACCGAGGAGGTTGTATTTTTTGAATGAATGCTCTGTGTGGCTCAGATGCCATTGCACGTGAGCCAGTTGCTCTTCCCAATGTGTTTCCATTCCTTTAGGCATTTTTCTCTTTGCAACATACTTCAGAGTTTCTGATCCCCCCAGGCAGCCTCTTGAGTTCTTACTCTTTGGAATCCATTGCATCTGATGCACTCGAGCACACGGAACTGGCCGCCCAGTGAGAGGAGAGGGAGGAGTGCGGGTCAGGGGAGCTGGAGCCCTGGAGGAAGAGCCTGAGAGCTTAAAACGCCAAGTGCTGAAGCGAAGTTATTTTTGCAGTAGCTTACTGTCTGTGCTCATTGTACCTTTAGTTTACTCTCTGTGCTCATTGTACTGTTACTTTACTGTCTGTGCTCATTGTACCTTTAGTTTACTGTCTGTGCTCATTGTACCTTTATACTTGCATGACTCATTTATCCATTTATCGGACTTTTTCTGAAATTTGGCGTGTAGGGTAGCACGCTGGGGATGCAGAAGAGAACCAGAGAGAGAGGGAGGGATAAATAGATTACCCAAGGACATAATGTGTCCAGGAAAGGTAAAACAGGGGACACAATGGAATAGATCATACATTCAAATGATGCTACTCCTACTAGGAAACCGTTACTGGGTTCTGGGGCTTCTCACTTCAAGTCGGCTCCTTACTCTGCACTCCTGGTTCTCTGTGGCTTCTGCCTTACACGCCTCTCCCTCTTTGCAGTCCATTTTAGCCAGTTCCGCTCTGCCCCTGAAACATGGCCTCATTGCCACTTTCATCTTCTGTCTGGAAACTGGCTTCCCCGCTTCATCTCTAGCTCACACATTCCTCTCCAGACCCTTTCAAAGTCAGACCACAGCCACTCTCTCTTGGAGCCTTCCCTAGGTTCTCTAGCCCCAAACAAGTTTTCTGTCCTTTAAATGTGTTAAGCACTATCTGTTTGTGTTGATGATGAAAATGAAAGTAGAAAAGACATTAACTTTTATAAACTGAGCTCTAGCCAGTTTTGCTCGATGTTTAGAGCGTTGGCCCATGGATTGAAGAGTTGTAGGTTCCATTCCAATCAAGGGCACATACCTCAATTGCAGGATCTACCCGGGCCCTCGTTGGGCACATGCATAAGGCAACCAATCTATGTGTCTCTCTCACATTGATGTTTTTCTTTCTGTCTCTCCCTCTCTCTTCCACTCTCTCTAAAAATCAATGGAGAAAATATCCTTGGGAGAGATTAACCAAAAAGAATTTTTTTTAATAAACTGAAATTGATGGGAAGCTTAAGTCAAAAATCAAAAAGAAAATAGGACTGGGTTTAGTGTGCTGTGGTAGCTTTGTCAAGGTGTCTAGCGAGGACTCTGTCTGGAGTTCAGGAAAGTTCTTGCCAGGGGTGTGGGTTTGGGTCTCATAAGGAAAGGTGAAAATGGGAATGTGAATGGGGCTGATAAAAAAGAGAAAAAGCAGGAGACTGAGCAAAGAGACTTGAGGAGCACCTGCGTCTACAGGCTAAAAAAGGAGAGGAACCCATGAAGGGAACTGAGCAGAGCTCCTGGAGGCAGAAGAGAAAACCGCAGCATGTGGAGAAGTCAAAGGAGAATCACAGAGAAGTCAGGAGAAGAGGATGACAGTAAACATGAAAAAACGACATACCATCTACTCGCTGGGCAGTCAATTATCTGGCATCTTCAAGGCTGAGCAATATGCAAATTTATATTGTCACATGACAGTACAATTACCCTTGGATCGTGGTGCCGACACCGCCTTCAGTCATAGTGTTAACCAACACTTCAGGAAGAGCAAGTGTTGGTTGGAATGAGTTCTTTAAGGTAGATCACTCTAGAATGTTATAACTATAAATTATTATTTCTTGAAGGAAACATTTTGGAGTTTCTTAAAGGAATTAATCAATGCTAAATAGAAAAAAAGTAACATGATATGAGATTCATTCATGAATTCTTTATCTATGCTAGGTGTCTAGTGAGCACACGACAACAAGTTCCAGATTTAGTGGAGAGTATGTTACTAATTAATATAGTGTGTACAAGATATAGTTAAAGTTGACTGCAAATAACTGTTCAAAGTCAAGATGTCACAAGATTGAAAAGAAGAAAATGATGATATAGGGGAAAGAAACCCTGTTCCCAGATTAAATATCTGATTGATGACTGCTACATTGGAATTACATGAGTCAACTGAATGAGTCATCCGTTCAGAAAGCTTCTGAAAGTCCTGCCAATAACAGTTCTGATATGAACATTTAATTTTTTACTCTTGTCACTTTGCTGTGAGATAATTGTCTGTAGAAGCATAAAGACTGACATCAGGGCAAGTCAAAACTGGGCTTTATCCAGAGGTTTATAGTTTCTCAGATGAGAGAGGGCAGCCTCCTTCCTGACTGACTAGCAGAGCCTGCTGAGGTGAGCCTGAGACAGAGGCAAACAGAACAGAGGCACATGGAACAGAACAGGCACTGGAGCGGGAGACAGAGATTTACATGGTGCTTCCTGGGCCAGCCACTGACCAGCACAAAGAAGAGGGACTAGATGCTAAAAACAGTGGTTATGCACATGGAAAAGTAGTCAGTATTCCTAATTAGCAGGGAAATGCAAACCAAACCTACAAGGAGATCCCAGCTCTCAATACAATGGCTACTACAAAAAAAATTTAATTAAAAAACAACAGAAAATGACAAGTGTTGGTGAGGGTGTAAAGTGTGAACCCTTGTGCACTGCTGGTGGGAATATGAAATGGTGCAGCCATGGTGGAAAGCGATGTAGTGCTTCCTTCTCAAAAGATCTAAGATAGAAGGACCACAGGATCCAGGAATTTCACTTCTGTCTATTGGCAAGTGAATGTATAAAAATATGCATAGAATGGAATATAATCACCATGAGAAGGAAGGGAATTCGGAAACATCGGTGAACCTGAGGACATTATGTTAAGTGAAATAAGCCAGTTAAAAAAACACAAGTACTGCTGTGATTCCACTTACATGAGGTGCATAGTGTAGTCACATTCACACAGATGGGAAGTAGAATGCTGGTTGCCAGAGCGGGGAATAGGAAGGCAGCTGTTGTTTAACCAGTATAAAGTTTCAGTTTTTCAAGACCAAAAGAGTTCTGGCGATGATTGCACAGCAATGTGAATGTACTGAATCCTTCTGAACTGTACAGTTAAAACAATGAAGGTGGTGATTTTATAAGACGTCTACCACAATTTTAAAAATTAAATGACAATTTATTCATTTTAAAAATATATATTTTATTAATATTTTACAGAGAGGAAGGGAGAGAGATAGAGAGCTAGAAACATCGACCAGCTGCCTCTTGCACACCCCCCACCGGGGATGTGCCTGCAACCAATGTACATGCCCTTGACTGGAATCAAACCCAGGACCTTTCAGTCCACAGACCGACACTCTACCACTGAGCCAAACCTGTTTCAGCTTATTCATTCATTTGATAAATACTTGAATGCCCCCTGAGGGCCAGGAACACAATAACTGATGCCAGGGAGCACAATCCTACCCTTATGTGGTTGACTGCCTAGGGAAGGACCACAAACAGAATAAAACATGTTAGATGAAGAAAGTGCTCTGGGACAGTGACAGACTGCCAGAATTTGGGGTTCACTGGGAAGACCTTCCCTCAATGGTAACATCTCAGTAGTGACCTGACAGGGAAGGGGGAGGGCCTGGGGAGGAAGGATGGCTCCCACAGAAGGCCCCTCTCCCTGGGTTTAGGGAGCAGCCAGGAGGCCAGGGTGGCCGGAACTGAGTGAGGGTGGAGGGCGGGCTGGGGGTGAGAACACTAGCAGGAGACCAGGCAGTAACTCGAAGAGGCAACGTCAGTGGCTTGGACCAAAGTGGGAACAGTGGCGAGAGCAGGAAAAGGGTCATTTTCAAAGTAGAGCTCACAGGGTTTGTTGAGGGATTAGTGAACAAGTGTGCAAACAGGGAGGAATCAAGTATGACTCCAGCAGAGTGGTTCTCAGCCAGGAGTTTCTTTGCCCACATAGGATGTACATCAATGTCTAGAGACATGTTTGTTGTCACAGGGCGGGAAGGGAGAATGATTGCTACTGGCATCCAGTGGGTAGACGCCAGGGATGCTGCTAAAGATACTACAAGGTACAGCACAGCCCCACAATTAAGAATTACCTGGTCCAAAATGTCAAAGCTGAGAAATCCTGCTAAGGCTTTTGGCCTACCTAATTAGGATAAACAGCATAGAAAGCCAGTCTAAGGTGATTTATTACTTTTTATTTTTAAAAATATATATTTTATTTATTTTTTACAGAGAGGAAGGGAGAGGGATAGAGAGTTAGAAACATCGATGAGAGAGAAACATCGATCAGTTGACTCCTGCACACTCCCCACTGGATATGTGCCCACAACCAAGGTACATGCCCTTGACCAGAATTGAACCTGGGACTCTTGAGTCCACAGGCCTACGCTCTATCCACTGAGCCAAACCGGTTAGGACTAAGGAGATTTATTTGAGGTCAGGCTCAAAACTGGAAACACAAGACAGCACATAACACTAGCTAACTTTTGTTTACACAAGCACCACCTAGAGACTGGGAGCAGCACACTGGATGGTCCCTTCACGTCTTCACAACAGTGCTCTGAGGGCTGTGTTCATATGCCCTCTATATAGATGGGAACATCAGTGGTTTGATCACTTGTAGAACTCAGAGGGACTTGCATTAAACCATGACCTGTTGGATCCTTCGTATCTTCTGGGAATTTGTTCATTTTGTCCAGGTTGTTGGAATATAGTTGTTCATAGTATTTTCTTATAATCCTTTGTATTTCTCTGGTGTCAGTGGTTGCATCCCCGTTTTGATTTCTGATTTTATTTATTTGGGTCCTCTCTCTTTTTTTCTTCATGAGTCTGGCTAAAGGTTCATCAATATTGTTTATCTTCTCAAAGAACCAGCTCTTGGTTTCATTAACTTTAGATATATGTATATTTAGTACCTATGTCACTTATTTCCACTCTGATGTTTATTATTTCTCTCCTTTTATATACTCTAGGCTTTTCTTGTTATTCTCTTTCTATTCTTTAAGTTGTAGAATTAGATCATTTTTCTTGTTCTTTGAGATAGGCCTATAGTGCTACAAACTTCCTTCTCAGAACTGCTTTTGCTGTGTCCCAGAGATTTTGGGTTGTGATGTGTTCATTTTCATTAGTCTCCATGAAGTTTTTTATGTTTTCCTTGATCTCATTGATAACTCATTCATTGTGTAATAATTTTCTATTTGGCTTCCATGTTTTTTAAGGTTTTTAAGTGTTTTTATTGTAGTTGATTTCTAGTTTTATGTCATTGTGATCCAAGAAGATGCTTGACATGATTTCAATCTTCTTCTTGAACTTGTGGAGATTTAATTTGTGTCCTAACATATGGACTAGCTTTGAGAATGACCTCTGTGCACTTGAGAAGAATGCATGTTTGTAGCTTTGGGGTGAAATGTTCTGCAAATGCCAATTCCATCTGATCTAATGTGTTGTTTAGGATAACTGTTTTCACGCTGACTTTTTGTCTTACAGATTTATCCAATGATGTCAGTGTGGTGTTAAAATATCCTACTATGATTGTTTTGCTGTTGGTTCTCCCTTAAAGTCCTCTAGAAGTTTTGTGTGTGTGTTTGTTGTTGTTGTTTTAATATATGTTTAGATGCTCCTAGATTGGGTGAATATATGTTTACCAGGTTTGTATCTTCTTGTTGTGTCGAACCTTGTAGTAACCTTCTTTGTCTCTTGTTATGGCTTTCATTTTGAAGCCTATTTTGCCAAATATGGTATTGCTACCCCAGTTTTGTGGTGTGTTTTTTTTCATTACCATTTGCATGGAATTTTTTTCCACCCCTTCACTTCATCGTGTGTTAATCTTTTGTTCTGAGGTGAGTCTCTTGTAGACAGCATCTATATGGGTCAGGTTTTCTTACCCATTCAGCTACCCTATGTTTTTTGATTGAAGCATTTAATCCATTTACATTTAAGGTTAGTGTTGGTAGGTACTTATTTATTGCCATTTTTGTTCTTTATGCCTCTCTCTCTCTCTCTCTCTCTCTCTCTTCTTTTTGTTCACTTGCTTTAGCTTTTCTTGATGTCCTGATTTGGTGGTGATAAACTCTTTTAGATTTTTTTCCCTGTGAAGTTCCTGATTTCACCTTCAATTTTGAATGATAGTTTTGCTGTTAGAGTAGTTTTGGATTCAGACCCTTTCTTTCCAGTACTTTGTATACTTCATGCTACATCCTTCTGGCCTGAAGTGTTTCTATTGAGAAATCAGTTGACATTCTAATGGGAGCTCCCTTGTAGATAACTTTCTGTCTCTCTCTTGCTGTCTTTAAGATCCTCTCTTTGTCTTTAATGCTTGCCATTTTAATTAGATGTGGATCTGCTTGGGATTCATCTTGCTTGGGACTCTATGAGTTTCCTGAACCTGAATTACTTTTTTCTTACATACATGCATACATACATATACAATATACTGTACATACATGCTTATTCATATATTATAAAATATATTTCAATCTAGCTGGTTTGGCTCAATGGATAGAGTGTTGGCCTGCAGACTGAAGGGTCCTAAGTTCAATTCCAGCCAAGGGCACATGCCTGGGTTGCGCTTCATCCCCAATAGGGACCATGCAGGAGGCAACCAATCAATGATTCTCTCATTATTGATGATTTTATCTCTCTCTCCCTCTCCCTTCCTCTCTAAAATCAATAAAATATATATTTAAAATATATATATTTTTTCAAAGTATGAGTCAAGCAACATATAAAAACAATCTGTTCCCCTGGTCAGCATTCCTCAGTGGTTAGAGTGTCAGCCTACACACCAAAGGGCCTTGGCTTCAATTGCTGGTCAAGGTCACATACCTCGGTTGCAGGTTTGATCCCTGGCCCCAGTCGGGGCAAATGGCGGGAGTAACCAATTAATGTGTCCCTCTCACATTAATGTTTCTTTCTCTGTGTGTGTGTGTGTCTCTCCCCTTTTTCTCCCCTTTATCCCTTTCCATTCTGTCTAAAAAATCAATTGAAAAAACATCGTTGGGTGAAGATTAACATAAGTAACTAACTAACTAACTAACTAACTAAATAAATAAAACAGTCTGCACTAATTTGCCACAACCAAGATGCCAGAGAGCATAGTTAGCTGCCTAGAATAGTAAGAATGGTGAGAGAGTCCTTCCATAAAAATCTGGCACTTGAAACTGGCTTTCTTATTTAGAAAACTGGTGGTGGAGAGATTTCAGACCTCCTCTCAGTATCTGTATTTTTCTGACTTCCCAGTTACCTCCTAACTCACCAAAGCCCATAGCCACCTGGGTAATTTTTAGATTTGCAAGGCATATGACTAAGAACAAACACAAGCTGATTTTGCAGGGACTCAAACAGCCAGTGCACGTGTGTGTGTGTGTGTGTGTGTGTGTGTGTGTGTGTGTGTGTTGCTATTCATTGACTTTGGGCTGGGGGCTGGGGATGGGTGAGGAGCAGGAGACAGCCACCTGGACAACCATGCTAATGTGGGGCCAGCCTGCGGCTGCAAGACAAAGCAGGGGCCCTTCGCCATGCATGACAAAGACGTGGCTGTCCCTCTAAGTTTCCACTCCTCCCCGGGACTCTGGAACTGAGTTTAGGAAGCGATGAGAGGACATGGCAGGCAAGGTAGGGACTTTGCGTGGTCTCCTCTTCTGCGGCCACACCTCTGCTTGCTTGCAGACAAGCAACTGTGTGTTCATTGTTTCACTTTAGTTTTGCTTTTCTACGCATAGTTTGAATTATAGGAACTATGAGCAACACAGGACAGGATTTTAGCCTACGAGTTACATTCTAGGACCATCCTAGAGATTTGCTTTTTGCTCTGCCCTTCTACCAGTGCCTGGTGTGCAGGTGACATTGAAAAAATAAGGCACTGCATTCAATAAGCCCACCTTTTACACTCTGTACTTGAGGACCCAGCTCAAATCTCCTCTCTGCCACAGTGCCTTTGGGGACCCCTCTCTCCAGACAGGGCTCTCCCTGTGCACCCCATCACTCCTGATAGTCTGGAGTGCTCATTCATTCAGAACATTTTTCTAGAGCGTTAACTCTGTGCTGTTACTGTTCTAGAAGCTGAGGATAGGCAGCGACAGACACAAAACACCCTTCCCTCCAGAGCTGACGTTCACATCTGTCATCAGTTCTTGTGAAATATGCCCCAAAAGACTGGTTAAATTTGTGTATAATTAGTCTCTGCAACTAATTGCAAGTTTTCTTAAAGAAGATTCTCAATTTCTATATAATACATATTTATATATAGTAACATATATAAGTATATACTGCCTTGTACTTTTAATACTACATCTTTAGGTGCTCATTAAAGGTTTGTTTCAGAATTCAGGTTCAGCACATTCTCAAATCCTGCCTGTAATATGCCCCCAGGAAACCATTGCTGGTGGTGCCCAGTCTGCATGTGTGATGGTTTTCACTAGAGTTAGCAATTTCAGGTGCCCACAAAGGGGAGGTCCATAAAAGAGACAGCATCTTCTTCAGCTTCAGAAAGCATCAGGCCTGGAGCGGAAAGTTACCCAGTGAGACCAGTATCACTAGTTAATGGAAGAGCTAAGTCTGTGCCCATCGTGTACATTTTTCATATCTTGTAACCTCTGTGAGCTGGTTCTACCTCTGAGGCGTGGAGGTCCAGCACGCGGGCGGTGATGTTTCTCAGCTCAGACGAGGTGCTGTATGGGGAGAGCACCGGGTGCTGGGATTCCCCTGGCTGCCACACCGGGCTTTCAGCAAAGTGGAGCCAGTGGTTCTGTGGTGGTTTGGGCAGCTCCCTGCATGGCGGACAGTTAATTGAAGAGCTGCTGTTTTAGAAAAACAGAAAACCACTTGGAAAGCCCAAATCTCAGTTGGATCTGGTTGGCATGCATCTATGAGGGATCGTTTGGGAGGAGGGTTTCAGGGAGAGCCACCACTACGTCGAAAATGATTCCCAGCCTCTTGGGGAGGCTTAGACAGGGCGTCTTTACCCTAATGAAGCAAAGCTCAAAATGCAACTATGAAAAGTCAGTGTTTATAACAAGTGGGAAATAACTCATTGCTGAAATCTTGTAAGGCTTCATTCCTACCTAAGACCAGACCGTTCTAAACCCATGCTGTGTAATCGGTCCCATTTGGATTAAGGAGAACACAACTTGGACAAATGGCAAAGTCTTCTCTGTGTCAGCGTTTTCTACTCTTTAGTTACCTGATATATATTTCCTACCAAAAATATAATAACTCTGCATCAAATGGTGAAAATTGTAAGGTTATCTTTTTTTTTCTTCAGTCCTACATAGTGTACACTGAGTGGCCAGATTATTATGATCTCTGAATGCATAATAATCTGGCCACTCAGAGAGTGTGTGTGTGTGTGTGTGTGTGTGTGTGTGTGTGTGCGCGCGCGTGTGTAGGCCCGGGGCATGAATTAATGAATGCATGGGTAGGGTTTGGCCAGCCTGGCCAGGGGGAGGGGACATGGGCGGTTGGCTAGCCTGCCTGCTGGTTGAACTCCTAGTGGAGAGGACAATTTGCAAATTACCCCTTTATTATGTAGGATATACACTGAGTGGCCAGATTATTATGCATTCAGAGATCATAATAATCTGGCCACTGGGTGTATTCAATGTAGAGTCTTGACACATGACCATATACAGGGGACATATGCATTTTTCCTTTTTATTAGTACTTTATCCAATTTTGCTTCAAATATTACCAATGACTAACCTTTTTCCACTTCATCTGACTATAAAGACATATTTAAATTTAATTTAGTTCCAAAACATTTGCCAAATGCTGACCCAGCATTAGGTGCTGTAAGAAACCGAAAACAAGTCAGATGAGAACTGTGTTTTCTGGGAGAGAATCATATACTGACTTCATAAAACCAGAGCCCCAAATATCCATAGAAACTAAAGTATTGGGACTGTCATTAAAAAGAAACAATTGTACTCAGAAGTGATGGGAAGTGACAGCGCCTAACCTTTGGTGTGTGTCTGCGCTGATTGACTTCCAGGTCCTATTGTTTTGAATGGCTGTGTATGCAAGCATGACGTTTTCTAGAAGTTGTCTCCTCTTTGCTCCTGCTTCTGCTCTGGTTTGCCCATATTTTGTTTCTTGCACTTACATATTGTACTGTGATTACTGGGTAAGTAAATGTGTTCATTTGTTTGTTCAGTCTTCCCGACCAGAACTGAACTCGGCCAGCCAGAGCCACTCTCTCTCCATTGTACTCATGTTTGCGCCCACCAGCCCGGGGATAGAGGAGGGCTCATTGCATTTTTATTGAATACAGACCTCAAGTATCCTGAGTTCTCTTCCTTAAGGGTTCCCACCGTGATTCATGGATGGATCAGGATGCGTAGGTCTTTTTCTTGCTTCTTAACCCAGGATGAGGTTGTTTAATAAGAGCCAATTGGCTTAGTGTGTGGCATGGAATGATTATATGTGAAAATAGAGTTGTTCCCTGACAGGATCTCCATCAGTTCAAACGGAACGTTTATCTCACAACCACTTTATGTTTGCCCTGTAGTTCTTCCCCTCTCGGGCTCTCACGTGTATAATAGAAGAAATCTTTTTGCGTTCTCCTCCCTCTGGCCGCTAAAGCTTTACTGCCTGCAGGAGTGCATTTATATTCAGAGGCTCCAATGACAAATAACTTCAACAGCATTAATCCCGTTTTATATCTAAAAGGCGTGCTCAACACTATCTATAGCTATCTCTTGAGAATCCAATTTCCTGAAGTTATGTTCCTGAAACCGAGTGGAAATTTTCAAAACCTGGAGTTCGAAGTTAAGTATCAAATTCAAACAAAGCCCCAACAATCCAGGCTGTGGCTGCTTTGTGAGGCCATAAGGAGCAACACCATCTCCCAGTGGCGATGGGCGAAGTCACCATGATTACGGCTTAGCAAGGTCACGCCTCTCTCTGCTGGCCCTAAGCATGTGGGATCTGCTTTTCCTAGTCAGAATTTTTAGAGAACGTAACATTCATAATAAACGCAACCAGAACATGGTAACAGGTATCCACGTAAGCACCAGGTATCAAAACGGGGCACAATATCTGAATGAATTCAGGTGATCTAAATTCTGAGATCCAGGTGGCGTCCGAAGGAGGCCAATGGAGGGCGCTCTAGGTCCCTTCTCGCTTCTGACATGCACAACTAACATGGCAAGGTCAGGTGACATTTTCTAAACTGTTTGTTGTTGTTTTGTCCATGCAATACAGAGATGAAGAAACAATTGTGGGTTTTTTGTAAATATAATCAAAGTTAAAAAATAAAGATTAAAAATATTGATCAGGTAAAATACACATAAGCTGCTGGTTTACGGAAGTCTCAAGCTAAGAGTTCACTCTAAAATCACTGATCGTCCAAGACACTTTGTAATGCCTTCCTGGCACCTTCACCACTTACTAGTTTTAAAAACACGTTTTGGGAAGTTGGATCTTCCTTCTTACGTTCTTATGAAGCATATCTGAGCAGCTGACTAGCATAACCAACACATCTACCAGCATTGCATCTGCCTCACTCCCAGTGTGTTATTAATCACTTGTCTAACATGTATGTTTTTATTGAAAAATTTTGATGCTATAATGATGATAGGTGAGTGAAAACACTTATTTGTGGATCATGTGGAAAGTCAGAGTTAAAACCTTCTGCCCTTTGGAGTGATGATGACAGGTAAATACGGGAATCACATGCCACAGGAGCCAGAACTGTTACACAGGTAAATATAGGAATTACATGCATCAGGAGTCAGCTTTCATTCTTGAGGGAAAGTCTAGGATGAGATGGGGACCAAATAAATGTGAGTCCAGCAAAACCAACTTGCTCCAGTTCCACAAATCCTTAACAAACAAGCTATAAATAATGTGGAAAGGAGGAAAGAAAAAGCCAGGTGAAATAAATGTTTAATGAGGATGTTGGAGAACAGAAAATAAATAGTGACTGCAGCTTTTTTCAGACAAGGTTTTATAATAGTCTAACTCCCAGATATGCAAATCCCATGCCTTCCGAAGTCTCGCCATCTGTGGGGCAGAGATGGGAGGAAATGCCACGGCAGGGTCCCCTGCTCCACGTGCTAGGGCCCTTTCTCTCTGGAGGGCTTCCTGTACCTGCTCTCAGCTCAAACCTCAGCTGGTCTTGGCTCCAAAGGCCCGGTGGAAAGGTCTCTGCTGCCCTCTGCTGTCCCTTCGAGCAGAGGACGTGGATGGACAGGAAAGAGCACCTGAGAACTGGGAGGACCAGAAGCCCCAGGCTCTGGGACAGGACTGTCTGCATCGCTTCTGAGGGAGCAGACCCGGTAAGGAACTTGCCTTACAAGCTGGTCCTTCCTCCTAACGGGAAGGAGGGAGCTCAGCAGGTTTGAAGTGAAGCATTATTCTTTTTTTAAGAAGCTGGGACCAAAAGCTAAGAAGGAAGCCCTGCTCCTCCCTCCCAAAGCTGAGACCAAAGCAAAGGCTTAGGAGGCGAAGAGAGTGAAAGAAGAGCCGCATGTCACCCCCTTCCTCGGCCAAAGACACGGAGGCCCGAAAACGCCGAGGCATCCTGGCAGAGTGCCCCAGGAGAAACAAGCCTGCCCACTGTGCCCCATCAAGTTCCCCCACCACCGAGTCAGCCGTGGAGAAGAGAGGAGGAGACACTGTGTCCCTGTGGACGTGAAGGCCAACAAGCCCCGATCGGACAGGCGGTGAGGAAGCTCTATGACATCGATGTGGCCAAGTCAATGTCCTGATCAGGCCTGCTGGCGAGAAGAAGGCATATGTTCACGGGCTCCTGACTGTGATGCTTTGGATGTTGCCAACAAAATTGGGATCATCTAAACTGAGTCCAGCTGCCCAATTCTAAATACAAAAATGATATACTGTAAAAAAAATAGCATTATTCAAAAAGTTGGTTACAAAACTCCACAAAAACCTATTTCACCCAGGAATCCACTTACTTCACTTTAACATAAACACAGCAGTGACAGAGGAGCCAACACCCATCGGATTGCTATGAAGAAAATAAAGCAAGGTCGGGGCATGCAGAGCGCTGGAGACGCTGCCCAGAGGGGGCAGGAGTGGCTGGGAGTCATGGCTGACCGGAGGGACCAGCTGGGGAAGCTGGGGAAGGCATTCCTGGCCGAGGAACCAGAAACTGCAAAGGCCCCGTGGTAGGAACATTTGGGGGAGTTTTAGGAAGAACAAGGCTCATAACTGAGGTGCAGTGACTGGGAAGTGAGAATGAGAGCCTGGGGAAGGTGACAGGGGTCAGAGCATCTGGGGACAAATAATGTCAGGCACATCTGCAATGTTAACTTTTCAAGGAGCCACTTTAAAAAAAAGAAAAAGAAATAGGTGAAATCATTGTAATAACACCTTTTATTTAACCCTGTGTATCTAAAATAGTATCATTTGATAAAGCAAAGAACTTGTAAGCACATATGCATAACCCATGGACACAGACAGCAGGGTGGTGAAGGCCTGGGGCCAGGGGTGGGGGCGGGCTTGAAGGGGTCAAAGGGAAAAAAGGGACATGTGTAATACTTCCAACAATGAAGATAAAAAAAAACCCCACACTTTTAACCTAGCAATCTCCCCAAAAAACACACAAAATAAAATAGCATCATTGAACATATCATATCTAATAAAGAGGAAATATGCCAATTGACCCTCCTGCCATCTCAAAGATGGTGGCACCCACAGCCAATAAAGAGGGAATATGCTAATTTCCCCACCCTCAAAGATGGTGGTGCCCACAGCCACAAGATGGCAGTGCCAGTCTCCTCAGCCCCACTGGGGTGGCAGGCACGTGGCAGGCACTCGTGGCAGGTACATGGCAGGACTCTTTAGAGTCCCCCAGTTCCCTCACTCCCCCAGCTGACCAGGGCCAGCCCAAGGCACAGGCAAGCCTTGGATGGTGGCTGCCCAGTCTCCCAGGACCACCTGAGGCTCAGGTAACCAGGGCCGGCAGTGGCAGCAGCAGAGGTGTGTTGGGGGGTCACCTTCCCCTGATTACCTGGTCACCTCCCACCCCTGAGGGCTCCCGATTGTGAGAGGGGGCAGGCTGGGCTGAGGAATGTCCCCCCACTCTGTCCCCAGTGCAAGAATTTTCACGCACCGAGCCTCTAGTAATCAATATAAGAAATATTAATGAGATTTTTTCCTATATGAAATCTTTTAAATTCCACCTGTATGTTACACATACAGCACCCTTTTCTGAGCGAGCCACACCTAATCCTCTCCTCCATCCACTGTGGCCTGGCATCATCCCCTTCCATACTCACTCTAAGGCCATTCTCGCAGTTGGCTTGTTAAATGACAACTCTTGTCACCGCACCAGGGGAAAGGGAAATGGTTAGGCTGTGGCAGGTTGAGTTATTGTGTAAACTGGAATCCATTCTGCAGAGCTCTGTGAACAATAAGACTAAGTACAATGATAAAACATGCACTGACTGAGCACTTTAAAAATTCTAGGAACGCTGCCTAGTCAGGGGGTCTAGACTGCATGCCCAGGGATGTGCAGGGGAGGAAAGGTCTCCCTGGGGTGAGGTCCCAGCCTACAGTACCCGTGTTCCCGCTTCTGCCCCTTGCTAGGCACCCAGGCCTCTCGGCCCCGGTGACCTTCTGCACCCGGCCTGTCGTTCCTACTCCGCTCCCGTCTGTCTAACTGCCTGCTGCTTATCGTAAATCAGCAATGATATACAAGACACCTTAATGAGCCAATTAATCAGGAGTCCTTTATTGCGTGTGGCCCAGAGGGAGGTGTCTTTGCCAAATCCCTGAGCACCACCTTCAGGAGGTCTCCCGTATTTATACTTTCTGAGCCTCTTTGTTTGCAGCTACCACAGAGCTCTGTGTGAGTTATTGTTGCAGACATCTATAACCTTGAATACATAATGCGTTTGTACTTGGCATAAGAATATAGGAATTATTATCAGTATTAGTCTCTTACATTGGATGGCTAGCTTGCAAGGTCAGACAGTTAAGTTTATCTTTTTCTATTATTTGAACTAAAAACAAAGTCATTGCTGAAACCGGTTTGGCTCAGTGGATAGAGCGTCAGCCTGGGGACTCAAGGGTCACAGGTTCAATTCCAGTAAAGGGCATATGCCTTAGTTTCGGGCACATCCCCAGTAGGGGGTGTTCAAGAGGCAGCTGATCGATGATTCTCTCTCATCGATGTTTCTAACTCTCCCTCTCTGTAAAAAATCAACAAAATATATTTTTAAAAAATAAATAAAAAAATAAAAACAAAGTCATTTTATAGAATAAGAGACTGTCTTAAAGTGACAGAGTTTACAGGACTAGGGATTATCTAACAACAGCAGAGAATTCAAACAGCAGTTTTAGACAAGATGGAGGTTACTATGCGTCACTACATATCAGTTCAATAAGATAAGCAGGACTCAGAACTTCGGATAATAAAAAAATTGGTGATTATTATCAGTTGCTGAGTCTTATCTACCAGCAACTCAATCTCAGTAAACAAGCAAAGACTCCTTCCACAGTTAACTTACATATCCCGTTAAAAAGTGAAGACACATCAAAGTAAAACACCCACCAGGTTTAAAAGAAGAAAAAGGAGGGAGGTGGAAAGACTTGAAAAAGGAGGAGGATGAAATGCATCAATAATTCCCGTCAGTAACATTTTCTCAAACTGGCCAGAAAGCCAAAGATGAAATAGAAATTTCTCTACTAACCAGGAAGATGAAGGAGGGCTGGCCTTTGATCAAATGTCCATTTGTAATTTTGACAAGGAAATTTGCATGAAAAAAAAGAGTGTGCCGGACGCACTGGGTGAGGAGTGAGTGAGGTTGGGTGATATAAAGGAAACTGGGGTCACACTTCTTAAACAGCCTCATCGGATAAAAGCTGATTCCTTCCGCGGTGCACGTGGGAGGGTGTTCAAGCTGAAGGGGATGTTTAAGGACAAGCAGAGTATCTGTGTTCTGTGCTTCCGCACAAAGGACTTTCCCTCTTTTCAGGCCTGAGCGTGGGCTGACAATGCTCATCTCACACACATCAGAGGTTGGGATGGAGAAGAGCACAAATGGCAACAGGAACATTATCAACCATCTGGTCTGTTTTTATCAACATTCTCTGGTAAGATCAGTTATATACCTGGTCATCTATGTTTAGTTTCCTCTTTTAAATGCTATCAGAAAACCAAAAGCTGTCTTCTAAGAGTTAACTAAAAAAAAAAATCTGTGTATCATATAATAATTCATGTGGACTTGAGTACTTACATGTAAAAGCATTATAGTACACTAATAGGACTATTTTTTTCTTATTGTTCAGAGTACGTGTAAGAAACAGGTAAGAAGCCTGTTTGTAGAGAGAACCTTCGGGTGACATGCGGCTGCAGCACTAACTCAGGGAGTGAAAACGACTTAGCACAACTCTCCGCCTCCTCTCCCACTCCTCCATCCAAAGCACGCAGAGCATCTCAAAGACTGTGCGCACTGTGAGCCTCAGTAGACAGTTGTGGGAGGAAAGACCATTCTGCACAGCTTCAGCAGATGTCTGGAAAAGGGAAACACGTGAAGAGTAACCTGCTTTCGGTTTGGGGAGGCAGCACAGGACTATGGTCCAGCCCTTGAGCCTTTGAATCTCACATCTCGGTGCATTATCCCAGGTAAACCTGACCAACGTGGTCACCTTGTGTTTAGTTAGTCAACTTCTCTGAACTTCCGTTCCTTACCTTTAGATCAGCGATATTGGCATCTACCACATAAAATAATGTATGTAAGCAGCTGGGATGTAGAAAATGTCCAGTAGGTAGCTTTTCAGTTTTACAAATGAACCCTCACGAGTTTTCCACAGAACTCCCATCCTAAGCTCCACCATCGCTGGGACATGCCTTTAAGTAGATGCACTTGTTCATACAGATCCCTTCCGCAGTCTGCCTTCGGTGGTCCTCACCGCTGGTATGCACACAGCACTCACCAAGCTGGGGTAAGGGTGGGCCTGATGGACGAGGTTATGTCTTAGGAGGTGGCCTCTCTGTGACGGCACTGATCCTGGTGGCAGGCATCCAGGAGAGCGAGCTTGGGTGGAGTATCTCAGAGTCAACATCAGGTTTTCTAAATATCACAAGTGAAAATAAAGATCTAGCGCCTGAGTATTGGTTTGTTTCTACTATAAACTGCCATGCAAACTCCTTTTCCTTTCTTTAACATTCTCCCCACAAGACATAGACACCTTAAAAGAGCCTTTCAGGATGTTATAACGGGTTTCTTCAAATAGCCCGAGGCTTTTTTCCTTCTCCTCAGTGTCTATTTAATCTAAGAAATCAAAAAAGAAGCAAGCTGGGAAACAGAATAAGAAATTAGAGTTAGGCTTGCAGCTCTCCATTCATGGAATATTTATTTCATTACTTATCCCAGGAAGCTTATTAGCTTTGTGATTTGAAAGTCGGCAATCCATAATTTAGGAGGCCGGATGAGCTGATCTTACAAAGACCAACATGTGGTCCTGAGGAATAGGGAAGATGTTTGACTATGCTTCCTTGATTTTAGCTGAGAGTGAAAACCCTTGGTACCTGGTCTGCTTCCAACAATTCTGACCTTCTACTGATGATCTTATAATACACACTGAACACTTTGCAAAACAAGACCTCTTATAATTTTCATAAAGGTCCTTGAAATCTTTGTTCCATTGAAGAATGTTTAAAGGGCAAGTACTGACTGACCTCACCTGATGAAAGTTGCTCATTAAGGCCTTCTTTAAAATTCCTAGAAATATCCATTTCTGTAATAACTAATTATTCTGAATTCAGGCATTGAATATTATTTTACAGAAAATAATTCTGGATCAATTATTCTAAAGAAAACATAAGTACAGCAATGTATCTTAGCATGAAAAAAATTGGAGGGAAGCAAAGTAGACTTTATAGCACCAATACATTTGACTTCACCTGTCTACCACAAGTTTGCTTAAAATAGCTATATTGAGATCTAACTCACATGCCAAAAATTCACCCTTTTAAAGTACACAATTTAGTGGTTTCTTAAGAATGTTCAGAGTTGTGCAATTTTCTGAGCTATTTAATTTCAGAATATTGTCACCATCTCAAAAAAAGACATTATTTTCAAGATTTTTTGGACTATTCTGGGTCTCTTGTATTTTTATATGAATTTTAGAATCACCACTTTCTATTTCTATAAAAGTACAGCTGCAATCTTAATAGGCTATAGATTGAGTTTGTAGATCAATTTGGAGAGTGTTGCCATCTTCCCAATATTAAGTCTTATAATCCATGACTGTGGGATGTCTTTCCATTTATTTGGTCTTCTTAAATTTTTTTCAAAAATGTTTCATAGTTTTTAGTGATACGTTTTATACACCTTTTGTTATATTTATTCATAAGTATTTTATTATTTTTGATAAAGAGAACCTTTATTAATATTATAAACTATTATAAGTATAATTGTTTTATTTTAGAATCATTCATTACTGGTGTAAAGAAATACAACTGAGTTTTCAATTGATCTTGTGTCCTGTACCCTTTCTGAACTCATTTATTAGATCTAATATTTTTTAAGTGGGTTTCTATATACAGGATCATGTGATTTACAAATAGAGATGCTTTTACATTTTCCTTTCTAATCTGAATGCTTTCTTTTCTTGCCTAATTGCCCCAACTGCAAGTACAATGCTGAATAAAGGTGTGAAGTGGGTACCTTTGTCTTGTTCCTGATTTTAGGAAAAAGCATTCTGCCCTTTACCATTTAGTATGATGTTAGCTATGAATGTTTTACAGATAACATTTACCAAATTGGAAAAATTCCCATTTCTTCCTAGTTTGTTGAATGTTTTATCATAAAAAGGTGTTGGATTTTTGTCAAATGCTTTCCCAAGGTTTCTGGAGATGGTCATATGTTTGGGCATTTTTTTTTACTTAAGTATTACAAATAGCAGTACATATATCTCCTCTTTCCTCCCATTGACCTTCCCCTGGCCTCCCCTATCTCCTGGCCTCCTCTATCCCCTGACCGCCCCTGTTTCTCCCCCGCCCCGCCCTGCCCTGGCCCTCGGAACATGCCTTCGGAACATGTGTTTTTATTTTATTAATATAATATATTACACTGATATTTTTCATATGTTGAATTAATCTTTTCTCCCTGGGGGATAAATTAGACTTGTGAAGTTCTGTAAGATTTTCTATAATACTTTATATCTTACTGAGTTGGGTTTGCTAGTATTTTGCTGAGGATTTTTGCATTTATAAATCATAAGGAATATTGATCTATAGTTTTCTTGTCGTGTCTGTCTAATCCTGCTATCAAGGTAATACTGGCTACACAGAATGAGTTGGGAAGTATTTCCTCTACTTCTAGTTTTTGAAACAGTTTGTGAAATATTAGTAATAATTCTTCCTTAAGAATTTGGTAGATTTCATCTGCGAAGTCATCCGAGCTTGGCTTATCTTGTAGAATTTTTTTACTGCTAATCAATCTCTTGTCATATATCTACTCAAACTTTCTATTTACTGAGTCAGTTTCACAGGAATTTTTCTATTGTATCTAATTTATCTAATTTGTTGCTGTACAATTACTCACAGTATTCTTTTATGCTTGCTATTCTCTAAGAGTGTTCATGATGTACATTTTTTATTTCTGATGTGGTAATTTGAATTTTCTCTCTTTTTTCTCAATTAGTCAGGTAAAGTTTTGTCATTTGCTATTTGTCTTTTCAAAGGGTGAACTTTTGGTTTATTGTTTTTCTCTATTGTCTTTCTAGTCTCTATTTTATAAATTTCCACTATAATATTTATTAATTTATTTCCCTCTGCTTAGGTTGAAGTTTTTCCCCTTAATTAATTAATTAAGTCTTTATTGTTGAAAGTATTACATATCTCCCCTTTTGCCCCCATTGATCCCTTCTAGTCCTTAGTTGGTTTTTAAAGGTGAAAGGTTAGATTATTAATTTGAGACTTTCTTCCTTTCTAATGAAAGCATTTGCATCTATAAATTTTATTCTAAACATGCCTTTAGCTGATCTCACAAACTTTAACGTGTTTTCATTTTTATTCTTCTCTTTCCTTTTTAAAAATACTTATTTGTTTATTTATTTAATTATTTTTAATTCTCACCTAAGGACATGCTTTTTACTGATTTTAGAGAGAGAGAGGAAGGGGAAACAGAGAAGTAGAGAGAGAGAAACATCCATGTGAGTAAGAAACATCAATCAATTGCCTTCCATACATGCCCCAACTGTGGATCAAACCTGCAACCTGGGTATGTGCCCTGAATTGGACCCAAAACCTTTTGGTGTACAAGACAATACTTCAACCAACCAACTGAACTACTCATCCAGAATTTTATTTATTGATTGACTTTAGAGGGAGAGAGGTTGGGGGAGAAAGAGACAGAGAGACAGAGAGACAGAGAGACATTGATTTGCTGTTTCACTTACTTATGCATTCATTGGTTGATTCGTGTGTGTGTCCAGAGAGCGAACCTGCAACATTGGCAGGTTGGGATGATGCTCAACTGAGCTACCGGCCAGGGCTTAAAGTATTTTCTAATTCCCTTTCATTTCTTCTTTGACCCATTGGCTATTTAAGAATTTGTTGTATAATTTCCACATATTATTGAATTTCTAGAATGTCTGTTTTCAATTTCTCATTTTATTGCACCATAGCTAGAGGACATACTTTTAACTAATTATTTCTTATTGAGATTTATTTTATGGCCTAACATATGGTGATTTTTATAAACTATTTCACATGCATTTCAGAAGAATCTTATGTTCTACTGTTCTTGGGTGAAGTATTTTGTGGGTGTCTATTAGTTATACGTTGCTTTATAATGCTGTTCAAGCCTTCCTTTGCCTTGTCTATTTTCTGCCTACTTGTTCTACCCATTACTGAAAATGAAGTACTGAAGTCCTCAATTATAATTGTGGAATTATTACTCCCTTTAGTTTTGTCAGTTGTTGCTCACATATTTTGAAGTTCGGTTGTTAGATGCATATCCTATATAATAAAAGGCCAGCCATCATAGCGTAACAACTAGAAGGACCAGAGACCATAACCATCATGGCCCCTCACCAGGTTGGCCCTGCCCCCAAGCAAGCAGTTAGGAGTGATCAGGCAGGCAGACCAGTGGTTAGGGCTGATCAGGTAGGTAGGCAAGTGGTTAGGGACAATCAGGTACGCAGATAGCCCCTCGCCAGGCTGACCCCACCCCTAAACAAGTGGTTAGGAATGATTAGGCAGGCAGGCAGAGTGGTTAGGGATGATCAGGTAGGCAGACCAGCAGTTAGGGGTGATCAGGTAGGCAGGCAAGTGGTTAGTGGCAATCAGGTAGGCAGACGGCTCCACCCCCAAACAAGCAGTTAGGGGCTATCAGGCAGGCAAAGTGGTTAGGGGTGATCAGACAGGCAGACCAGTGGTTATGGGCAATCAGGTAGGCAGATGGCCCCTCACAGGACTGGCCCCGCCTCCCAGCAAAGAAAGAGAGGGGTCCAGGCTACCACAGGCAACTCTATGGCAGGTGTGCAGCTGGCCAGCAGAGAGGGAGGCCCAGGCCAGCCAAGCCATCACACCCCATGCCTGTCACCTGCAGAGGGAGGCCCCAGGTGGCAGGGGAGGTGGGGAAATGCTGCACAGATGGCAAGCAGTGGCAGCAGTGGGGGTGGGGCCAGCTGCCTGCAGCCGGGAGAAGAAAAGCCCCGACAGGCCCTGATCTCAGGCCAGGTCTAGGGACCCTATCCCAGGGGTTCCAGATTGTGAGAGGGTGCAGGCCGGGCGGAGGGACCCCCTGAGCGTATGAACTTTCATGCACTGGGCCTCTAGTATGTTCATAATTGTTATGTGTTCCTGATGGATTGATCATTTTACTATATGACAAATGTCCTTATTTGTCTCAGTAACATTTTTTGTGAAGTATTTTTTTAATATTTACAACTGGAATTATGTCTAATACTATTGCAACAACAGAATTCTTTTAGTTATTGTTGGCTTGGTATGTCATTTTTTATTCCTTTGCTTTCAACTTATTCAAATCGTTGAATCTAAAGTGTGTCTCCTGTGGACAGCATATGTCTCTGCCCTTTGATTGGAATACTTACACCATTTATATTTAATATAATTCCTGTTATGAAGGAATTTATACTTGCCATTTTGCTATCTACTCTCCACATGTCTTATATCCTTTTATACTCCTCTGTTCCTCCATTACTCGCTTATTTTGTGTTAAATAGATATTTTCTAGAATACCACTTTAATTCTATTTTTTGTTTCTTTTATTATATATTTTTAGTTATTTTCATAGTTGTTTTCCCTGAGGGTTACAATTAACATCTCATAAAAAATCTAATTTGGATTAATATCTACCGTACTTAATTTCAATAGCATACAAAATTTTACTTTGATATAGTTTAATATCTTTCTTACTCCTTTGTACTATTGTTGTATTACAAATTACATATTTATACATAAGCTTATAAACATAGTTTTATATAAAACTTATAAATAAAGTTTTATACTTTATTCAGTTGGCTTTTAAATTGGGAGAAGAAGAGTGTTCAAACAAAAACAAAATCATCATGCCATCTTTTACATTTACTCTGTAGTTACTTTTTCTGGTTCTTTCTATGTCTTCATGTGCTTTCATTTTTTTATTTCATCCTGAAGCCTTCCCTTTAGTACTTATTGTGGGTCAGGCCTGCTAGCAAGGAATTTTGACGTTAAAAAAAATCTGGCCCTGGCAAGATAGCTCAGTTGATATGCCAAGGATGCAGGTTTGATCCCCGGTCAGGGCACATGCAAGAAAAAAACAATGAATACATAAATAAGTGGAACAACAAAATCAATGTTTCTCTCTCAAATCAATAGATATTTTAAAAGAAAAGATATGAAAATGTTTTAAATTCTTTGTTTTTGACAGATAATTTCATTAGATATATAATTATTGGCTCATAGTCTTTTTCTTTCAGCTGTTGAGTATGTCATCTGCTGTCTTCTGGCCTCCGTGGTGTCTTATTTATAAAGCCAGCTATTAATTTTACAGAGGACCCACTGTACAGGATGAATCACTTTTCTCTTATTACTATCATGATTCTTTCTTTGTCCCTGGCATTGGCAGTTTGATTATGATGTCTCAGGTGTGTATCTCTTTGAGTTTATCTTTCTGAGAATTTATTAAGCTTCTAGAATGTATAGATTAATAGTCTTCATCAAACTTGGTAAGTTTTCAACCATTATTTTTCAAATATTCTTCCTGCCCCATTCTTTATCTTCTCTCTTTCAGGGATTCTCATTATGCATCTATTGATGCATGTGGCAGTGTTCTGAGACTACTTAATTTCTCCCCCATTCTTTTTTACTTCTTTTCTTAGACTGGCTAATCTCAATGATCAATTTTTAAGATTTCTTATTCTTTTTTAAATTTTATTTGTTAATATTTTTGAGAAAGAGAGGGGGGGGCATTGGTGTATTATTCCACTTATTTATTTACTAGAAGCCCGGTGCACAAAATTTGTGCATGGGGGTGTGTGTCCCATAGCCCAGCCTGGGACATCCCTCTCACAATCCAGGACTGCTGGCTCCCAACTGCTCGCCTGCCTGCCTTCCTGATTGCCCCTAACTGCTTCTGCCTGCCAGCCTGATCACCCCCTAACCACTCCCCTGCCAGCCTGATTGATGCCTAACTGCTCCCCTGCCAGACTGTTTGCCCCTAACTACCTTCCCTTGCAGGCCTGGTCACTCTAACTACCCTCCCCTGCAGGCCTGGTCCCCCCAACTGCCCTCCTCTGCCAGCCTGTTTGCCCTTGAATGTTCTCCCCTTCAGGCCTGGTGCCCTCCAACTACTCTCCCCTGCATGCCTGAGTCTCCCCCAACTGCCCTTCCCTGAAGGCCTGGTTGCCCCCAACTTCCCTTCTCTGTTGGCGTGGTCACCACTAACTGCCCTCCCTGCAGGCTCGATCGCCCCCAACTTCCCTCCCTTGCAGGCCTGGTTCCTCCCAACTGTTCTTCCTGGCTGGCCTGATTGCCCACAACTGCCCTCCCTTGCAGATCTGGTCCATCTCAACTGCCCTCCCCTGATGGCCATCTTTGGTGGCCATCTTGTGTCCACATGGGAGCAGCCATCTTTGACTACATGGGGACAGCCATCTTGTATGTTGGAGTGATGGTCAATTTGCATATTACTCTTTTATTAGATAGGATAGAGGCCTGGTGCACGGGTTGGGGCCAGCTGGTTTGCCCTGAAGGGTATCCTGGCTCAGGTTGGGGGTTCCCTTGGAGCATGGGGTGGCCTGGATAAGGGGCCTATAGTGGTTTGCAGGTTGGCCATGCCCCCCCCCCCCAGTGACCCAGGAAGAGACCCTAGTATCTGGGATTTATTTATCTTCTGTAATTAAAACTTTGTAGCCTTGAGTGGAGCCAAGCCTCCTGCTTGCTCTGTGGCCACAGCCATTTTTGTTGGGATTTATTTATCTTCTGTAATTGAAACTTTGTAGCCATAAGCGAAAGCCAAGGCAGGCCAGAGAAGGTGGAAAGCTTGGCTTCTTCCATTGCTGGAGAAACCCAAGCCTCCTGCTTTCTCCATGGTCACAGCCATCTCAGTTGGTTTAATTAAATACTCATTTCTGATTGACTGGTGAGCATGGCTTGTGGGTATAGTGGAGGACAGTCAATTTGCATATTACTCTTTTTATTAGATAGGATGCATTGGCTAATTTTTACATATGCCCTATATGGGGATCAAACCAGCAACCGTGGTGTATTGGGATGATACTCCAACCAATTGAGCTACCTAGCTGGAGCAAGTTTGCTGATTCTTTATTCTATTTGCTCATATATGCTGTTGAACCCCTCTAGTAGACACTTTTTATTTTAGTATAGTTATGCAGCTGCCCCTATTTTATAGTCTCAAGCCCAACAAAGGAAGTGATTCATGAAGACCCAGGCTCTTGTTATAGAGAATAGGACCACTTATGGTTGTATTGGAAAAATGACTCAGCTGTGTGTAGAAAGATTGGTGATATTTAGTGATTTTATTTTAGGCGGGTAAGGTGCTAAATGCTTCCTACTGCCACACCTGCCTTCCCTGATGAGTGAATGTATTAATCTGCAAGTCTAACTCCAGGTGGCAAAATTTTAAACACATGAATGTTCAAATATGGCACTTGATGACTTTCTGTGCCTGGAGTTCTAATGAGCAAATCTTAAATCATCAAGAATCTAGGAAAAAAGGTATATCTAGTAACTCTTAGGGAATTTTACATCCTTTAAATATATATATTCCTCTGATGAACTATTAATTTGAATTCTTTTATGGATATGTCTAAAGAAAATAAAGTAAAAATGTGAATACTGAGATCCTATTTATTAACTTTAAAGTTCATACAATAATTAACATTTGAGAGACTTAGGTTTTCTCTAAGGGAAAAATACATTTCATGCATTCATAAGCAACCACAAGTCTCTCAAAAAATAGTCAGTATTTTTTTCTTTTCTAAGTGGGGCAGAAAGTAAATGACCTGAATGACTTTGAAGGGACAGGGAATAAGAAACCAAGTGGTAGCAGTCACAACACAAGAAAATTAAAACAGATCTATTGAAATGTGTGACAAATAATTGAATAGCCAAAAAAGGTTATAAATCACTGTAGACAGGTCACTGAAGAATTCTATTGATTGTAGAAATACGAATATATCTAGAATAACAACCTAAATATGTTCCCAAATTGGGAGACTTTGTACCAGCTTCCAAAAGAGGAAAGCATTAAAAAAAAATAGAGCACCATCTGTGCCTTTTTTAAAAATAGAAAGTAGCAAGATTTGATTTGGCCAATGGTGGGACATTAGCGGGGAATGAAGCAGTGCCCTCAGTGGTGTGGAATGCCCAAAGCATGAGGAACTAAGTGGCTGTGACACCTAGTTCTCCTTTTCTGACTTCTGTTCATGGATCTATAATGATGCTCTAATTATAGAACTCATTGCTAATGGTTAAAGAAATATAGCTGTTTGAGTTATTTGGAATAAGAATATAACTATTTAAGTTCAATGCCATTTACCAAAAGGTGTATTGTGTTTCCTAATACATTGAAGTTAAAAGCAGGCTGTTGAGAAAGAAGGATACATTTTAAAAGCCCAGGTAGCTTTTCTCTCCCCTTCCACCCACAAATCTCTTCAGATCGCCTGGAACTTGCTCTTTTATCTTTAACTGAGCTACTTTACACACATTCTTTATTATTATTATTATTATTATTATTATTATTATTATTGATAGGGAGAAAGAAATAGAAACATCAAACAATGAGAAGGAATCAAGGATTAGATGTCTCCAGCAGGCCCCCACTGGAGATTGAGCCCACAACTGGGGCATGTGCCCTTGATCAAAATCAAACCTGGGACCCTTCAGTCTTCAGACTGGCATTCTATCCACTGAACCAAATCAGCTAGGGATACACATATTTTTATTGTTTATTTGTGCAATTACTTTTTATTTCTACTTGTTTTATCACTTTATCCATTTTAACTAGATTTGATTTACTATCTATTATAGATTTATCAAAAGTCTTTATTTTGCTAATTATTCCTTTTTTCTGTTTGCTGAGTTTTGCTCATGTTGGGTCAGTTTCTCCTATTTTTTTTTTAAATTGATTTAGAAAGAGGAAGAGAGAGAGGGGAAAAAAATGATTGGCTGCCTCCCATCCTAAATCAAACCCACAACCTGGGTATATGCCCTGTCCAGGAATCGAACAGGTGACCTTTCTGTGTACGGGACAACATTCAACCAAGCCACACTGGCCAGGGCTCTCCTGTTTTGTTATGGATGGTTGTGCATTACTCTTCAATAGGGCGTGCTTTTGTGTGTGTTTATATAAATCCCCTGTGGCCTGGACAAGCGAAGTGCCCCTTGGGAGTGGGCTTTATGGTTCCTTCTCAGGTAATCCAGGGGTGCCCCGGGCCATCAGGTTTCTACTTTCTCAGTGGGGGTAGTACCTGTTGCACTTGGGCAGCAAATAGTTTCACTCTAAACCCACAAGGGGTGTAAATTCAGAATTGTGGGGCTTCTTCCCAGCTTTATTAGACATAATAAAACACTGTAAGTCTAACGTGTGTCTATATTGACATTTGTACTATATTGTCATTGCTGTTATGGTAAACGCTCTACTCTCAGAACAACTTTCAAGCATACACTACAGTTTTGAAAACTAGAATCACCATGCTGTCCATTAGATCCTGGGCCAGTGCAGAGTTTTATTTTCCCAGGAAACCCCCTCAAAGTAAAGACCCAGAAATCATCTCCCTATAGCTTCCCAGAGTCAGTGGGTGGAGATTAAGACTCCTCGTAGCACTTGAGTCTCCTTTTTCAGGGCCTCATGCATGGATTTGACGCTTTCTTCCAGTTTATCGGGCCTTATCTAGTTTAGGACTTCTTTTCTGTTCTAATGGCACAAGAGCCAAACTGAGAGCAGCTACCAGGTCAGAAATCTCTGTTAGTGCAGAGTCAATTCACGTGCCTGGGGCTTTGGTTCTCAAACTCTGTGTTGTTGTTTACTCTGTACTCAGGGATCTGCCTTTCTTCCTTACCATCTCAACCATATACAAACAAATACTCAGCATCAGTATTTGTGGATGTGGTAACAGAGCACAGTAGGCTGGATGGCATAAGTAACAGAGGCTAGCAAGCCCAAGATCAAGGTGCTGCCAGAGTTGATGTCTGGTAAGTGTCCTTTCCCTGGTTTGCAGACAGCCATTGTCTCACTCAGTCCTTGCTGGTGGTCTCTTCTTCTTTGAAGGACATTAACTCCATCATTGGAGCTCTACTCTTATGATCTCATTAAACCTAATTGTCTACTAAAGGTCTATGTGCAAATACTAGTAACTACCACATTTGAGATTACGGCATCAACATACAGATGGGGGCCGGGGCACAAACATAGCACAAAATTTATCAGGTTTTATCCACTTCCTTTAAACACACCAGCTGTATGCACCATCTTGCCAGGACCTTAAGCTAAGTGAATGTCTTCAGGCCTAACTGGAGATTCAGAGAGTATCGGCATCCTTTAGATAGTTCATTCAAGATTATAGAATATAAAGTCAAATTAACTGTATTTCTATCTACTACCAATGAGCAATCCAAAATGAAATTAAGAAAACAATTCCATTTACAATACCATCAAAACTAATGAAATGCCTAGGAATATATTTAACCAAAAGGAGTATAAAACTTATACACTGAAAAGTATAAAACATCAAAGAAACTAAGAAAGATCTAAAGAAATTCCAGGTTCACAGACCAAAACACTTAGTATTGTTAAGATGGTAGTACTTTCCCAAACTGTGTCCTGACTCAATGGAATTTCTATCAAAATATAGCTGCCATTTTTTTTCAAAGCCACATTCTAAAATTTATCTAAAATGCAAGAACTACAAATAGCCAAAGCAATCTTAAAAAAAAATCAAAGCTAGACAATTTACATTTTCAATTTTAGGGCTTAGTATATATCATATGCTATTTCATAAGGATTGACATAGGGATGAATAAAATAGAATCAAAAGTCCAGAAATAGCCATCATCAGTTTGGCTCAGTGGATAGAGTGTTGGCCTACAGTGTCCTGAAGGGTCAATGGTTGGATTCCAGTCAAGGGCACATACCTCAGTTGCAGGCTCAATCCCTGGCCCTGGTCGGGGCATGTGGGGGAGGGGAGGCAATCAATTGATATGTCTTTCTCACATCAACATTTCTCTCTGTCTCTCCCTCTACCTCCCACCCCCTCTAAAAATCAATGGAAAAATATCCTCAGGTGAGGACTAACAACAACAAAAGTCCAGAAATAAGCTCTTTTACTTATGGTCAGTTGATGTTTTACAAGGGTACCAAGAAAATTCAATGGGCAAAGGCTAATCTTTTTTAAGATTTGTCCTGGGAAAATTAGGTATTCATTTACAAAAAAAAATGAGCTCCTTCCTCACATCATACACAAAATTAACTAAAAATATATGATATACCTACATTTAAGAGCTCAAATTATACAAATTAGAAAAAAAACATAGCAGAAAATCTTCATGATATTGAATCAGGCAATGATTTTTTAATTTATTACATCAAAAACACAAGTAACAAAAGAAGAAGTGAATTGAACTTTATCAACATTAAAAATATTTGGGCCCTGGCTGGTTTGACTCAGTGGTTAGAGCATCAATCTGCAGACCAAAGGGTCTCAGCTTTGATCACCAACCCCAGTTGGGGTGTGTTCAGGAGGCAACCAATCAATATGTCTTTCTTACATCTCTCTCTCTCTTACATCTCTCTCTCTCTCTCTCTCTCTCTCTCTCTCTCTCTCTCTCCCACCTCCTCCCTTTCTTTAACTCTAAACATCAGTGGGAAAAATGTCCATATAACCAATCAAATGGAAAAATATTTGCAAATCATATATCTGATAAGGGACTTGTATCAAGAATATATGAAGATCTCTTACAACTCAATAATAAAATTATAAATAATCCAAGGGTAAAGGATTTGAATAAACATTTATCCAAAGACGACATACAGATGAACTACAAGCACATGAAAAAAACGCTCAGCATGATTGATCATTAGCGAAATGCAAACCAACGCCCCAATGAGATAACACTTCACACATAGACAGATGTCTAAAAAATACGAACAAACAATAAGAGTTGGTAAGGATGTGGAGAAACCGGAATACCTCACACACAGGTGTGTAAACTGCTGCCACCACTTTGGAAAAGAATTTGGTAGATCATCAATGTTTGTATTGATTTTACAGAGAGAAGAAGGGAGAGAGAGAGAAACATCAGAGAGAGAAATATCAATCGGCTACCTCCTGCACTCCCCCTATAGGGCATCGAGCCTACAATCCAGGAAGATGATGACATCTCGGTTCATAGATCTATGCTCAACCATTGAGCCACACCAGCCCGACCCAATTTAAACTTCTTAATCTCTTCAACTTTTTCACCCATTCCCCCACAATTCCTTTCCTTTATGGCAACCAATAGTATTTATTCTTCCTGTATCTGTGAATCTGTTTATGTTTTGTTTGTATATGTTGTTTTTATCTTTTACCTAAAAGTGAAGTATTGCATGTGGATATGCTGCTTGTAGGAGTGCTACAACGTGATCCGTGGTTGGCAGCTACCTGTGCTGGGCTCGAAACGTGTGGGGGAGGCCACACAGCAAACCAGGGCTGGTTGCCACCCGTGCCGGGCCTGGGTGTCTCAGCCAAAGGGCACCCTGGGGCTGGGGCCACACGCCAGCTGCCGGGAGGATCAGCCTGGAGGGGCATCCTAATCGCTCTTCCTGCTGGGTCACTACCATCGACCCAAACCACTTGTTTCCACAATGGGATAGACCTGCTTTTATTTGTAATTTGATGTGTTTCTATTTCTTTGCTGTTATAACAATGCATCAATAAATATCTGTATGTATATAGTTTTCCTCAGTATATTGATTATTTCCTTAAAGTTGTCTTTTTAAAAGCAAAGTGTAAATGCTGTGTCAAAGGCTGTGGACTTCCTGATGCTGGTAAATATCACCGAGTTTCCTTCCAAAAGAGTGTCTGGCACCCCGGGAAGTACTGTGCAGCCAGGTGGCTGTCTGCTGCCGCTGACACGATGCCCGGAGGATTTGTGCTGCCCCGTGTGCAGCTTTCCCCTGAGCCCTCAGCAAGCTGGCCAGGTGCCCCTAAGACGGGGAGAGCAAGCCTGGCATCGGTCACGAGCAGGTGCATCGCTCAGCTGATGATCCAAACCGCGTCTCTTCTGTAAGAAGTCACAGGCTCTGCAGAGCCATGTTGCAGAGAGCCCACCACCTGCAGAGCTGGAAGGCACGGGTGCCGGGGTTGGGGAAGGACAGAGGTTAAGGATGGTGGAGGTGGAGAAAACAGGTTGGAATGTCATTCCAGACCCAGTCTGTTCCTGTGCGCCTGGGACTTCACCTTGTGGGGACTTCTGAACTGCTTCCTGTGTGAATGCTATACCGTCCAGTGCAAGCCTGTCTCTTTAAGGGGCTCTGTAGTACTCGAGGGACCCAGGTTGCTTTGCGCCAGGTCCCTGTGGGCTTTGGAGTCACCTTTGGAAAACGCCCAGCCAGCCTGGCCAAGAGTTTTCCACAAGCCACTTCCACGGAATTGGACTGTGGACCTAAGCTTTCCTGGCATAGCACCTGGTGGCCCACAGGCTTCTTCAAGGCCAATAAATAAGCCATTTTCCTCCTTCTCTCAGCGTAGAACTGAGGCCCATTCCTAGGTGGTCCACACAAACAAAGGGCTGTGTCACACTGAACAACTGGCATCTTCAGCAACATGAGCTTTCAGGGAGGGAAGCTTACGGAAATCACCAACTGGCATGGCATTCTAATTCCTGACAGATGCATTAATCACCATTTTTCATTTCCACATTCTCACACCCTCATTCACTCTTGCATATATAATTCATGCGCTCAGTTTATGGTTAACACTAGTTATATCTTTAGGGTGGATTCAGTTAGAGTTTTGATTGATATCCAAAGTACTTATATTCTCATGCATCTTTAAGACTCAGTCTAAGAGAAGTTTATGTTTCTACCCTAAGTGAGGTGTTTTGCCTCTTCCTGCTTCCTTTTACTTAGTTTGAAAGGACTGTAGTTCATGTTTTCTTACCACCACAGCTCATTGGGAAGGTATTATAATTCATCCATTAATCCCTTTGTTTATAATGGACTTGTCTGGCATTCTTTGTGTTTTTCCAATCCACATTGAATTCATATCTCATTCACTTCAAACATTTTTGTATTTATCTGCTAACAAAAATAACTTTCAAACTCTAATAATAGTAATAACTATAGTAATATTATTTTTATTCATTTATTCAACAACATTTTGGTTAGCTGCCTACTGTGTTCCCTGCGCTTTGGTGAGCACGGGGAACCAGTGGTAAACAAAACAAAATCGTAGCTGCTTTCATGGAGCTTAGAGTCTAGTAGAGGTGCCAGAGGAGTAAATAAGAATAAGATCTTTAAAAACTGTGACTGCCACAAATACCATGAAGAGGAGGTTTATGGTGCAGGGAGGTATATGAGAGGAGGAAATGACCTGATTAGGGAGTAGTCAGGGAAGTGACTTTTTTTTTTTTTTTAAGGAAAAATAGGGGTTATGCATGTGAATGAGGGAAGAATTACAAGGTTCCAGGCAGAAGGAACAGTAGGTGCAAACTTTATCATAGGAGCAGAAAGTTTCAAGACTCTGAACAAAGGCCAGTATGGCCAAGTCCATTGCGGGGAAGGAAGGTGCTGGGGTATGAGGTTATGGCCATATTAATATTGGTCTTCTTCCTAGGAGCAGTGATATTAATTTTAATTACCACTGTCTTAGAGTGGCAATATTGATAATAAACAACTATTAGAATCATTATCTTGGCTATTGATTTTGCAATATCCAACAGCAAGTCTGAATTAAAATATTCATATGGCTTAAAGTAGTTGCTGGTGTCATTCTTGCTGTTTGCACATGATGTTTCTTGTATTTGATATTGAAAACATTATTTTAAAATGTTCCATTATCTCCACCTAATCTTCTGTGCTATTGGTGCTGATCTCAGTAAATGTTTGCAGAACAGTGAGTGAGAAAAAGAGTGAGTCTGAGGTTGCCAGTGACAAGTCTACATTTTAGAGGAAACATGAAAAAGAGGGGTCTGGACCCCAATAGGAGTGAACACACCAACCAAGCAAGAAGAGGTGAGGGCAGGGCTAGCCTAGGAATATCAATGTTGCTGCCCATTTAAAAAAATGTTTTATTGATTTTTTTACAGAGAGGAAGGGAGAGTGGTAGAGAGCTGGAAACATTGATCCGCTGCCTCCTGCACACCCACTACTGAGTATATGCCCACAACCAAGTTACATGCCTTTGACTGAAATTGAACCTGGGACCCTTGAGTCTGCAGGCCGATGCTCTATCCACTGTGTGAAACCCGTTAGGGCTGCCCATCTTTTTTTACTGCCCAGGGCAAGCATAAAAAGGAAGGTTTTATTCTTTTTCTAAACTGATTGATTGTCATCATATACACAAATAAAATGTAGCATGTGTTAGATTCCACAGGGATTTGTAGTTAAATCCTTTCTCTAAGGAAACCAGAATCAAATCATGAGCACTGACAGGCTTTTACTTCCTGTCTGCAGAATGGGGGTAATGGCAGTCTCTTTCTCATAGGGCTGCTCTGATGCCTAAATGACATCATGTCTGCCAAGCATTTGCCAGTGCACTGGCCCACAACAGACATAGATGGTGTTAGTTATCTTTATTGGTTCAATAAGCATCTAGTCTGAAACATCAAACACTAAACCAGACAATAAAGTCATGAAGAGAACAGAGACTGCTTTGGGCATAGTCATTTGGGCAAAAGCAATGTAGACAGAAATGATATAAGTATGGGACCAGTGGCCGAAACCGGTTTGGCTCAGTGGATAGAGCATCAGACTGTGGACTTAAAGGTCCCAGGTTCGATTCCAGTTAAGGGCATGTACCTTGGTTGCGGGCACATCCCCAGTAGGGGGTGTGCAAGAGGCAGCTGATAGATGATTCTCTCTCATAGATGTTTCTAACTCTCTATCCCTCTCTTTTCCTCTCTGTAAAAAATCAATAAAACATATTTTTTTTTTAAATGGGACCAGTGGAAATAGATGTTTCGAGGAGAGTGCTAGAGGTGATAGGGAAGGGACCAGGGCAGGAGTTTTCAGGGAAAGGGCCATTTGCACCTGATCTCAAAGTAAGTGAAGGGCATGCCAAGCAGTTGCCTAGAGCCGACCTGCTGAGCCAGAGGGAGCTGTCAGCAATGTGGACTTGGGGCTCACACCAGAACTGCAGAATCTGTGTTTTGGGAAAGTCCCCACATGACTTGTACTCAGGGAAAAGCTTGAGGACCAGTGAAAAGATGCAATAGTGAAAATGGACGTGGTAATTACAGAATGGGTTTTATTTGCTGAATCCAAATGACAAATTTCTAAAAATCAAAATAAAACAGGTGATAAATTGGTATTTTTCCCTTCCATAATTAATGTAATGAGCCAAATTATACTTCAAAATGAAGCTATTTGAATAATTAACTAATGGATCAAGGAAGTTGCAAATGAAATTTAAAAATACTTTGAGATGAATAAAAATGGAACATACATATAAAAATTATAAGCTACAGCTAAAGGACTTCTCAGAGGAAATTTTACAGCTGTAAATACCTCTATAAAAAGAGAAGAAAGGTCTCAAGCAAATAATCTAACTTTCCATATTAAGACACTGTGAAAAGCAGTTTAGAACTAATAAATCTAGAGCAAACAAAAAAGAAGAAAATAAATATCAAAGCAGAAATTAATAAAATTTAAAAAACAACCAAAATTAATAAAACTAAAAGTTGTTTCTTTGAAAAGATCAGCAAAATTGACAAGCATTTAGCAAGAATGATGAGGGGAAAACATGGAAGACAAATGACTACAACTAATAATAATCAATAAAAACTAATTTGAGTTATCATAAAATATTATTCTAATGATTAATATTATATTAAAATTTGAAAATGATTCTATGTTAGCAGATGAGTATGAAAATTTTGAAGTAAATGAAAGAGAAATACTGTGAAAGCAGGATTGTTGGAGAAGAATATCAAGTAAATATATTCAGTTACTCAGATCCTTATTTATGGGCAGAAGACACAATATTGTTAGTCTATGCGGTAGTACTTCCCAAACTGATCTTCAGATACAATAGAATTTCTGTCAAAAATCCTCACTGGGTTTTTTTTTGTGTTGTTGTTGCTGTTGTTTGTTTTTGTTTTTATAGAAATTGGCTGACTCACCCTAAAACTCCTATGAAAATGAAAGGGACCCAGAATAGTCACAACAATCTTAAAAAAGAACAAAGCTGTACAAGTCCCACTTTCCAATTTCAAAGCTCACACAAAGCCACAGTAGGACGATGTTGGCCAAAGGATAGACATAGATTAATAGAATAGAATTGAGAGTCTAGAAAAAAACCTTTATATATATGGCATATTGATTTTTAACAAAGGTGCCAAGATAATTAATTCAACAGGAAAATACAGTCTTTTCAAGAAAGGATTCTGAGACAATTGGGTATGCACATGCAAAAGAATAAGGTCAGATCCCTTCCTGAGACCAGACATAAAAATAAACTCAAAGTGGATCCTGGGCAAATATAAAAGCTTTATCTATAAAACTGATGTAAGAAAATATCAGAGTAAGTCTTCATAACCCTTGGATCAGACAATAATTTATTTGATATGACATCAAAATCATAATTGACAAATAAAAGAAAGTCTAAACTTCATTAAAATTAAAATATGCTTCAAGTGGCACCATAAAAATGTAAAAATAAAATCCAGAGAATGAGAGAATTTATTTATAAATAATATATGTAGCCCTAGCTAGTTTGGCTCAGTGGATAGAGCGTCATACTGCAGACCAAAGCGTCTTGGGTTTGGTCCCAGTCAAGGAAACGTACCTGGGTCGCAGGCTCCTCTTTGGCCCGGGCACTGGTCTGGGCACATGCAGGAGGCAACCATTGTGTTTCTCTCACATCAACATTTCTCTCTGTCTTTCCCTTTCTCTAAAAAATCAATGGAAAAATAGCCTCAGGTGAGAAATAATAATAATAATAATACATGTATATGATCAGGGACTTGTCCAGAATATATAATGAACTCTTTCAACTCAATAGTAAAAATTAAGCCCAATTTAAAAATAAACAAAGGATTAGGAGAGTATTTTTCCAATGAACATGTACAGATGGCTAATGAGCACATGAAAAGATACTTAACAGCATTAAGTACCTAGGACATAAAAACCAAAACTATAATAAGGTACTATTTTGCCCCCACTAGTATGGCTAAAATAAAAAAGATAGCCGAAGCTGGTTTGGCTCAGTGGGTAGAGCATCGGTCTGCAGACTAAAAGGTCCCAGGTTCAATTCCGATCAAGGGCATACACATTGGTTTCAGGCACATCCCTGGTAGTGGGTGTGCAGGAGGCAGCTGGTCGATGTTTCTCTCTCTCATTGATGTTTCTAGCTCTCTGTCCCTCTCCCTCCCTCTCTGTAAAAGAATCAATAAAACATATTTTAAATAAGTAAACAAACAAATAAATAAATAAAATAAAAATGGTAAATAATGAAAAGTGTTGGCAAGGATGTGGAGAAATTGAAACCTTCATACTTTACTTATGGGAAAATAAAACAAGTTAGCCACTAAGAAAAACAGTTCAACAGTTTCTCAAAATGTTATACGTAGATGGAGTTACCATGTAACCCCGCACTTCTACTTCGAGGTACATACCCAAGAGAATGAAAATATGCATGAACACAAAGATCTGCACATGAATGTTCATTGCAGCACTACCTTTTAAGAGCAAAGAAACTCAAACAATTAAGATGTTGATTGGTTGATAAATAAATGGATAAGCAAAATGTAGTCCATCCATAGAATGGAAAGTTACTCAACAATATGAAGGAATCAAGTATTGATACATCATGATCACTAATACATTTTGATCAGTTTTAATGATACTGCGTCCTGAATAAAGCTTTAAAACCATTCTAGAGACTGATGTAAACAACCAGTGACAGAGGACCACATACTGTATGATTCAATGTCCAGAACAGACAAATCTACGGAGGAAAAAAAAGTAAATTAGTGCTTACCTAGCGCTAGGGGAGAGGGAGACTGGGGGAAGTGAGTAATGGCTGCTTCTGAGTTTTGGGTTTTTTGAGGGGTGACAAAAATGTTCTAAGATGAGCTGTAGTGATGGTTGCATAACTGTGAGTATACTAAATACCACTGAATTAAATACATAAACAAATTATATTATATATAAATTATATCTCAATAAATCTGTTTTTATAAAACAAATCTCTATGAAACGGGTTCTTAAATTAATGTCTGTGAACCTATAGTTCAGAGCTAATTCCTGTGAGCCACGTGTGACTCTTTAAATTGAATAAATGAAATTAAAAATTCAGTTCCTCATTGCACCTGTCGTACGGCAGCTGCTGGATGGCCATCTGTGGGTCGCGGCTCCCGCACCAGCAGTGCAGATGCAGATGCAGGGCTGTCCATCACAGGAAGTCCTCCTGGGCGGCACGCCCGGCAGCCCCTGGAAAGCTTTCGCCGGATCCATAGAAACCTGAAAGGGTTTGCGAAACTTGGAGCGTGGTTGCATCTTATTGTGTGTGGCTTTCTTAAGAGTCCCAAAGCAGTTAAGCATTTTCTCAAACCACACAGCTGAATCAGTAAGTATCACAGTCATGTTCTACTAGTCCCGAACCGAACTGAACTGGATCGTCGTTGGATCTGACAGTTTGACTTTGCCACCTATCAAAAACCATGCAGCACTGATTTTTGTTGGCTCTGCACTGCCCTCACCTGAGAAACAAAAGCTTTTGTAAAAATCCCTTTGAATTATTATTCCTCTCTTAGTTAGAGCATACAAATGATGCTGACCCAACGCAGCCATCATTCTGCCACAGAGGGCACTTGGGAGGCTCAGGAGGACATTGACCCCCAAAGACAGGGAAGGCAAATGTCACGTGGGCTCTGCATTGACCCAAAGGTGTGCTGTTGCTGAAGGAGGCTGCTGAGAGCAGGCACAGTGGCTAAGAGCCTCCCGGAGGAAAAGCTGGGTCACCAGCAGCATGCCGGGGTGCAGCCACCTTCTGGCGCTCCTGCCTCAGAATGAAGGCGAATCCCATGGGGAATCCCTCAGAGAAAGGTGGGCACAGACAGTGGAGATGAACGACTTCGCATGTGACCCTGATTTCATCTGGTCTGCTCTGCTATAGCCAGCGTGGCTGAAAAAATTGAAACCTGTCACCGCAGCTGTCGCTTCCACTGTTTCTAAAATACCCACACCTGGCGTCCCACAGTTGCTGTCAAACGAGGAATTATGACTTTGACTGAGAGGTAAAGTGTGGCAACAGCAAGCACGTGTGACTGTGACTGACAAATGGCTGTGCCAAATTCTCTGGAGATAAACATGTGCCCTCCCCGGTCCACCCCCGAGAGGGCAGCACAGGTGGGACCCCTGGAAAAATGCCGTCTCCAGTCAAAGCCACACTCACAGCACCTCCAGCTTCTCCCTCTGAATGACAAGGAGCCAATGTTATGGATGCAGCCTCCCTTCCCTCTAAACCAGGAAGATTCCAGACTATTGGGTCAACTGCAAAACCAGGAGGTACACCGGGGCTCTTGGCAAGACATCAGGTGCCATGTCCTAGTACACATACACAGTAGCATCGGTAATTGCTAACAATGCCATCTAAAAAGGGAAAATGCCCTTTCCCCTTTTGTTAGAATATTCAGTTAATTTTTCAGGAATCCAAAGTCTGCTTCTTTTTCCTTCAGATTCTCCTTGAGTCTGTTAATGTGGCAGACCAACTAAAACAATGAACCGGAATAGGCTTAGATGTGAATGCCAGCGCTACCACTCCCTCACTGTGTGACCTTGGGCATTCTCTTCCACTCTGAAGCTCACTTTCCTTATCAGCGAAGGCAACAGTACAGCATTTGATTTAAAGGGCAGTGAGATTGCCTGACGGGCATGGCTCAACCAGGAGGGTCACAGTTCCATTCCCGGTCAGGCACGCACCCGGGTGACAGGCTTGATCCTCATTGGGAGGGTATGCAGGAGGCAACCGATCAATGATTCTCTCTCATCATTGGTGTTTCTCTCTCTTTCTTCATCTCCCTTCCTCTGAAATAAATAAAAACATATTTTTTTAAAAATAAGTAAAGGACAGTAAGATCAAATGATGGGGCTTCAGTACAATTCATGACAGTGCCTGGTTCAATGTCAGAGCTCAAGATTTGATAGCTATTGTAAAGACTCAAAGTTGTGCTAATGAATTTCCACATATCATATTTCATATATATATATATATATATATATATATATATATATATATGACTTGATTTTTTACAGAGAGGAAGAGAGAGGGATAGAGACTTAGAAACATTGATGAGAGAGAATCATCAATCAGCTGCCTCCTGCACACCCCCTACTGGGGACGTGCCCGCAGCAACCAAGGTACATGCCCTTGACCGGAATTGAACTCGGGACCCTTCAGTCCTTAGACCGACACTCTATCAAATGAGCCAAACTGGTTTTGGCCTCATATTTAATCTTAATCTTTATGCCAATGGATGAAATCAGAAAAAAAATGGGAAAAGTGTGTCTTCTGAAATTATTTTTGAAAGAAAAACTATATTGGTATAAGAATATACATCAGTAGTTTTTATGTCTTATAAGTTTTTGTAACTTTTCCTGATACGTGGAAGAAGTAAACTTTTCCATCAGTTAGGTTCTGTCATCTGTCTGGTGTATTTAGGTCTAGTTGGAATTGACCTAAATTCTTTGTATTTAGCCTTTCACCATATGAACTGGCTGTTTTGCTCAAGGCCATTGACCACAGGGCTGGGAAATAATGTCATTAAATTACAAAAGGAGAGAACTCTAAAACAAACAGAAATGGGTCAAGAGTAGCTTTAAGAAATATGTGGTTTGGGTAGCTTTTGGAGGTCAGAGGTGTGAGCATAAGATAAAGAAATATGATGAAAAGATAAATATAATTTCAGGACTCGTCCTGTTTATTTCAAATGAGAGACACAATTTTTGTTCCTCTGTAATAATATGCTTGAACCTTGAGACTATAAAATTTGAATAGTTGCCAACAAAATAATCCAATAAGCTGCATGATAAATTTTGCTTCAACAATGTTCCTTAGAAGATATAAGTGAATCTAAAACTGATTTATTAATAGCTAAGAATTAAATTGCATTTTTTGCTGACCTCCTTGGGGTTGGTCTGTAACTAGATTTCAGTTAAATAGCAGAAGAGCTATTTAATAATCCCGATTGTTGGAGTGCTTGCACTGAAGGTGACTTCCTTACAGGCACAGAAGGTCCTGGCTGTCCTATAGCATGCATGCCACAGATTTCCACTTCAGGAGCCATGTTGGAACTCAGCTCCATCTTACTGATTCGTTTGAGAAAAATGTCTGTTTTCAGACAATAAAGAGATCTTAAGGTGCATCTATTCAATTCCTCAGTAATTCCTGAAACATATCTTTTCCATTTAGAACCTTAGAAACTCTGAATAAAATAATCAAGGACCCTCCTGCCTTGATTTTATAGAGAATACATAAGGTCAGAAATAGAAAGAAATTGCCCAAGGACGCATGATTGTTTTGTGGTTGAGCTGGATCTAGCTGCAAGGTCTCTTGGTTCTTAATTCAGTGCTCAGTTCAGTTATGGTAATTAAATGACTAGAGAGTTTGAGGGACTTACATGTTATGTGTCTTTTAAGAATATGGCCACATTGATTTTCATCAGCGAGTTTATTTTATGTGACCACAAAGTGGTGTGAGATATGCGGAGGTCAACATTGACTTGTGGGCAGGGTAACTGAACATGAGGTTTTGAGGCACCGGTTAGGGTTATATGGTTACAAGCAGAAGAAATTGGCCAATGTATGCCCAAAGTAGATTTGTGGGGCACCGGGGTGTTCACATAGAATCTAAGCAGCAGTGAAGACCAAGACCCAGAAGGGGACATGCCAGTTAGCTCTTGGATCTGGAAGTCCTCTAACAATCAAATCAACACCTTCTCCAAGTGATACACAGTTTGTGTGGATGTTAATATTTGGGAGATTTCTTTCTTTCTTTGTTTCTTTGTTTGTTTGTTTCTTTCTTTCTTTCTTTCTTTTTCTTTCTTCTTTTTTGTCCTTGTATTACTCTTACTTAGATTTGAATTCCCAAGAGGAGGACTCCAAGTGACGTAGTTACAGTCACTTGTCTGCCCCATAGCATCAAAACAAAATGTGCATCTTGGGAGAAAGGGAGATCAGGGGCTTCAAAAGAAGTTCGAGGTGCTGTTAACAACAGAAGCGCTAAAGGGTGCTGGTCCCTTCGGCTTTCATTCCTGGTGGCCAGACATTCCCTAGTGAGGCCTCTCAAGGTTCAAGCACCCTTAGTTCAAACACATCTTTTAGAAGATATGGCATGAGGGCAGAAGGTATGACATGGGTGTCTTTTATGTCCTTTCCCATTGCCCTCTGTCCTCTCCAGTGCCACAACAAGGACTTACTAGAAAACCATTACTTGATTGACTTGGACTGAACAACTTCAACCAAACTCATCTGCCTGTTGAAACAATGGTTAGCTCAGACTCTTATGAAATAGTAGAGCCAAAAGAGCTACTTCGTAGATGATTGGCATCTTCATTATCAATGCTAGGAGGAATAAAAAGCACATGCTCATTGAAGCATTATTCACAACAACCAAGATATGGTGGCAACACAAGAGTCAGTCAATGGATGAAGGGGGAAAGAAGATATAATATATATGTTTGCACATATACACACACAATGGAATTTTATACAGCTGTGAGGAAAAAAAATTCTGCATTTGCAACAACATGGATGGACCTAAAGAGTATTATGCTGACAGAGAAAGACAAATACTGTATGATTTCACACATGGACTCTAAAAAGGCCAAAGTGGTATAAGCAGAGAGTGAATGATAGTTTCCAGGAGCTTATGAGTGGGAGGAATGGGGAGATGTCGGTTAATAAGAACGAACTCCCATGTAGAAGATGAGAAAGCTCTAGAGATGCTGTGCTCAGCGTGGTGATTATAGTTGACACTGTATCCTATGCTTGAATGTTGCTAAGAGTAGATTTTACCACAAAAAATGACATGTAATTATGTGATGTGATGGAGATGTTAGCTAATACCATAGTGGTGACTGGACTGCAAAATATAAATGTATCAAATCAATACATTTTATAGCTTTGATGTCAATTATATCTCAATGAAGCAGGGGATAGAGGAGTGGAACCAGATGTCCCTGAGCCACATTCAACAAGTTTGGGTAAATTGCTTCACTAACCAGCTGAGTAACTTTAGGCAAGTTATCTAACCCCAGATTCCTCGCCTGCAAAAATGAGGTTAATTAATCACCCATTTTACCTTGTCATGAGGAGTGAACAACTTAATATATGAAGGACACTTAGGGAAAAAGAGGGGACTTGGCTGTTATCATCACCACTGTCACCGCCACAGGAACTTGCAGACAGGCCGCACTGACGCTGTGAAGACAGGCTGCTGCTTTCCAGCTGGTGTGGCCTGGTGGGGGCGCTGGCCACAGGTGGACTGGGGCCGTCCAGACCAGTGAAGGAAGCTGGCCGCATTCCGAACTCATGCTAAAGGCTTGCTTTCCCCCTGCTGTTTCTTAAGCTCTTCTTCAAATACTGTCTTTGCAATTTTTTCTTTCTTTAAGGCAAACTTACAAGCAGACTCAGCCAAACTCAAGAAGGGTCTGCCTTTCTTGCTTTCAAAGGGGTTGGGTCTGCCTGTACAATGGCTGCACACTTCATCAGGGAATTGTCTTGGGATTATTCACTGCTCACTCATCAGTTTGCCCCATAAAAAGTGACACACACGGTGGTTCCTTTTAAGTTTCAAAGAGGCCAGGCTCATCTGGGCCTTCTGTTGCTGTGTTGGGGGAGCCAACGCCCCGAATTGTTCCTCGGCCGCCCTTGTTGCTCTGAGGTCGTGGGAACGTAGCTGTGGGCTCCGGGGTGATCCATCACTGCCGGTGAGCGGCGGGACAGCACACCCACCAGCGGCACTTGAATTCTCTGTCTGTGACATGATCTGCTCCCAAGTAAATGCAGCAGCTACGGGTCAGGAAAGCTAATGCGTGATTGTACCTGGGGTCACAGCTGGTGTGGTCAAGTGACAGAAGTCCGTGGGCTTTGCAACCCTATTTAGTACCTATTTGTGAGGCACCTGCCTTCTTCCTCAGTCTCACCTTCCCCTGCGTTAGAGGCAAAGGCCCCGGTGACTCGCTCCCAAGGTAGCCCTGCACCCGTCTGTCCGAGAGCAGCTGCTCCAAAGCGCGGTCTGCAGGGGTTCTGGGGGGTCTGTCCACAGACTTTTATGCCGACAGCAGAGTCTACCTGAAGAATTTCATCACACAGTAAAGTCCTTATTCTCTCAGAACTGGTATTTGACAAGTTCAAGTGTCTTTGTTAGTGGTCGGCGTGTGGCTTCATCCCCTCCCCTTTTTCTGGCTCAGGAGAGAGAGCCTGCCAGCAGCCCCAGGGAGGAGGGACTTGGCCATCTTTTGAGGCAGACAGGTGTCTGAGAAAGGTCCCTGGGAAAACACCTTCACGCCTTCAGAGAAAAGGCCCTTGCTCTCCTAATGTGCGCCTCCCACCTTCCTCTCTCTCCTCTCTCCCTCCCTCTCTTCCTTCCCCCTTCCTCCCTTTTTTCCTTTCTTCCTTTCATTCACTTAATAAACATTAACTTTCAACTTCTGTGTCCTCTCTGTACGAAGCCCCTGCCCCTGCCTTCCGTTTGTCCAGAGACAGGAGGTACATAATAATTACATCCCCGAGTGATTTCCGAGGACATGAAAATGCTGTTTGAGGCACGTGCCCTGTGCCATGGAAAGCCAGGCCTCCGAGGGGCATGTGGGCAGAGGAAGGCAGAGCCTCGGGCTCCGTGAGCCCCTGGCCTGGCTGTCACACTCCCACAGCGACCCTGCTGTCCCGAGCGCCCAGCGTGCAGTTACTGTGCTAAGAGCTCAGCGAGCAGTTACTGTGCTAAGAGCTCAGGAAAAGTCGGCATCGTTATGCAGAATGCAGGGCACAGCTGTAGGGAAGGAGGATTGTGCCACCATAGGCTCAGTGCCGTGGCCCTGGGACAAAGAACAAGCATCTGCTCTCTGTACAGCAGGGAGGGGACACTGAGCCGGTGGTCCTGGGCCTCTGGGACCAGGCACAGCAAGCTGGAGCCAATCGTACGTGTTTCTCTGGTTCGTTTTCTGGGTGAGCCCTGCACTTCCAACGTTGAGACCTGACTGAAAGCCGGGGGCCAGGCCCCAAACCCTCGCACAGGGAGACACACAGCCTGCACACCCCTTAGACCGCAGCCCCCCGCAGGCCCAATTCATGGCCTACATTCCCCAGATCCGGGACCTCTGACTCACAGGAATGCTGGGTAAAATTATAACCCCCTTTCTATACACGGTGAAAGGTTTTATTCTGTGGCAGACCTTATACTGAGCACTTGACCTACATCCTGTTGCTTACTCTTTGCAGCAGCGATGCCTGGTGGCTCTTTATCATCACCATTTTAAAGTCAAGGAGGCTGAAAGGCAGAGAGGTTATTCAACTGTCCAAGGTCACACAGTAGTCGTGGAAACCAGATGCCAACCTGTCTGACTTCAGCACCCATGGCCTCAACCACAGTGCATGCTGTCTCCCCAGAATGAAATGCTAACCTTGAAAGTAAGGCCAGCAAGTCCTGACTGGGGTGGCTCAGTTGCGTGGGTGTCGTTCTGAGCACCGAGAGGTTGCTGGTTTGATTCCCAGTCAGGGCACTTGCCCGAGGTTTCTCTCTATCTCCCTCCCCCTTTCTCTCTTTCTCAAAATTAATTAAAAATATTTAAAAACAATAAAGCAACAGATGTATTTAATGTCACTAAATTGTATGGTTAAAGTGTTATGTATATTTTATCACAATAAAACAAAACAACCAAGAATATTTACCGCACCCAGAACAAGGTATTTGGAAATGTTCGATGTTTCCAACTCCCTCTAGACTCTGATTCATCATCCCTTTACCTAAACAAGTAATAAAACAGTCAAACCAAATGCAGGCAATTCTGCCCCTTGTTCGTCACTCTTGGAGACCCTAGCTGCAGGCTGCTCACACCCAGACTCCTCCACGGCCCTGAGTACTGTTGTCAAGACAGACACCAGCTGTGATGACACTCCAGTATGTCCCACTCAGCATGTGCATGCCCTTGCTAGTCCTATAATGCAGGGCAAGTTTTGCCTTTTTCATGGCTTTGTTTCCCCATGTCTGTAAAATGGGAATGATAGTAAGATAAACCTTGTGTGGTGGGAGCATTAACACGATAATGCAAGGAAACTATTTTGTAGAATCCCTGCTCGATGCAGAGTGAACACTTAAATGGTGATGTTAGGAAGAAGGTCGTGATGATATTCAGACGTTATTCAGAACCTGGAGGTTCTCCTGAATCACTTTGGCGTGACATCTCATGATGCCATGACACCCCCTAACCATGACCTCTGTAGTATCTTCATTATTGAAGGGAGAAGTCCCTTTTCAGTGTTTGAAGGTATAATTGAAGTACACTGAAATGTACATATTTAAGGTGAATAATTTGATGAGTTTTGAAATATGTATATACCCATGAAACTCTCACCACAACCAAGATAATAAGCATATCCACCACTCCTAAAAGTTGCCCTGTGGCTCTTGGTTACCCCCTGCCCTCTCTCTACCAATGATTCTCCTCAGCTAACCACTGACTGGCTTCCTCAGAGAACCATCTGAAGGCGCAATGAAGCATACTGGGTTTTCTGCATTTGCTCTATTTATAAAATGCTCACTTCCCCCCTCCTTGTGGCACCTTCTTTAACTTTATTTTTCTAACCATAACAACATGCCGTGGAATGTAGGCCAAAGTCGTTGAAACGTAGAAGGGATATTCAGATAGTTTTTTGGTTCAGATAACGTAGTAAGTGTGTGTGTGGCCAAGCACCTCCTTACTTCTCATAGAAATCAATATCTTTCTGTATCAGGCAGTCAGGTTCTCAAGCATTGTAATACACATGAAGGTGATATTAATCTTCATCTTGGTTCCATCTCTACAGTTTGTAAGTTGTGTAACCTTGATCAAGTGGTTGTCTGTTTCCTCATCTGCAAAAGAAAGAACATTTTATGGTTTTTAGCACCTAGTATAATATTATTACATGTTAGCTGTGCATGTGTATACAAATATACATACATACATGTGAATGTGCATACGTACATGTGAACATACATACAGTGTCCCCAAAGAATGTGTACACACTTTAACAGCTAATAGCTCAATTTTAAAAATGCAATGTATTTTTACTAAAACTGCCTTTATAATTATTCAAAATACTAGAGGCCCAGTGCATGAAATTTGTGCATGGGGGGGAGGGGGTGTTCCTCAGCCCAGCCTGCACCTTCTCCAATCTGGGACATCCCTCTCACAATCCAGGACTGCTGGCTCCCAACTGCTCGCCTTGCTGCCTTCCTGCCTTCCTGATTGGCCCTAACCGCTTCTGGCTGCCAGTCTGATCACCCCCTAGCCACTCCCCTGTCAGCCTGATTGATGCCAACTGCTCCCCTGCCAGCTTGTTTGCCCTTAACTGCCCTCCCCTGTGGGCCTGGCCACCCCTAACTGCCCTCCCCTACAGGCTTGATCACCCCCACTGTCCTCCCTTGCAGGCCTGGTCCCTCCCAACTGCCCTCCCCTGCTGGCCATCTTGTGGTGGCCATCTTGTTTCCACATGGGGGCAGGATCTTTGACCACAAGGGGGCAGCCATCTTCTATGTTGGAGTGATGGTCAATTTGCATATTACTCTTTTATTAAATAGGATAGAGGCCTGGTGGACAGGTGGGGACCAGCTGGTTTTCCCTGAAGGGTGTCCAGATCAGGGTGGGGGTTCCCTTAGGATGTGGCACTGCCTGAGCGAGGGGCCTGTGGTGGTTTGCAGGCTGGCCACACACCCTGGCCACCCAAGTGGAAGCCCTGGTATCTGGGATTTATTTATCTTCTACAATTGAAACTTTGTAGCCTGAAGCAGAGCCAAGCCTCCTGCTTGCTCTGTGGAGGCAACCATTTCTGTTGGGATTTATTTATACTCTATAATTGAAATTTTGTAGCTTTAAGTGGAGGCTAACGCAGGCCAGGGTATGGGGAAAGCTTGGCTTCCTCCATTACCAGGGCAACTCTAGCTCCTGCTCTCTCCAGCTCCATGGCTGCCACCATTTATGTTGGGATTTATTTATCTTCTATAATTGAAATTTTGTAGCCTTGATTGGAGGCCTGGGCCCACCAGGGTATGGGGAAAGCTTGGCTTCCTCCATTGCCAGGGAAACCCAAGCCTCCCTCCTGCTAGCTCCATGGCTGTAGCCATCTTGGTTGGGGTTAACATGCATACTCGATTCTGATTGACTGGTGGGTGTGGCTGGTTGGAGTAGCTGAGTGATGGTTAATTTGTATATTACTCTTTTATTAGATGGGATGTGCATACTTCTGGGAAGACACCCTATACAGATAGCACTTATATAGCTTGATTATACTGATAAATTTGGCATAGAGAGGCTATCTGGATTATGTGATTATCTGAGGTCAGACTCTGCCTCATGCTGGGCTCTTGGCTGTCAGTTCACTAGAAGAGATTCTATGTTATATCGTGGTATGAGATATTATGTGATATGATGATGTATTGTTACCAAAAAGAAAATAAATTGTTTCATCCCTTTGGAAGTGATTTAATTTAACCTGCATTGGGACCAAAAGAAAGGGATTTGTGGGTTCTTTGACATCTCCTCTCTCACTGGTGCAGGGCCAAAGCAGTGGGTGAAGAAGTCCCATGTGCTTGGTTTGGGTTGTGTAGACCAAAGTAATTTTGGGAAGCTGGCGAAGACATCGGTCTTGGAAGTTTAAGTGACCGATTGGGCCTCCCTAGCAGGTAGAGACCACTGTTGCTATTGTTACAGAACACAGAATACCTAGAGTTACCCCCATGTTCTTTCCCAAGTCGTAGTTAATATTTTCACAAAATATTTAAGTACTAAGTTAAATAACTAATTTTCTGGCAGTCTGCAGTATTAATTAGTATATGTTTCACATGGCTTCTTTTAAAAGGAAGAAAAGGGAACAAAGAAAGACCGAGATCTTTTAGTTCTTGTAACTTTAAAAACTTGGGAAAATAAAGGCCATTTTGCCAAATACTCAGAGAATAGCTAACTTCTAGTATAAAATACTTTCTGATATTAACTTATAATAGGCTGAATGTCTGCTAAATAATAATATTACATTTTTATTACAGCCTGTTATTTCACAAATTATCATTAATATCATGTCTTACACTTTCATTATACTTTTCAAAGTAGCTTCTTAAGTTAGCTCCTCCTTATAATCTTGGAAAGTGGGCAGGACAGGGGTTATCAGGATGGCAACTGGCACAGGAGTCTGGTTTCCCCTCGATTCACAGAGAGAACTCAGCGGCTGAGGGGGTCCCGGACACGGTCTCCTTCAGTGCAGGTGGAATTAAGCACAGAGTTTTGTCTCCTATAGAATCCTTGTCATCCACATTATTTGTTACTCTTTATGAAGTCAATGGACTAGCACTCACTTTTTCTTATGCAAATGGTGATAAATGCTATGTAAAAAATACAAACACAAGAATAAAATAACCTTTCTATTATCCAAGGTATTTGTTAGTTTTTTATGTTTTTTTTTTCTGTGCTATGCTGTTTATTTCACTTGAGATAAAAAATGAATGATTATCTGGGAGCTGAGAGTAGAGATAACATTGAAAAGACCCACTTCGTCCTCAATAACAAGAGCAGGTTCTGTTTTCTGCATGCCAATGGTGTTATTTTGGACTTTCAGCTGGGTACAGCCGAAATGCACTGGAGGTGGTTTAAGCAAGAGAGAGAAATGCAGCCTCTAACACCAGAAGGAATCATGGGAATCTTCTCCAGCTCTCAGTTCTGTGTCTGCCTTGTGGTTGGGGATTATGTTGTGGCTTTTTGTATTTCTCCACAAAGCAAAAAATGGCCACTAACATTAGCTAGATTTACATGTCTGCCATACAAGAGACTTGATAAACTGAGGCTGAGATCGCTTAATCCTTAGTTGAAGTTTCCAAGATGCAATTTACAATAGCATCAATAAGAATAAAATACTTAGAGGTAAATTTTAAAAAAGATGTACAAAATTGTCCTCTGAATATCAAACATTAAGAAAATAACTTACAAAGATCAAAATAAATGTAAAAGCAACTCATCTTTCTCTAGATCTTCATAGATTTGAGCCAATATCTACAGATTCATCACAATCTCTGTCAAAAACCTAGATTCTGTCTTTGCAGAAATTGACAAGCTCATCCTAAAACTCATAAGAAAATTCAGTTGACCTATTATAGTACAAATCTTGAAATGAGAGGACAAAGGTAGAGTACTACCTTTTCTGATTTCAAATCTTACTACAGAGCTACAATAATCTGTACAGTGCAGTGCTATCATTAGGCAGTTATGTAGGCCAATGGAATAGAATTGAGAATTCAGAAATAAACACCTTCAATTACAGATAGTTAGATTTCTATAAAGATGCCAAAATAATTAGATGAGGAAAGAATTGTCTTTTCAACAAATGGTACTGGGGCTCCCACATACAAAAGATTGATGTTAAAGCCCTACATCACACAAACACAAAAATTAACTCACATGAATCAAAGACCTAAATGTAAGGGCTAAAACTATAAAACTCTTAGAAGAAAATACATGAGTATATCTTTTTGACATTGAGTTAGGCAATGATTTCTTTATGAGATACAAAAAGCACAAATGACAAAAGAAGAGCATAGATAAATTGGTCTAAATCAAAACAAACATTTAAGCTGAAAGTGCAAAGGCAACTAAATTAATGAGAGAAAATATCTGCACATTATATATCTGATAAGAGACTGGTATCAAGAATATATATAAATAACTCTTACAATTCAATAATAAAAAGACCCAATCAAAAATGGGAAAATAATTTAAATAATCATTTATCCAAAGAAGATATAAAAGTGGCCAATGAGCACATGGAAAGGTAATCAACATGGTTAGTTGTTAGGGCAACACTAATTAACACCGCAATAGGAAGCCACTTCACACTCCCCTGGGATACCTAAAATAGAAAAGATGGACAATAACAAGTGATTATGAGGAACTCTCATTCATTGCAACTCTCATTCATTGATGGGAATATACAATGCTGCTGCTACTTTGGAAAACAACTACTCAAAACATATGACCCACCAATCTACTCCTTAGGTATGTATCCAGACAAATAAAAACACACATCCACACAAAAATTCATACATGAGTGTTTATAGCAAGTAGCATTACTCACAAAGCTCAGAAGTGAAACAACCTAAATGTCCATAAATAAGACATGGTATATCCATGTAGTGGAATATTATTCAGCCATAAAAGCAAAAAATGCTCATATATGCTACATGTGGATGAACTTCAAAATCATTATGATAAATGAAAGAAAGCGGTCACAAAAGACCACCTACAGCACGGTTACACTGTAATGAAATGTCAAGACTAGAAAAATCTGTAGAAACAGAAGGTAGCATAGCAATTGCCTAGGCCCTGGGGGAGGGAATAGGGGGTAGGAGGGGTTAGAGAGAAAGGAGGAGGGTATGGGATTTTATTGAGTGATAAAAATGTTCTAAAATTGATTATAGTGATAATTGTACACTGTGAATATATTAGAAAGCATTGAATGGGGAAAAAATTATCCAGGGAAGAATTCCCAACACCTTAGTTTGGGCTATGTGTCTACCCCTAAACCCACCAGCCTATGGCCAGAAGAGAGAAGTGATTTTCTGTGAAAATGTTTGCTTCCATAAGTATGTGGATGGAAGAATGAGAAAGGGGAAGGGGCAGCTTTCTAAAAGAGCTGTTCATCTGGGTGGAGAAAACAACAGATGACTCTTGACTAAACATTCCCTAAATCATAGCACACTAGCCAATAAGTATGATGGGTATGGATACTTTTTTATTTTTCAACTGCAGTTGACACTCAATATTAGTCTGTATTAGTTTTAGATGCACAGCATAGTGGTTAAACCAATCATGTACTTTACAAAGTGGTCTCCTGATATTTCCAGTCCCCACATGGCAACATACATAGTCATTGCAATATTATTGACTATATTCCCTATGCTCCACCTTACATCCCCGTGACTATTCTGTAGCTACCATTTCGTACATCGTAATCGCTTCACCTTTTTTACCCACCCTCATTCCTTCTGTTATGAATTCCTTTTATTTTTTGTTTAATTAATTATTTTGATCCTTACCTGAAGACATGTTTTTATTCATTTTTTAGAGAAAGGGTAAGTGTGGGGGAGAGAGAAACATCAATGTAAGAGATAAAAAGTGATCGGTTGCCTCCCATATGCACCCTAACCAGGGATGGAACCCACAACCTAGGCATGTGCTCTGACTGGGAATTGAACCCTCAACTTTTTGATGCATTGGACCATGCTCCAACCAACTGAGCCACCTGGCCAGGGCTGGGTTCCTGTTATTAAACTCTTCGATTCAGTCCATTTGGAAGATAGTTAGAACTTAATTCTTAAAACTTTATCAGATACAATAAGCAATACCTTGATTTATGGACACATTTGACTCGATATTTTTTTTCTTTTGTCTCCGAAGAGACATTTTAACCAAACGTTGTTAGTAAAGGGTCAACTGACATTTGCTTTATTTGCCTGTCCTCTCAAACATAAATATTTCTATATGAAATCCCACCTGGAGGCAGTGGCCACAGCTCACAAATTTAATTACTAACCTTTAGTTCATAGCAGGAAAAATCCGTTTTTGAAGCATCTATGCTAATTAGGCTTCTCTGACACTGCCAATCAATTGTTCCGAGCCTACAAATGCCTTAATTACTCTTACACCACATCACACTTTCCAAATGTCGAGAATCCTCTTCTGCAAAGGCCATAAATCATTGCTGCCTGGTGCTAGTAGAGCAGCTGCTATGTCCTCACAGCTGACCGTGGCTGCCGTTGGACTGAAATTGATCATTCACTGCCGAGTGCAACATTATGAACAAAGATTGAATGAGAATCATAGCACATAAAAAACAGGGAGGCTTTTCAGCACATTCTTTCTTCACCCGAAACGAGCCAGGTGCTGTCAGATGTTGTTTTTAAGGGCTTGCTTGTCCACCATGGCATTTCTGAAACAGATGAGCTCTGAAGTTTCTACATGTCTGAATCTCTGTGATCTAAGCAGCATAAAACTACCATCTTTCAGAAATCCGCTAAATGAGTATCTTTTCCTGATATTTTTCTCCAGTTAAGAAATATCATCCACAAGTACTTCTGAGAAAGATCAGAAGCAAAAGGAAAGGAGAAAGCACGATGCTGAGATTAGTAGCAGGCTGAGAGGTGGGCTGGAAAGCTGACTGTACCTCTCACTAGTCCCAGAGGCATGAGGAAGGTAATCTTCGTACACCTGCGGCTCCTTACCTGTGCTCGGGACATGGTAATGGGTTCGGGCACTAGAGCAGTGGTTCTCAACCAGGGGCGGTTTTGCCCGCTAAGGGATATTTTGCAATCTCTGGAGACAGCTTTGATTGTCACAACAGGGGGAATGGTTCGTAAAATAGTAGAAGCCAGGGAAGATCCTCAAATTTCACACTGCACTGGACATCTCTCACTACAAGGAATGGCCCAGCCCAGAGTGCCAACTGCAGGGGTTGAGAAACTGTGTCCTGGAGCAATTAGCACAGCTTTACACGTAGGAAATGCCCACTGAGTCCTTACTATGATCACTTTGGTTTGCTTGATTTAAGTAAAATCACTCTCATCACAAACACAGATTTCCTCTTCTCTCTCCTTAGCAAATTGCTACACAATCATTAAGTGCAATGAATATTCTATCTATAACTAATATTGGGATGATATTCTTAATAAATATAACAGGTCTTTTTCTTTCCACTGCTATGCAGTTTCTTTGAATGATCTCTTCTCAGTGACTGTCCACTGTGGATAAACATGAATTGGCTTTCAAAATCTCATTCAGTCTTTCAAGGATACATTTTCCTTCAATTTATAGAAATGTGGAGGTAACTCATAGAATGATAAAAATCTTAGATGTCTTTGTCTAATCTAACACATGAAATAGAACTTGGTTGGCTTTAAAATAATTATTCTGTTATAACAAATCAGCAGCTGTGTTTGTTGACTTTTTAACTTCGTGGGTCGCTGGCAGTTGGAAGCCAGAGTGTCCCTGGGCTCCCCTGTCCAATGGGCTCTCCCTCGTCACTGTCAGTAACTCAGCTGGCGTGGGTGCAGGCTTTCAGGGCTCACTCTGCTCACTGAGTTCTCACCAGGCCTGCAGGGCTCACTCTGCTCCCTGCGTTCTCCAGGCTCCCTTCCAACTGGCCTCTGCCCACATCCGCCCACTGGACCGCCCACTGGCGAGGTCAGCAGCATTGGCATCTCCTGCGAGCTTGTTGAAAGACAAATCAGGACCCATCTTAGACCTTCCAGATCAGAATCCGTAATCAACCATGACCCTGGATGTTTGCACATTCAAGTTTGACAAGCTGTGTTTTTTAAAAAAATAAATCTTTATTGTTCATATTATTACAAATGTTCCTCATTTTCCCCCCTCCATTGTTCCCCTCCACTAGGTTCCCACCCCACCCTCTGCCCTTTCCCCATCCCCCATTGTCCTCATCATAGATGCACGGTTTATGTTCAGTCTCTTCCCACACCCCCCACTCCCCTTTTCCCCAAGAAACGTCAGTCCATTCCCTTTTCATACCTCTGATTCTATTATATTCAACAGTTAATATTGTTCATCAGGTTTTTTTTTTTAATTACCTTGGTTTTTAGATTCACTTGTTGATAGTTATGTATTTGTTGTTCATAATTTTTATCTTTATTTTCTTCCACTTCCTAAAGAACCCCTTTCAGCAATTCATATAATTCTGATTTGGCAGTAATGAACTCCGTTAGCTTTTTTTTATTTGTGAAGCTCTTTATCTGGCCTTCGATACTGAATGATAGCTTTGCTGGGTAGAGTATTTTTGGCTGTAGGTTCTTGTTATTTATCACCTTGAATATTTCTTGCCATTCCCGTCTGGCCTGCATGGTTTCTGTTGAGAAATCAGCTGAAAATCGTATGGGTGCTCCTTTGTAGGTAACTACCTGCTTTTCTCTTGCTGCTTTTAATATTCTTTCTTTGTCTTTTGCTCTTGGAATTTTAATTATGATGTGTCTTGGTGTGGTCCTCTTTGGATTCCTTTTGTTTGGGGTTCTGTGCATTTCCTGGACTTGTAAGTCTATTTCTTTCCCCAGGTGGGGGAAGTTTTCTGTCACTATTTCTTTCAATATGTTTTTGGTACCTTGCTCTCTGTCATCTTCTGGGATCCCCATAATTCTGATGTTGGTTCACTTGAAGTTGTCCCAGAAGTTTCTTTCACTATCTTCAACTTTCTGGATTCTCTTGTCTTCTTGCTTCTGCAGAGGAGTGTCCTCTGGTTCTTTGTGTTCCAAATCTTTGACTTGATTCTTGCAATCTTCCATTCTATTTTTAGGACTCTGTATATTATTTTTTATTTCAGACAAGGTATTCTTTATTTCTAATAGATCGTTTATTATTTCTAGTTGATCCCTTTTCATATCCTCATAGGTCTTATTTATTTTATCGGCCTTTTCTAGGAAATTCTTGAAAAACCTTATAAGTGTGGTTTTGAACTCTATATCCAGTCGCTTTTTGTCCTCCATTTCTTTCGTTTGTGATCTGTTTCCTTGTCTCGGCATTTTCGCTGCTTCCCTGAGTTGGTAGGGTGGCTTTGTGTGTTAAGGTGTCCTATATGGTTCAGTGGGTCAGCCTCCCAATTACCTGAGGTGGACACTCTTGGTGCACCCCTTTGTGGACTGTCTGTATAGCCTTATTGTAGTTAAGTCTTGATTTTTGTTGGTATCACTAGGAGGAATTGACCTCCAGGCCAATTGGCTGTGAGGATCAGTTGTGTCTATGCCAGGAGACAGCCTTTTTCGACTAGACTTGGAAAAACTCTGTGCTCAGCTTGGATGGGGCAGAGTTTCGGGGTGGAGCCTACAGTCTTGGCTTCCAGTTAGCCCCACCCTCTGAGGTTCCTGAGTCTCAGTGTTCCTTAATGTCCTTTGGTACTTGCTGCAAGCACCTCTGAGAGAAAGGTTCCTTAGAGTTTTGCCCGCTACCAGACAGTCTAGTCTCTCCCTCAATGAGCCCAGAACAGTTGGAAGTGGGGGTAAGAGCAGTCCGGAGCTTATGTCTCCTTCCCACTAGGGCAATCCAGCAGCTCAATCAACACTCTCTCCTCTGCGTGCAACGTACGTGACTCCAGGGCTCTGCCTTTCGCTGCTCCCCTTACAGCCCAAATTCCCTCTGTATGAGCCTGGGACCCAAGGGTCTCGCCCAGAACTGGGGTTCAGTGCAGTTGGAACTGGGGTTCAGCACAGTCTGGAGCTTTTATCTCCTTCCTGTTAGGGAACACCAGCCAGCCACTCAGCCGCCCCTCCTCTCTGGCTCCATCCTCTCCTTACTTGCGTACCATGTCTCTGTACCTTAGACTTTTACAGCTCCTCTGATTTTCCTTCTGGTTTTCTCTTTCCTTCTAGTTGTAGAATTTCCACTCAGTCAACTTTACTGTAGTTCTGTATAATGTCCACTTTATGTTTTAGTTGTATTTTTTTTAAATTGTTGTGTGAGGCTGCAGTTAGGTGTTAACCTATGCTGCCATCTTGGTTTCTCTGACAAGCTGTGTTTTAAAGAAGTTGAGTGCATGTGTGTGTATGTATGAATGAGTCTTCAATATCACAATCAACTCCAAAGGCATTTCTATCAGAAAGTTGTAAATCCTATTGTAGACCACACCTACAGTGTCCCTTTTTGAAAAATGGGTGAGGAGGCAACAAGTATTGTGTCTTAAAAACTACACACAGGAAAAAAAGAAGTAGATGACTACCTATAATAGTTCATGGATTACTTTGCAGAGTTTTTTAGAAAGTCTCTAGGGACTCCCTGGCACATGACGAGGACATGTCAGGTGTCAGCAAAGCACATGCTTCCCAGGGCTAGCACTTAGTCTAGCTTCAGAGCAGCTGTCGAGGGCTTCACAAATACTTGTATCCATCTTATTGGAGATACAACTCCCCCTGACATGGAGCCAACTAAATGCTGCAAAATGCCCTGGAAAGGAAGATGCAGTTTAGAGTGCAAATCAGCAAATTTTACAGACAAAGCAGGTGGCTGATGTTTTGGATCATAATGTTTGTGAGGTCTGCCTTGAGGATTTAGAGTGACTGTACTAAGAAAGCTGAATACATAAGCCATCAATGCCAGGCCTTCATACTTCAGGAAGAATTTGATAAAAAGATAGCCGTCTTATTCTTAGTTTCTAATCACCCAGAATGGCTCTGTACCTTTTATAGTAATATAGAGGCCTGGTGCACGAAATTCATTCATTGGCAGGGTCCCTAGGCCTGGCCAGTGATTAGGGCTGATTGGGGCCTTCTAGCTGTTGGCCAGGGCCTTCCTCTCCTGGCTTCCAGCTGCCTGCAGGGGCCTTCCTTCATTCCATGCCACCCCTTGGTTGTCAATGCACATCATAACAAGCAATCGGCCTCCCAGTCAAACTCCCATGGGAACAATTTGCATATTAGGCTTATATACACTGAGTGGCCAGATTATTATGATCTCTGAATGCATAATAATCTGGCCACTCAGCATATATATTAGAGGCCCATTGCCCAAAGATTTGTGCAATAGGCTTTACTTCCCCTGGCTGCCAGCACCAGTTTTCCTCTGGCACCCAGGACCAGAGGAAAGTTGTAAATCCTATTGGCTCTGGCCAACGCTTTCCATCTTCACTCTGGCCAGAGCCTTCAGTGTTCTTCGCTTCCATAGCTCCCTCTGCCTCCTGCTTTCCCCCTCACAGCAGGCATCCTGCCCTGCCTGGATTTTCTGGGTGCCTTTGTATGCAAATTAGCCCACCATCTTTGTTGGGTTAATTTGCACACTCATTCCTGATTGGCTGATGGGCATCATGAGGTATGGTCAATTTGCATATTTATCTTTTATTAGAGGTCCAGTACATGAATTTTTACATGGGTGGGGTCCGGCCAGCCTGGCCATGGGGAAGGGACATGGGTGGTTGGCCGGCCTGCCTGCTGGTAGAACCCCTGGTTGAGGGGACAATTTGCATATTAGCCTTTCATTATATAGGATATACACTGAGTGGCCAGATTTTATATATATATATATATATATATATATATATATATATATAGAGAGAGAGAGAGAGAGAGAGAGAGAGAGAGAGAGAGAGATTTCTCTACTGCATGCTTTTGAAAACCAGGTATGCATATGTGGAAGAGGTAGTAAGTGCTCACCCAAAAACTCACCTGTAATTGACTTCACATGAATTTTGTTTGCTGAACCACTGAGTTTTTGGAGTTGGTCTTTGTAGAATCTTATAGTTACTTCCCCTGAATAATACAACACAAACAATCAATATCATAGAAGTTTGAGAGCTAAAATATTAAGATAGCCTAAGACCAGTTAATTTGGAGTCTGAAGACCCAGATTCAAGTCTTGGCTCCAACACTTACTAGGTGTGAGCCTTTAGGAAATTATGATCTCTAGTCTTAGGTAAAAATAGATTGAGCTACATGACCTCTAATTTTTTTTTTGGCAACTCCAGCATTCCATAATTCTTTGAAGCCCATCACATGTTTTCTCTTGTGAATATATAACTCTGCCCCTCCCTATATCCCCGCCTAATTATTGTAAATGATACTCATGTAAATCCAATTACATGCATTCACTATGAAAATCCTATAAGGAATGAACTCATGTGGATACAGACACAGTATTTTGCATGGAGAAGATTCTGTGTGTTGGTACATGGGCTCTATTTGCAGGGCCATGCCTTTAGTCATCGCCTGTCGCACAACTGAGTCTTCATCATTGTCACATGGAGGGGTCTACTACCCCCTCCAAAAAAAAAAAAATCAGTCCTATGAAACTGAGCTGTTTCTGCTACCATTAAATAGTTAAGTTTCCATATCGATCTGACCTCAGTCTAACACCATCCGGAATACTGGAGAGCAAGGTAGATTGCAGCTGAGAACATATTTTCTCTGGAATTTCAGGAGTTTTGTTGACCCTTTTGGGCTACAAGTTGCCACTCAGTAAGTTGCTTGTGTACCTTTACTTGGGGCATCGAGTTTCTCCAGATCCTCCTTTATTGCTGTCTCTTCGCTCCACACATGTACTCACTGCCTTTTCTTTCTTCTCTTGCCTTCGACATGTCATATTTTAAGCTACAAAGCTTGGGACGCAGTGGACAGTAGTAATTTGCAGCTTCCTTTGAAAAAAGAAGACATAAAATCTCAACATTAGGAGTAAAACCTGGGTCACTATAGTTTTTTCTAACACTGAGCTCTGATTATTGATCTGAGGGAAAATATCAGGGGACTGGAGTAGGTCAGGGAGAAAATTGGGGTGAGAAACAGCACACGAGGAGACGTACATTGATTATTTCAGATGGTGCATTGCTGTGTGTGAAATGAATATATATTAGTACTCCCACCTTGGGCCATCTTTTCGTAGTTCTTCTGGACACAGGATGCATTTTCTTTCTCACTGCTAGTCTGCTTCTGCTGTGCCCTCCCTGGGGCTGTGCCTGCCGCTCACCTTCCGCCCTGCTGCTCTGAGAGTAATTGTGTTGGGCCTGCTGTTCCTGTTAGGCACCTTTTCTGAGAAGGAGCCCTTTTATCACAGCCTTCTGTGGCTTCACTGCTCCCATGCATATGCAGCAGCACCAGAGAACAAACGCCTTCCACCTACAAGGAAATGCAGCGGCAACTGGAGGGCAGACAGAAAATAGATTGTTCTCGTTTTTTTTCAGGGTGGATGAAAGGCTGTGAGGAAAGGAGGAGGCCGCATAAAATACTGGTGGGAAATAGCACACCCTGATGGAGGCCAGAGGGGAGCGAGGTTGAAATGCTGAAGGATTTACAGGTACAGATTGGTCCTTACAGAACAGTCACAGGGACATACAGCCCAGCACAGGGAAGGTAGTCAATAATGTTGCAGTAGCTAGGCACGGGGAGGGCGGGTACCTGCAATATCAAAAGGACCCCTTTGTAAAGGACTGTAGATGAACCTCTGTGAGCCTCCTGTTCTTCCTGTCTTGAATAGGAATATCTACAGTTTTCCTGTGCCTATCCCTGCAGTACATGTCAGATAGCAGGCCTTCTGATTGAGAGGAACTACACTTGAACTCTGTTTGGAACTACATACTAAAGGAACTATATAACCAAGGAGCTTCCTCGGCCCCAGGACCTGATTGAGATAGTGAGATTTTGTACTTGGAACTAATGTTAGAACAAGTTGAGACTTTGGGGGGACTTGTGAAAGACTGAGGGTATTTTGTGTATGAGTGGTGCATAAATCATTGGGGGCCAGAGCACACTGCAGTAACCAGCCTCTGATGACTGCCAGCCACTCTTGCCTCTGGTACTCACGTCCCTATTTAACCCCTGATTACAATGACTAGGACTGAACCGTGCCACGCTCCTGATATTGTGAAAATAACAGTGTGACTTAATAAAAGACATTGCAGTTAAAAAAAAAAAGTACTGTAGATGACTGTCTAATCTAACCCCTGTGCTATACACCTGAAACTAATACAGAATAACATTGAATGCAAACTGTAATTAAAGACAAAAATCAGTACTGATTTGGGGTGCAATGTTTGGGGGTGTTGTTGGCATTTAGTCCTTTAGTTTTTGTATTTCAGCATTGGATTGGAAACGTAGATGCTTCTATAGTGACCCTTCTCAAGTGTAAAAAGAATAATAACCACTAAAGTAAAAGTGAACATTTGGATCCACGAAAAAGCAAGGACAAATGCAAAGCAGCAAGTTAGTTGTATGCTTTGCAGTAATTTGTTCTCCTATACTCTCTGAGTTCCTTAGAAATAATTTTAACCTCTATTGAAATTATTAGAATTAAAGTTTAATCTTATTTATTTTTCTTTGGCTTTAAGCATATATTTTTCCTGATTTCTTCTTTTCTCATATTCAACTGACTTTGAAATTATTTTTTTATCTTTGCTGCTTCCTACCACTGTTCGTCTCCTCAACTGAGCTTGCTGCCTCCCCCTTCCTGCTCTTTCTAGGAACATCTTGGTTTCTCTCTTTTTTTAAAATAAACTGTTCCATTCTGCCTCCTTTTCTTTTTAACCCTATTTCCCAATTCTTTATTTTTCTTTATCTTTTTCTTCCTAAGTTCTATCAGAATCTAAATCAACTCTACTTGCTGGCCCACTGGCAGTTGTCAAGAATTACAAGAGTATGGAACAAAATACGAGGTCTGCTTACTGAGTAAAATGTATATTTTCTTGTGAGAATGACATTTCCTTGTGCCTTGATAGCATTGGGGAAGATAAATGTCATTCCATGAAACTACCCACCACAATCTTATTCTGGGTAAAGCAGTGCAAATTTCACTTACAGTAGATTAACAATAGCCAACAGTGTTGGCTAATTCTCCCACCTAGAGAGTGGAAGCTCCTCTCTGGGGCCTGGGTGGGCTCTGTGACTACTATTTCCAAAACTTTGGTGAAAGGTTGACCAGGCCTGACTGAGGTCACAGGCTGAGTAGACTGGCAGTTCTATGTGCTCTCTCAGAACACTCACTTTTGGAGCCCTGTGTCACCATGAACAAGCCAGACTACCCTTAACCTTGCTAGAGAAGCCATAGGCAAGTGTATCTTACAATAGACTCATACAAGCTCAGCCTTCCAGCCAAGTCCCAGGCACACAACATGAAGGCAGAATGGACCTCCAGACCAGCCTGTCTATCAGCCAATACCAGGAAGTAACCTCAGTCAGTGCCATGAAGAGCAAGAGCCATCCTGTCAAGCCATGCCCAAATTCTGGACCCATGAAATTCTGGAATATAATAGAATGACTGTTGCTTTGAGACTTGCTGTAGAGTGATTTGTCACACAGCAGTTAATAACGGGAATGCTCTTAGTTCTGCCCAACTATACCAGGGCCTGCTGGGCCAGGAGGGGCTATCAGACAAAACATAGTTCCTCCCTTGGGCCAACTGGGAGCCAGAGAAGCAGCTGGCCATATTTCCTCCTGGTCACTTGGGCCAAAGGATAGTATCTGCTTAGCCTGAAGCTACTCCATGTAATTTGAACCTTAATCCATAAATTCAATGTGTGAAACATTTAAATTTCTTTGTTTTTCCCAAGCAACTTCTGCGCTAAGATTTTAGTCCGCACATGTGTCATCAGAGACTCCTTCCCTTTCCCTGGCATCAGTGTGCCCTGTGGCCTGGGGGCTGCCTGTTTTGCACATCCTGCAAGCTTAGAATGTGTTTTACATCTTTAAAGGGCTGTTTTGAAAAGAAACAAAGAAGAATATGCAAGAGAGAAATGTGGCCTGTGAAGTCTAAACTATTTGGCATTTGGACCTTTACAGAAAGAGTTTGCCAACCTTTGGTAGAAGCAAGGGTTAAGGTAGCATAAAATCTTCAGTTGTCATCTTTTTTTAAAGTAAGTATCATATGCTAAAAGCACATAATAAAGGTATATACTGACATGCAATAGAAAAGAACATATAAACAGAGTGAGAGTAATAGGTTGGGGAGATAGAGTCTTGGGTCAGGCCTTATTGAGATGCGAGTAAAAACCCGAAGGAGAGTGAATGAGCCATGTGGGTATCCAGAAGACTATGCAATGCACTGAAGACCGTGGTCTGCTGACATGTTCAGGCAATAGGGAACCTAGTGAAAATGAAAAGGCTTGTGATCAGATTGAGGGCAGATGTATAAGGACCTCTTGGCTTCAGCAAGCAGTACCATGGGGAACTTAGCAGGGTTTTGAGCAGAGATTGGCCAGATCTAGCATAGGTTACTACAGGGATCACTTTGACCTGCTGCAAGAAGACTGGAGCGCTCAGGGGTGGGGAAGGGCAGGAGTGGAAGCAGGTACACCTGCTAAGAAGCTACCACAAGAATCTGTGCAAGATACTTGGATTCAAGGTGACAGTAGTGGAGATGATAAAGTGATGAATCTCACCATTTCCAAGATTCTGTCATTTCCCCTACAAAGTTTATCACTTCTCAGCTTAAAGATTATTTCATAGATTGAATGCCTTGCTCATAAATAATCATGTAGTCTCCCCAATCTGAGAACAAAGGTCTGACTTGCTGTCCTTCCTTCAAGACTCAGGCTTTTCATCTCAAAACCTGGGAAGAATCACCTTTTTCTCTGCCTTTTAGGGGGCATATCCCTTCAGTTGACATAAGAAATATTCAAACCTGTAAAGAATTTTTGTGAATTTATTTGAGCCAAACTATCAACAATTGCCAGGAATCAGACTATTAATGTATTGAGATAATGCTTTGAGAATGGCAGTTCATCTATTTTTTATAAATTAACATCAAAGGAGGAGACATAAGTGGGTTACAAGAAATCCATTGGTGATAGATTAGGGAGATGGGAGAAAGCAAACAGGGTGGAGGTAGTTAACAGTCAACAATGAACTTAATAACAATAAGGGAATTTGTGGTCTCTACCCTGGAGCATTGATTGTGCCCAGAGGGGTCTAGAAAAAGGGAAGTTATAAGTTACTCTGACATTTCACCAGTATGTTATCATAGATGCAAAAAGACATAGGTTCAGTTATGATCAAAGTTGATCTTTGTCCACTGGCCTAGGACATGACTACCCACTATAAACTGCTTTTTAATTTTAAAAATTTTAATTTCAGACCATCCTTTGTGGATTACTTTAGATCTCTGAGTTTGCAAGGCCACCATGCAGCCCTCCCTGAGTTAGTCAGCCCTTATGTCCACACTTCCCTGCATCAATGAGCCCAGACCACCCAACAGGATCCATGAAAGAAGGCAAGAACAAATGCAAATCAGGAAGACTAGGGGAAAACTACCTATTAATATTTTGGAAATATTGTTATCCCACTCTTTTTTGTTACATTACAAATAAACGATATTGTCTCAAGTTATGCTTGCTGTGAGGGAACATACATGTGAAATAATCATACTTTGATAATACTGCTGGCCTAAGGAGACCTCAGGATAACTAATATCTACTAATATTTAGACAGGAGAGAACCACCTAGCATTGGTGAATAAAGGTATGTTGGATCAGGCTTTGGATCCAGAGTTAGCAGTAAGTATGGGTTAACCAATCTCTCTCTGATTTCTACCTTTTTTTAAAAAAATCTCATATTCCACTCTCTCTTCACCATTGTTCTAATAGTTGATCCTTAAGTAAAGCACTCTGTGAGCCCAAAATCTGCTGAGTACTTAGAGTCATCTGCCCAAAGTCACATGGATATTAAAGCACCAGAGGCAAGCTTTGGGGCAAGGCATTAGGAAGACCTCCCAGTATAATTTGCCATTTAACTATAATATGCCCAGGTGTGGTTGTCTTGTATTTATCTTTCTTGAAACTCACTGACTTCATAAATCTGTATCTTAAGTCTTTCACCAAATTTAGAAAATATTGGGCCATTACTTCTTCAGATGGTTTTCCTGCTTTATTCTTTCACTCCTCTCTTTCTGGGACTTCAATTATACAAATGTTACCTCTTTGGCTATTGACCCACAGAACCTGTTAGAAATAAAATTAATAGTGGTCCATTTTCAAGGCAAGGCATTTAACCCTGAATGGAAAATCACTGGTAGTTTACTTGCATGGTGGTCTGCAGACTTGACAAAGTTCATGTACCTAGGAGGCCACTAGGCAAACAGGATGTTAGAAAGAGCTAACCAACGGGGGGAAGTTGGATAAGGATGAAATGAGGAAGTAGGTAAAGACTGTATACGTGTCAGAAAGCACACGTCCCAGGAAGGCCTTCCTGCCACAAAGAGACAGGGAGGTGGAGACAACTAAAAAGCCCACAGCCCACTTTTTAACTAGCCCAATAGGCAACTTGGATGACATCCCGGAAGAGTGCACACCCCATAATGCTCAGCCAATGAGGAACCGGGGGAGGGACTTGTGCACTAGGGATTAATTGCTGGTGTCTGCCTGTCAGATACCTGGTCTTGCAAGACTGCCATTAAAGCTTTTGCTTTTGCTGTACTTGTGTTTCTCACAAACCTGTTAATTTTTTTAAACCTCAGATTGAATTCTTTCTATTGGTCGAGCTTCACATTGGCTGACTTTTCTGTTATCTCCAGTTTGCTCTTATGACCACTCAATAAATTTTTTATTTTAAAGACTGTATTTTTCAGTTCTGGAATTTCCATTGGGTTTTTAAAATAGTTTTATTTTGCTGCTGATATTTCCTATCTTTTTATTATAAAGAGCATGTTTTATTATAAAGAGCATGTTTTCCTTTGTGTTCTTGAATATAAGAGATGCTTTAAAATCCTTGTCTGCTATTTTCAGTAAATGGTTCATCTCAAGTTTGATAGTAGTTGATATTCTTTTTCTCTTGAATATGGGTTACACTTTCTTGTTTCTTCTTATTATAGGAAAATTTGGATTTGTGGACAAAAAGGGGGGCGGATTTCAACAGAAAATAACCTCATAAAGTGATCTGATAATAAATTCCTAAATGAGCAGGTCATGGTGGGTAGTCACACCCCAGGCATATAACTTCTTTAATAAAAGGCTTATCTTTGCCTCAAGCAAGCCCTGTCCGTGTGTGTGTGTGTGTGTGTGTGTGTGTGTGTGGGCGCGCGCGCACGCACGCGCACGCTTCTAGGTTAACATACCTTTGAGGTAAGCATACATGTGACAGGATAGTTATAGGCTAGAAAAATTTAGGCAGTAGGACTAGTGAAACAGACAAGGAAATTAAACAAGGCCAAACAGCTTGGCAGCCTGCAGCCAGCTTGTAAGTAGTGAGGCCTTATTGTTCCCTAACCAAGGACACTTGAGAGCAAATGCTCAATGTCTCTCCAAAGACAGCTGAGAAGAGGGAGGAAGAGGAAGGGAGATTCAGTCTTGTCTCATCTCTCTCTCTAAATGGAAAGCCAGCTGTCTCTGGGTTTGACAAGATAAAATTGCCAGGGGCTTCTCACAAATTGGGAAAGCCACAACGAAGTAAAAGGGAGACCTTGAAAATTAATCTGTACCAAGAAATTCAGCAGAATAATTAAAAAACCTACAGATAGAAAAGGATATAAAGCAAGAATGAAACCCCCCACCCCACTCACTCAGGTTAGTGGAGACCATCCGCACTTTATGCCAGATGATAGATTTGCTTGCCTGGCTCCTTTAATACATTTTCATGTTTTACTTTCTTAATAAGTTACTTTCTTAATAAACTTGCTTCAACACAACACAAATTTGCTACTGGGGTCATTCATTCGAATTAATTCATATGAGAAGACAAGAACCAAGGGGGGACAGCACGTTCCCTAGGACTCAGCGGGCTGTTGGATAAGGCCTCTGGTGTCTGTGAGAGTGCCTGTACCATAACCATCCTCAAGAGAGCACATAAGTATGTTATGTATCTTGTAATCCAATCCCCACATTGCTTTTTCCCACCTTCACATAATCTTAAATCCCTTCTTCAATTTCAAATGCATAAAAATAAACCCTAAACTGTTATTCTCTGGAGCATTTGGGATCTTGCTTCCCAGCAATTGTAATTAGTTTGGCTAAATAGCTTTTATAAAAATTTTCATTTCTTGTGTTAACAGATTGTATCTTGGATTTTGACTATCATGTGCCCAGGTGTGGTTGTCTTGTCTTTCTTGAAACTCACTGAGTTCATAAATCTCTATCTTATGTCTTTCACCAAATTTAGAAAATTTTGGGCCATCATTTGTTCAGAGGCTCGGGATTCTGTTATTTTCCTTTGAAAATTATTGATTATTTCTAAGCAAAAAGGTAGCTTTGCTGTCCTCAAACTGCAACTTTTTTCTTCCCTGTAGGAGCAGCCGCTGGAATCAGCTTTAGCGGGATTGCTTGGAGTCTTCCCATTGCATCACTTGGGGTGAGCCACAAATTGTGAAAACATTTATACTCAGAACTGGGGTCTCCCTCTCTGTGTGTCTCTCCTTTCTGGGACATCGCCCCTCGTATTTTAGCTGCTTTATGTATCCTGAACTCTGATGTTTAAGCTCATACACTGCAGGGCTTTCTCTCTGTGTTGAGTTGACTCACACAGCGAACTAGGGATTGCCCTCAGGCTAAAAGTTAGACAAAAATGGGAACCTCTCTGAGTCCCAGTCCCTTTTGTATCTGCTCTCTTCTGTTTCTCTTGGGCCTTTAGACAGTAGTCTTCTTTGGTTTGGTCTGGGTTTATAATTATTTCCAGGAATGTTCATCATATAAGAATTACTTTACCAAATAAATATCACCAAAATTGGAAGCCTATCACTCTCTTTATAAGTCCTCAGTTCCCCCACCCCTTCCATTTGTTCAGCAGCCCATTGCAAGGCTCTAATCCTGATGCCAAAAGCTTTGCTGCTCAGTGTGTGATTCCTGGACCAGCAACATTGGCCTCACCTGGTTAGAAATGCAAATTCTCAGGCTCCACCCATGATCTACTGAACTAGCACCTATACTATAGCAATATCCCAGGTGGTTCATATACACATGAAATGTGAGAAGCACTAACCATAGGGCACACTGCAGACCACTCCATGGGCACTTGGCAAGTGCTACTTGAAAGAGTAAATTAATAAATGGTTCAGCTCAGCATTTACTGCTAAGTGAGTATATTTGCATTGGAAAATCTTTTTCTTCTCTAATTTTAATATCAAAATCCGTTTTTTTGGTATGTTTTCCTCCTAAGAAAACTCTTCCTAAACTGGTGAGAGATTTGGTTGGCAAATATGCATCTGAACAGTAAAGCAGAGATACTTTAAAGCTTCATCAAAAACGGAAACTATTATCAATGTCAATCAATGCATTTATAGAAGAACTAGAGGCCTGGTGCACAAAATCCATGCACTGGGGCAGGGGAGGTGTGTCCCTTAGCCCAGCCCGTACCCTCTCCAATCGGGGACCCCTCGGGGATGTTCCACAGGAATCAGGCCTAAACCAACAGTTGGACATCCCTCTCACAATCCAGGACTGCTGGCTTCCAACTGATCTCCTGCCTGCCAGCCTGATCACCCCCTAACCACTCCCTAACTGCCAACCCGATTGCCCCCAACTGCCCTCACTTATAGGCCTGGTTGCCTCTAACTTCCCTCCCCTGCAGACCTGCCCTCCCCCCCCCAACTGTCCTCCCCTGTTTGCCTAATCACCCACAACTACCCTCCCCTGCCAGCATGAGGATCAATTTGCATATCACTTCTTTATTATATAGGACTAGCATCATGAGCTGTGTAATTGAAATGAGAAATTTTGTCAATAAAATATTGCCTACTTTTTAAATTTCCCCAGCCTCTAGGCAGTAAATGAAAATCTTCTTCAAAAGGAACCTCCCACCCCCATCCATGCATACATTCCTCCAGATGAAAGCATTCTTCTTCATCAGCAAGCAGAACTGATATAATTATGTGCCCTGGCAAAGCAAATCCTGTCATAAAAATATTTCTGATAAATGTTTATAATTTGGAAAGCTACAAAATAATTTTCAAATACAGAACATAAAAAAGTTTGACACAAACCAAATAAATGTATTCTCTTCACATTTAAAAATAATTCTGATTAAAATTGTTTTCACTCTTCTTCAGCTACTGGCAACTCTTGATGTAATCTTATATATGGCATTCTTTGAAGAAAAATAATATTTTGAAACATACAAATGGAAAAAATGCTAGTAAACAAAAGTACTATCAAATAGAAAAAAAGTTGCACATAAAGCAGGAAAAATATCATCAAGAATAATTTTAAATATATACACAGAAAAGCAACAAAAACATGTTTGTACACCTGGAACATAAAAATTACTGTGTCCACAGACATGAAAATACATCAAATTTTTACCAATAATGAAATTGATTAGTCTAACATTTTCCTTCTTTCCAAGTGATCAGTAATTCCTACTACCACATAGTAGGCAAAAGCTAAAAAAATTTTTTTTCACCTATTCTGGCTACATAATGTTATTAAGTACTGATTTGTGAATGTGACAATTCTACATAAGAATGAAACAACACATTTAATAATAAGCCCTTTCAAATAAAAGGGAAATTCCACTGTTTGGCTCAGTGGATAGAGAGTCAGTCTGTGGACTGAAGGGTCCTGGGGTCATTTCTGTTCAAGAACACATGCCCAGGTTGTGGGCTTGATCCCCTATGGGGGACATGTAGGAGACAGCTGATCAATGATTCCCTCTCATCATTGATGTTTTCATCCCTCTCTCCCTCTCTCTTCCTCTCTGAAATCAATAAAAATATATATTTTAAAACGTTTAAAATAAAGAAAAATGCCATTTTTACTTGAATATCAAAATAAATTCCCTTATTGCCGAAGCCGGTTTGGCTCAGTGGTAGAGTGTCGATCTGCGGACTGAAAGGTCCCGGGTTCGATTCCGGTCAAGGGCATATACATTGGTTGCTGGCACATCCCCGGTAGGGGGTGTGCAGGAGGCGGCTGGTCGATGTTTCTCTCTCATGGATGTTTCTAGCTCTCTATCTCTCTCCCTTCCTCTCTGTAAAATATCAATAAAATATATTTTTAAAAAATAAATAAATTCCCTTATTGATAAATAGATGGGGTATCTATCGATATTTAAATCAGCTGATAATTGGCAACAATGAATTCTCAAGTCAAGGGGGGGAGCAGAAATGGAATGACTACAGAAATGGAGAAATAAATGTCAACATTAACAGTATATTTTTAGTTGAAGTGGGCATCAGGATTGGCCAAGAATATAAGTTATATAATTGTCCTAATTTGGTGCATGTTTCAGGCAGATTCCAGTGGACCAAGTACTGCTAATGAAAATCATGTTCTTTTATGGAGTCAGGAGAAATGTGTGTTTCAGGAGTCTCTTGTGGGGGAATGAGTTTTAGTGGAAAGAATCATGGAATGGCTGCCCCTGGGACCCTAATGTCTCATCTCCTTCCATCTACCATGGAAAAAGCCCCGTTTTGTCTTCATCAAGCTCAAAACAAAGGCCAGAGTCCAAAGATTCTGTGCCATTGGTCCAGCAGCAGTCTCGGCCCCGGTCCAGGCAGTGTAAGGCTGTCCCCTGCAGCCAGCCTCCTTCTTGGAGTCCCTGTTGCTGCCACCTGCTAGGACCACCTGGTTGCTATGGAGAGAGAACGTGAAGGAAGGGGCCAGGGCACATGTCCGGAGAGAGCGCCTCTTTGTTAAACTGGGACTGCGTTATATCTCAGGCTTGGGAGTGACCTGGCAATGCTGCGAACCTTGGAGTGTGAAGCTGTAGCTCCCTGGATAAGCACGCTTATGCTTCCTAAGTGATAGGCTTAGTCATGTCGGATTCCCTTGCTTCCTTCCTTTGTCAATTTTACCTACCTGTGCTAATACCAGGGTGCCACATCCCTTCCCTGGCTCCTCAGTGGAAGCATTGCTGATGGAGATACAGATCCATTCTATGGACTCTGCATTGAATTCTAGCCCAAACACACCTTGGTTTAAATCCTGGCAGCTTTAAGTGATATGAACTTTGGCAACTTAACTCTTCATCTTTAGAACCAGGAAAAGTTAGAATCTCTCTGATGAGATAGGACTGTTGGAAGAATCCAAGGAGACAATTCATGGAATGACCTTATTATAGTGCTTGTCAGAGAGTAATGCTTTACAAATGACTCCTGATCCTTCCCCTTCTCTATCCTCTCCCCCTTCTGCTCTTGCCATCAGAGGATTTCAGGGTGTGGAATCTGCTGGGCCAATTTCTGTTGGGTAAGTGGTACCAGCCAAGACTCTGAAGCAGTTCATGTGCAGAGCAGCGCTGTCCCACAGCCGCCATGGAATGTTTTAACCCCCTGTGGGAACCACTGGCCACACATGGCTAAGGGTACCCGAAGAATAGCTAGTGTACCCTGTTTCCCCGAAAATAAGACAGTGTCTTATATTAATTTTTGCTCCCAAAGATGCGGTAGGTCTTATTTTCAGGGAATGTCTTATTTTTTCACGAAGAAGAATACGGTACACATTTATTGTTAAATGAAAATAAAGGAAATTTATTACCTGTATACAGCACAGTAGTACGGTAGTTGTCAACACAAACCAGACAAACTGTTAATCCTACAATATCAAGAATTTACTCATTTATTCAATGGCAATCATGTCATCATCTTCTGGAACATTATCATAACAATGCAATTCCTGAATTTCCTGGTGAATTTCTTGTGACTCCATTTCTTTCAGAATCAGTGGACCAAATCTCTCATGTTGAGTCTTTTAATCTTTAAATGAGTACTTCTTGTCAAGGTAGCCTGCTCACAGTGCATTTGCAATGCAACTGTCATTGATTTTCTCCCATGAATTCTTCACCCAAGTCACAACTTCTTGCAGTTTAGGTTTCACAAAGTTTCCACGCTGATTTCTTTCCATTCACACAGCAGTGACGTCAGGACTCCGCGTAACGTCACTGGTTGCTAGACGCCAGTCGGGGCGGCCCTAGCGACCAGTTTACGGTAAATTAATTTTCATTCTGAGACAGAGCCTGGGGGCCTTATTTTCGGGGGATGCCTTATATTTCACTCAGAAGGAAACCTATAAGTAGGTCTTATTTTCGGAGGATGTCTTATTTTCTGGGAAACACAGTAGCTGAGGAGGTAAACTTTAAATCAAATTTAATTAATTTAAATTAAATTTAACTCGTTGCGTGTTTGTGGCTACTGTACTGAACAGTGCAAACCTAGAGCAAGGATTACAAGTGCAGAGGTGAGGAGGGTGAAGGAAGTGAGCTGAGTCAGTGGGAGGGTGTGGCCCATGGGCCCTGTGGAGAGGACAGACAGACCTGTCTACAGGAGTTAGCCACCACTAACCTCCACCAGTGCTGCCAGGTCGGCGGATGCCCAGCTCTTCTCATGTTTCAGGAGAAGCCGGAAAGGAAGTTTTCATGCATTCTCCCTATTCCGTAAAGCATCGATTAATTCTAAAAATGTTGGAGCACTTCATGCCAAACAAACATGTGCACTAACCAGATGTCGGGCACGGAACATCAGCATGAAATCTCTAGTTGAGAGCCCACCCTTGCAGTTGTGCAAGTCTCCAAATTAGACTGTCCTGGGAAGAGCATGCAGTCAGATCTGCAGGCGGTGAGACTTCCTGAGAGGCCCCCTCCTGGTGGCCTCAGTGCCCGCGTCGAGTCTGCAGGAGCTGCCTAAGTTCGGGGGCTCCATCCCACGTGCTCATAAGCTGAAAGAAGCTGGTCTCAGGGAACCTGGCAAAGACATTAGTGTTTCCTGGCCCAGCTGGTCCCCGGCACTCGGTGTCCCCAGGTGTGAGCATCTCCTTGGAGAGGAGGGGGAGGGACAGGAACCAGGTCAGTCTTCACGTGCCCAGTCCACAGCACGGTGGCAACCCCCAGCCAGTGGGAACGTGAGGAAGATCCTGTCCACCTTGAACATGGCGTCTCTGGAAACTGGTGGCTCTGGGAAGCCGCAGAGTTTTCATCACCAGTGTGTTCCTTCATTCACTCATTTATCACACAAATGGGTTCAGGCAGCCCTTAGGTCTGATTCGCCGGTGCCACCGCCCTGCTCACCACTTGGGTGTGGGACGTGGGGTCAGCCGTCAGCCTGGTCTTGGTACAGAGGCAGCAGAGCTCGGGGTGAGAGACTCACCTCAACCGGACCTGGGTTCAGGTGACCCACCCGTTGTCTGTGCGGCCTTAAGCAAGAGACTCCTCACTCCTTAGCACTTCATCTGCAAAGTGGAGAACGGAAGAGTCCTTCCTCATAAATTCATGGGGAATTGCTGGTGCTGGCAGTAATGGAAAGCTTGCTGGCTTTCAGTCAGTTGTACCATTGTTTTAAAATCCTCCACAGACACTGCCCTCTGCGGTGACGTCCGCTCCCAGCCCTGCACCCCACCTGCTGGGGGTACTGCTCCGAGGCCTGCTCCTGAGTCCGCAACATCGGCCGAGTCCGTGGGACCCAGGGCGGGTGTGCACGTGCTGGCGCGTTGAAAAGAGACCATGCAGTACTGACTTCCCTGACTCAAGGTGGCCACTTGGAGCAGTTTGCCCAGTTCGTTTCCCAGGCGAGTCCTCAGGCCTGTGGAGCACGGACAGCTGGCTGCCCTGGACATGCCAGGACTGAGTAGACATGGTGAGGAAGGGAAGCCAGGGTGCTAGGACCAGGAGTCCAGACAACTTGGTATAACATCAGAGGAGAAAAATATGGCTCATCAATGTACACACATGTGCACAGCCACACAGAGCCACGCATGCATGCACATACACACAAACACACATAGAGCGTGGCTGTCATAGACCCTGCCCAAAGGCCCTGCCTTTAGCATCACACAAGTATCTCCTCTGAACCCGGATCACCCCCGTATGCCCAGACTCACACCCGCGCCAGCACCCATCCTCACGGCCCTCCTTTGTGGCGATGTGTGCTGAGGGGAGCCGCAGGCTCTGCAGGAGGCCCACGCTGACCATTGCGTAGCTGACAATGGCCCTTTGTGTCCACATCCTATTTAGATTCGTGTGGGAAGCAGGTGACAGGTGTTCAGAGAACATTCCCCCAGCGGCCTGTTGCCGAGAGCATCCTGAGACCAGCTGGGGCGAGGAGCAGAGGAAATCCCACAGTAATTTAATAGTTCGTAGGGCTTTGGGTCTGCGAGGGCGATGATGGAGAATTAAAGCGACAGTGACCACCCACTTCAGAAAGGCCTTGTGCTGTTGCCGGGATATTTCTGCACATGCTACTTTGTTCCCAGGAGAATCACAGAAAGCATCTAGAAGGGAGAGGCCTGCTCTGTCTGTCTGTCTCTCTCTCTCTCTCTCTCTCTCTCTCTCTCTCTTTCACACACACACACACACACACACACACACACACACACACATGGAGGCTGTGCCGGTTTAGGGTGGATTCATCCCACAGCCAGATGTTTAAGGAACATCTTAGGATGCAACTTTCAGCACTGAAGTGGACATGGACGCCGGGCAGACCCTGTGACTGCCTTCTCGGGATTCGTGCGGTAGCTTCCCGGAGCAGTTTGCAGGCTGATGGAGCCATTCCCGCACTCTGATTCTACATGTCACCTGCAACTGGCCTCACATTTGAGCATTTCTGCCCCTTTCTCAGGCAGTTTGGTTATTCTGAGCCAGTTTGGGTCAGAATGTACTCATTGGCTCATTCAACACGCATGTATTGTGTGGCTACTACAGAGTGAGACAGGACTCATTCCAGACCTGCCCTATGAGGCTCCAGAGCGCCCACTGTGTCCACGTGCCCAGCAAGGCTGTGAGGACATGTCCTTCCCCGGAGCCAGCGGGCCACACCTGCTGTGGAGAAAGTACAGTACATACGGTGAGAGGGCTGCCTTAGGGGAGGGAAAGAAAATATTTGAGCAAAACCTGCAAGCAATGAGTGAGCTGAGCCCGTGGGGGCTGGCGGAGGGATGCTCCCGCAGGAAGCAGGCTGTGAGAGGCCGCAGAGGGGCAGGGGCAGGGTTAGAACAGGCGTGGCCTGGCCCCAGGCAGGGTCTCAGGGCTCTCCCTGACCCCCGCGGCCTGAGAAAGTGAGTGTGGACCACAGACACAGGGAGGCTCCTCGGAAGTCCATCCTTCATCTTCCCGTCACCCCCAGGGGAAGGCAGGCCGGGGAGGAGACGCACTTCTGGCCGCACCGACTTCAACACTGCATCCGAAATGAAGCAGGATGCCGAGTCAAAAGCAAGCCGCCGAGAAAAAGTGCTTACTAGTAACTGTATTAGGGAAGGCTACTTGAAGGCGGCGTCTGTGAAAAGACATTTTCTGTACCATTCTTTCAGTCATCCTTCAGCCCCTCCTCTTTCTCTTCTCCCCTCTCTCTCTCTCTCTCTCTCTCTCTCTCTCTCTCTCTCTCTCTCTCTCTGACTTTTGATAGCATTCTGTTTTTGTTTTTTGTTTTTTGCCTTAGTTATAGTGCGTAGTCAGCTGAATTCTATGTCTCTCAACTTCACAGCACCTTGCTTTTACCGGCCTTGAATCTGCTCTGTTTCCCCCTCAGTCAATTAGAGCTCAGGACATTAGATGATGTTTTAGGAAGGTTTTAAGCACTGAAGGATGGATTTTGATGTTTAAAATATGACAATTTGCTTCACAGATTAAAATATCACTGAAATGAGGGGTTTGGAGTGAAGACAGAGGAGCCAGCCTATGGACTTAGTTGGGCGGAATCGCAATGACCAATGACCGCAAGAGTCAGGCTGTGGGCACCCGGAGGCTGAGGGTGTGTTCTCTCCTCCTCTTTGAGGTTCACACTCTTCTCTAATGAAAAGTTTGAAGTCTTTAGCCCAGTAGTTGGCAAACTCATTAGTCAACAGAACCAAATATCAACAGAACAACAATTGAAATTTCTTTTGAGAGCCAAATTTTTTAACCTTAAACTTCTTCTAACACCACTTCTTCAAAAGAGAGTCACCCAGGCCATGGTATTTTGTGGAAGAGCCACACTCAAGGGGCCAAAGAGCCGCATGTGCCAACCATGGCCTTAGCCCATTCTCATGCAAAGCTGCCAGCTAGGCTCCTGAGTGTGGTATACTTTAGAAATTGTATCTTTGAGACTCTTTTTAAAAATATATATATATTATTGATTTTTTTTTTACAGAGAGATAATGAGAGGGTTAGAGAGTTAGAAACATTGATGAGAGAGATACATCTATCAGCTGTCTCCTGTACATCCCCTACTGGGGATGTGCCTGCAACCAAGGTACCCTTGACCGGAATCAAAGCTGGGACCTTGGAGTCCTCAGGCGGATGCTGTATCTACTGAGCCAAACCAGTCAGGGCTCTTTGAGACTCTTTGTTGGGAGCTGACCTCTGAGTAGGATGGTTGGTAAAGTGAACTTGGCGGAGGTGACCCATGAACAGGATGCACAGCCTCCTGCGCAGCATCTCCACCCGGCGTGTGACAACCAGCTCTGCCCTGCCCTCAGTCCCAGGCTGTCTCTCCGTCTGACCACGGGCAGCTCGCCAAGGCCGCCGGCAATGACCGGCACTGTTGGAAGCAGTTCTAGAATCAGACAGGTCATGGGGTCAGCAGTGGTGAGTGGGTAACAAATGTTTGTGGAATTGATTTCTGAAGCAATGTGTATCCAAACCTCTGCTCACAGCCACACTCAGTCTGCTAGACCTTACAGGAACGGCCACTGGAGGGCAGTCTTCACACAGAACGGATGGGAAGGCACACTTGTGTCTGGACAGACTGACACTGAAATCGCCTTTTAAAGAATGAGGAAGTCGTGTCCTAATAACCTTCCCATGTATTAGCTAATGTCTGCTATGAGTGCAGCTCACACGTGTAAAAACCGTCTAGATATGCAGTATACACATCCATGTGCTTACATTTCCATACAGTATATGGCAAGGATTAGATCACAAATTTGACTTTATTTTTAGTTAGAGGATGTAAGATAGCCTAGATTAGGAGACAGGAAATTAAAACCCACACCTGACTAGGTTAACTAAACTCTCTGCAAACAGCCCCCAAACCCAGAGTGTTGTCCAAGCCCAGCAAGGCCTGGCCGCCCTCCTGCTCCCCCGGCCCGCTGTCCCCTCCGAGCGGTGGCTGCGGTGAGTGAGGTCCTGGCCACCCCGGGCTCCAGTGACCAGCTCTCAGCAGCTGCTCACCCTGTCTGACTTCCTGCCCTGAACACTCCTTTCGGTGATGCATGGTCTTCCCCTTACACAGCGACACCTCCCAGCATCCTCCACGGCTTAGATACTGGCCTGTTTTCTCTGCTGACATCACATCCACACTCTTTTCCTGTATTAAAAGCATCTTCTTGGTTAGTTCTGCTAGAGCTAAAACCACAGGCTGAATTCCCCCATAGAAATTTCTTCTCTTCTAAAACTATTTCCTCAGTAATCTCCCTTGAAGAAAAAAACAAACAAACAAACAAAAAAACCCTCTTCCTGTTCTATAATACAGGTAAAAAAAAATTCTCTCTGTTCTGTAATACAGGTAAAAAAAATTCTCTCTATTCTATGATACAGGTCAGAAGGAGAAATAATGAGTACTGTAAACAGTGATGTGAATTAGGACGAGAAAAGATTAGTGTAATAGTTACTTTAATTCCTCAAAAAGATGCCTGTGACATACAAGGCAAACCTCTGGGCCACCGCTCCTGAAAGCAGGAAGAAGGACCACTCAGACTGGGAGAAGCTAGCCAAGGGCGGGCACCTGGAATGTGGAACGGACCCCTCACTCTTTGCCGGCAGAAAGGGACCGCTCCCTCTGGTGAACAGCTTGGCGGCGTCAGATGTAAGAGGCATGCAGTTACCATGTGGCCTGCTCAGCGAACTCAGGCATTCATCCCAGAGTCGTGAAAGCTTACTATGATGGACTAAATGTTCGTGGCCCCCAAACTTCATCTGCTGAAACCCCGCTCCGCCGTGGTCTGAGGGGGCTGGTCTTTGGAAGGGAAGTAGGATGAGCTGAGGCTGGTTCTTGTCCCTCCTGCTGGCCATGTGATAGTGTGGAGAAGGTAGCCTTCATCCAGCCATGCTGACCCCTGACCTGTGGCTTTCAGACTCCAAAACTGCGAGAAACCACCCAGTCCATAGTGTGTGGGTAGAGCAGCCTGGACAAACCGAGATACTTACATGCCGTGGCCATCTTCCCTGCACTAACCTGCTCTCAGACTTGCCCCAGGCTGCGTGGATGAGACAGGAAATGCAGGCCCTGGTCACCACATCCATTCATTTTATGGGGGGAGCATGGCCATTAATGTTTTTTCTTTTCTTTTCTTACTGGCACCTGCTACCACTTTTCTTCTCACGTTATTGTCAGGTGCAGGGAAAAGCAAAGATGCAGGACTGACTGGTTAGAAAGAAGCTGCTTCTATAGATGATGTTTCTTAAAATGAAAGGAGCCTGCAATGCACTCGGGGTGGTGAGCGATCACAGAGTTCACGTGCGCACCTTCCTTCCGGTCGCCGGAGTGATGCCATCCTCCGGGGCAGCAAGGACCATGCTTTTTCTGGGAGAAAGGACTGCTTTCCGTTGCCCTGGTTCACAAGCATCACGGCACCAGCAGCTCGCCCACTGACTCCCAGTCGCCGCGCAGTTAGGGCTCATCCCAGAACTTCCTAGTGGGGGGTGGGAATGGGGCTTCAGAAAGCTCCATCCCATGCTCTCTGGCTGCCTTTCATCAAAGGCGAAGACCAGACCTATCTAATCGGTCAGGAGGGCCAATCTAATCTGCCCCGCTAACTGTGTTTATGAAGGAAAATGTTTTTTGTTTTTTTTGGCAACCGTAGATATCATAAAAACTCAACTCAGGAGGCAGATGTAAAATGTTCCTAAAATTGCAAATATTGACCAGTCTCTTTTCCTTCCAAGCAGAGCAACTTGGGACACAACAAACACAGCAGCTGTCATAAGGGAAAATAACAGAGAGACACATGGTCCGACTGTTCCCTACACCCTTACTCGGTGATGCCCATCACAAAACCCGGGCTGCCGGAAACATTTTATAATAAAGCATACATATTTTAATGTGTTTTCAGAATTATATTGGCTATTTTAAGTTCTCAAGTAGTTGAGTGTCCTATCTAAAGCCTTATCAGACACTTACCATAGCCCATATTGCTTCTTAACCGCCAGCCTAATCCTCTAGAGCAGTGCCCTTGCATTGGAGCTGGGAGCTTGTTAATGATGCGGGTTCCCAGGCCTCACCCAGACCCACAGGACTGGAACCTCTGGGGGTGGGGCCCAGGATATGGTCTTGTTGCCTAGTCCTCCAGGTGGCTTTTTAAAAAATATATATTTTATTGATATATTTTATAGAGAGGAAGGGAGAGAGATAGAGAGCTAGAAATGTCGATGAGAGAGAAACATTGACCAGCTGCCTCTTGCACACCCCCTTCCGGGGGGGTGGGGGGTGCCCGCAACCAATGTACATGCCCTTGACCGGAATCAAACCCGGGACCTTTCAGTCCGCATACTGACGCTCTACCACTGAGCCAAACCGGTTTCGGCCTCCAGGTGGCTTTTGAACTGCTGCAGCCCTACCAAATCTTTAATAATACTATCTAGTAAAGAGGAATATGCTAATTGACCCTCATAAGGAGGGAATATGCTAATTGACTACTAATTGACCCTCATAAGGAGGGAATATGCTAATTGACTACCTCACCCTCAAAGATGGTGGCATCCATATCCAATAAGGAAGAAATATGCTAATTGACTGTCATGCCCTCAAAGATGGCAGTACCCAGAGCCGTAAGTCCCCTTAGACCTGCCAGGGTAGCTGGCTGCTCCATGCACCTGCCTCCAGAGTCCCCCGGTCCCCTCAGCCCCCCAGCTGCTCAGGGCTAGCCTGATGCACAGGCAAGCCTTGGATGGTGGCTGCTCAGCCGTCCAGGGCCATCTGAGGCTCAGGTAACCAGGGCTGGCCAAGGCTTGCGCTGCTGGCAGTGACAGCAGCAGAGGTGTGATGGGGCATCACCTTCCCCTGATCATCAGGTCGCCTCCCACCCATGAGGGCTCCCGGACTGTGAGGGGGAGTAGGGCGGCTGAGGGACCCCCCTCCAGTGCATGAATTTTCATGCACCGGGTCTCTAGTGTATTCATAATTATGGTTTAAACACCATAAACCATATTACCTTCTTAATCAACCAATTTGTACTGTATATGTCCATCTTTCTCTGCTCTGTTGACTGATGAGTTTGTCGACCACTGGCTTAGGGGATGAACAATTGCGTTTTTTCTAAAGCAATAGTTCAAAGTAACCAACCTATGAGGGAAGTAACCAACCACTGGTACGCATGCATATCAGTATAACCAATGGACACGGACAGTGGGGGGTGAGGGCATGTGCTAGCAGGTGGGGGTGGACAGGGAGAGGTCAGTGGGGGAAAGGAAACTTAAGTAAATCTTTAAGCAATAAAGAAGTTAAAAAATAATAACAGTCCTATATCAATGCATCCTGCCTTAGCCCTAGAAGTTCAGGCTGCCCGGGGTTCTGAGGACATTGTGGAGTTGGGGCAGCTGATGGTGAGAAGTCCACTACAGGGCAAGAGCCTATCCCTCTGGAAACAAAGTCCAGGGCCACTGACCTGCAGAACCAGATACCTGCCCCAGACACAGCAGGAGGCCACTGTCCAACCCGAGGCCAGGGTTCTGCCAGAGAACTGCTTGGGGCTTCGAGGTGGCTCCGTGAAGCACGGTGGAAGCCCGGGCCTCTGCTAAGGCTCTCAGTTGCCCACTCTGGAACCTCAGGGGCACTGGGTTATGTTAGCATAGAACAGCCCCCTCTTCCCGTGTGTGCGGTCCCAAGGCAGGCGGTTGGTAGTCATGGGCAGGGATCAGAAAGATGCTGGCACGAAGGCCCCTCAGGGACTCGTGCTGGCGGGCGAGGCAGTCACCTTGGTCTCAGTCTGTGAAGCTCCTGCAGTCACGTGGGCAGAGGGCAGTGGGGGCCGTGGAAACTTTCCCGGGACCTGGAGCCGCTCAAGTCGCCACTGAGCTCTGCTATCAGAGGAGACATTTGTATAGTCCTCATTCTTTGATAGTCTGTGTCTGATACATTTTGTTAAACCCGGAGAAGGGCAAACACTAGGTGTGATTGCATGGCGCCCTGAAAGAACGTCCAATGTTTGATGAATAGAATACAAATATTGATTGGAGCTTGTTAGAGTTGTGGGGTGTAGGATAAGAAGCAATGGTTACCAAGGTCCTTAGATTTATCCTACTCAGAGTAGGAGCTTAACAGTGATTTTGGCTTGGTGTGAATACATATTAGCCTTGATAGTACATATTTGTTACATAGGACTTGTTACTGTTTGAGTTCCAAACACCTAGCTAGAGTCTAAGTTCCCAATGTGTTGACTTAAACTCACGGGATGTGTTCCCCCACATAAGTGACTTTCTTCTGACTTGAACCAGCATCTGTGGCAAAGGTCAAACAAATGTCAGTCAAGGTAAAGCCATATCATCACATCAAAACATGTTTTAACCAAGGTCATAGATCAAACACATGCTTTATCTTTCATCTACTAAGGTCTTGTGCTGCTTAGAACAACTCATGACTATTGGTAGACATAGCTTAAGGTCAAACAAAATGCGTACTTGGAGACATTGATCCATAAATGATATATTTGGTAATTGATTCTATTTTCGAAGAAAGTTACTTCTGTGTTTAAATAAACATGAGATAGGTGCCCTCTGCATACCTGTAACCCACAGTCTTTTACACCACATGCAAGAGCCATTTAAAATAGGAGGCTAAGAAAGACTGCATTAAAACACACACACACACACACACACACACACACACACACACACACACACAAAACCCCACAGAGAATGAAATTAAAAAATGGGCAACGGACCTAAATAGATACTTTTCTTTTTTTAAAAAAATATATTTTATTGATTTTTTACAGAGAGGGAGAGAGAG